>CAWKYE010000151.1:0-526000 GCA_963853835.1 Calendula officinalis | reverse complement strand
ATTTGTTTGGGCTATGGACGCTAATTACGGTTTAACAAGGATACTTATAGGTTTTTGGTCGAAGCTTGTAGTTATAATGGTTCACGGGCCATTTGTACGTGTAATGGACACCAATTAATGTTTAAAATGGATACTTATAGGTTATTGGTCATAGCTAGTTGTAAAAATCATTCACGGGGCATTCGTATGACTTCTAGACATGAATTACAGTTTAAAAAATGGATATATGGGTTATTAGTCATAGCTAGTGGTCAAAATCGTTCACGTGGCATTCGTATGGGTTCTAGATACCAATTACAGTTTAAAAAATGGATACTTATAGGTTATTGGTCATTGCTATTGGTTATAATGGTTAACGGGCCATTCGTATGGGCTATGGACGCTAATTACGGTTTAAGAAGGATACTTATACTGTATTGGTCGAAACTAGTGGTTATAATGGTTCACAGGCCATTCGTATGGGCTATGGACGTTAATTACGGTTTAACAATGATACTTATAGGTTATTGGTCATGGCTATTGGTTATAATGGTTCACCGGCCATTCGTATGGGCTATGGACGCTAGTTAGGGTTTAATAAGGATAGTTATAGGTTATCGCTCGAAACTAGTGGTTAAAATGGTTCACGGGCCATTCTTGTGGGTAATGGACAACAATTAAGGTTTAAAATGGATACTTATTGGTTATTGGTCATAGCTAGTGGTCAAAATCGTTCACGGGGTTCGTATGGGTTCTAGACACGAATTACAGTTTAAAAAATGGATACTTATAGGTTAATGGTCATAGCTAGTGGTTATAATGGTTCACGGGGCATTCGTATGGGCTATGGGCGCCAATTACGGTTTAACAAGGATACTTATAGGTTATTGGTCGTAGCTAGTGGTTATAATGATTCACGGGCCATTCGTATGGGTAATGGACATGAATTAAGGTTTAAAGTGGATACTTCTAGGTTATTGGTCGAAGCTAGTGGTTATAATGGTTCACGGGGCACTCGTATGGGTAATGGACTCATATTAAGGTTTAAAATGGATACTTATAGGTCATTGGTCTTAGCTAGTGGTCAAAATCGTTCACGGGGCATTCGTATGGGTTCTAGACACCAATTACAATTTAGAAAAATGGATATTTATAGGTTATTGGTCATAGCTAGTGGTTATAATGGTTCACGGGCCATTCCTATGGCTTATCAACACCAATCACTGTTTAAAAAATGGATACTTATAGGTTATTGGTTATAGGTAGTGATTATAATGGTTCACGGGCCATTCAATGGGCTATGGACGCCAAGTACGGTTTAACATGGATACTTATAGGTTATTGGACGTAGCTAGTGGTTATAATGCTTCACAGGCCATTCGTATGTGTAATGGACACCAATTAATGTTTAACAAATGGATATAATACTTATAGGTTAATGGTCCTAGCTAGTGGTCAAAATCATTCACGGGGCATTCGTATGGGTTCTAGACACCAATTACAGTTTAAAAAATGGATACTTATAGGTTATTGGTCATACCTAGTGGTTATAGTGGTTCACGGGCCATTCGTATGGCCTATGGACGCTAATTATGGTTTAACAAGGATACTTATAGGTTATTGGTCGAAGCTAGTGGTTATAATGGTTCACGGGCCATTCGTATGTGTAATGGACACCAATTAATGTTTAAGATGGATACTTATAGGTTATTGGTCATAGCTAGTGGTCAAAATCGTTCACGGGGCATTCGTTTGGGTTCTACACACCAATTACAGTTTAAAAAATGGATACCTATAGGTTATTGGACATAGCTAGTGGTTATAATGGTTCACGGGCCATTTGTTTGGGCTATTGACGCTAATTAAGGTTTAACAAGGATACTTATAGGTTATTGGTCGAAGCTAGAAGTTATAATGCTTCACGGGCCATTCGTATGTGTAATGGACACCAATTAATGTTTAAAATGGATACTTATAGGTTATTGGTCATAGCTAGTGGCCAAAATCATTCACGGGGCATTCGTATGAGTTCTAGACAACAATTACAGTTTAAAAAATGGATATATGCGTTATTGGTCATAGCTAGTTGTCAAAATCATTCGCGGGGCATTCGTGTGGGTTCTAGACACCAATTACAAATTAAAGAATGGGTACTTATAGGTTATTGGTCATAGCTATTGGTTATAATGGTTCACGGGCCATTCGTATGTGCTATGGACGCTAATTACGGTTTAACAAGGATACTTATAGGTTATTGGTCGAAGCTAGTGATTATAATGGTTCACGGGCCATTCGTATGGGTAATGGACACTAATTAAGGTTTAAAATGGATACTTATAGGTTAGTGGTCTTAGCTAGTGCTCAAAATCGTTCACGGGGCATTCGTATGAGCTCTAGACACGAATTACACTTTAAAAATGGATATATATAGGTTATTGGTCATAGCTAGTGGTTATAATGGTTCACGGGCCATTCGTATGGGCTATGGACGCTAATTACGGTTTAACAAGGATATTTATAGGTTATTGGTTGAAACTAGTTGTTATAATGGTTCACGGGCCATTCGTATGTGTAATGGACACCAATTAATGTTTAAAATGGATACTTATAGGTTAGTGGTCATAGCTAGTGGTCAAAATCATTCACGGGGCATTCGTATGAGCTCTAGACACGAATTACAGTTTAAAAATGGATATATAGGTTATTGGTCATAGCTAGTGGTCAAAATAGTTCACGGGGCATTCCTATGGGTTCTAGACACCAAATACAGTTTAAAAAATGGATACGTATAGGTTATTCGTCATAGCTATTGGTTATAATGGTTCACGGGCCATTCGTATGGGCTATGGACGCAAATTACGGTTTAAGAAGGATACTTATAGGTTATTGGTCGAAGCTAGTGATTATAATGGTTCACGGGCCTTTCTTATGGGTAATGGACAACAATTAAGGTTTAAAATGGATACTTATAGGTTATTGGTCATAGCTAGTGGTCAAAATCGTTCACGGGGCATTCGTATGGGTTCTGCACTCCAATTACAGTTTAAAAAATGGATACTTATAGGTTATTGGACATAGCTAGCGGTTATAATGGTTCACGAGCCATTTGTTTGGGCTATGGACGCTAATTACGGTTTAACAAGGATACTTATAGATTATTGGTCGAAGCTAGTAGTTATAATGGTTCACGGGCCATTTGTCTGTGTAATGGACACCAATTAATGTTTAAAATGGATACTTATACGTTATTGGTCATAGCTAGTTGTAAAAATCATTCACGGGGCATTCGTATGAGTTCTAGGCACGAATTACAGTTTAAAAAATGGATATATGGGTTATTAGTCATAGCTAGTGGTCAAAATCGTTCATGTGGCATTCGTATGGGTTCTAGATACCAAATACAGTTTAAAAATGGATACTTATAGGTTATTCGTCATAGCTATTGGTTATAATGGTTCACGAGCCATTCGTATGGGCTATGGACGCAAATTACGGTTTAAGAAGGATACTTATAGGTTATTGCTCGAAACTAGTGGTTATAATGGTTCACGGGCCATTCATATGGGCTGTGAACGCTAATTACGGTTTAACAAGGATACTTATAGGTCATTGGTCATACCTAGTGGTTATAGTGGTTCACGGGCCATTCGTATGGCCTATGGACGCTAATTATGGTTTAACAAGGATACTTATAGGTTATTGGTCGAAGCTAGTGGTTATAATGGTTCACGGGCCATTCGTATGTGTAATGGACACCAATTAATGTTTAAGATGGATACTTATAGGTTATTGGTCATAGCTAGTGGTCAAAATCGTTCACGGGGCATTCGTATGGGTTCTACACACCAATTACAGTTTAAAATGGATACTTATAGGTTATTGGACATAGCTAGTGGTTATAATGGTTCACGGGCCATTTGTTTGGGCTATTGACGCTAATTACGGTTTAACAATGATACTTATAGGTTATTGGTCGAAGCTAGAAGTTATAATGCTTCACGGGCCATTCGTATGTGTAATGGACACCAATTAATGTTTAAAATGGATACTTATAGGTTATTGGTCATAGCTAGTGGTCAAAATCATTCACGGGGCATTCGTATGGGTTCTAGACACCAATTACAGTTTAAAAAATGGATACTTATATGTTATTGGTCATACCTAGTGGTTATAGTGGTTCACGGGCCATTCGTATGGCCTATGGACGCTAATTATGGTTTAACAAGGATACTTATAGGTTATTGGTCGAAGCTAGTGGTTATAATGGTTCACGGGCCATTCGTATGGGTAATGGAGACCAATTAATGTTTAAGATGGATACTTATAGGTTATTGGTCATAGCTAGTGGTCAAAATCATTCACGGGGCATTCGTATGGGTTCTACACACCAATTACAGTTTAAAAAATGGATACTTATAGGTTATTGGACATAACTAGTGGTTATAATGGTTCACGGGCCATTTGTTTGGGCTATTGACGCTAATTAAGGTTTAACAAGGATACTTATAGGTTATTGGTTGAAGCTAGAAGTTATAATGCTTCACGGGCCATTCGTATGTGTAATGGACACCAATTAATGTTTAAAATGGTAACTTATAGGTTATTGGTCATAGCTAGTGGCCAAAATCGTTCACGGGGCATTCGTATGAGTTCTAGACAACAATTACAGTTTAAAAAATGGATATATGCGTTATTGGTCATAGCTAGTTGTCAAAATCGTTCACGGGGCATTCGTGTGGGTTTTAGACACCAATTACAGTTTAAAGAATGGGTACTTATAGGTTATTGGTCATAGCTATTGGTTATAATGGTTCACGGGCCATTCGTATGGGCTATGGACGCTAATTACGGTTTAACAAGGATACTTATAGGTTATTGGTCGAAGCTAGTGATTATAATGGTTCACGGGCCATTCGTATGGGTAATGGACACCAATTAAGGTTTAAAATGGATACTTATAGGTTAGTGGTAATAGCTAGTGCTCAAAATCGTTCACGGGGCATTCGTATGAGCTCTAGACACGAATTACACTTTAAAAATGGATATATAGGTTATTGGTCATAGCTAGTGGTTATAATGGTTCACGGGCATTCATATGGGCTATGGACGCTAATTACGGTTTAACAAGGATACTTATAGGTTATTGGTTGAAACTAGTTGTTATAATGGTTCACGGGCCATTCGTATGTGTAATCGACACCAATTAATGTTTAAAATGGATACTTATAGGTTAGTGGTCATAGCTAGTGGTCAAAATCGTTCACGGGGCATTCGTATGAGCTCTAGACACGAATTACAGTTTAAAAATGGATATATAGGTTATTGGTCATACCTAGTGGTCAAAATAGTTCACGGGGCATTCGTATGGGTTCTAGACACCAAATACAGTTTAAAAAATGGATACGTATAGGTTATTCGTCATAGCTATTGGTTATAATGGTTCACGGGCCATTCGTATGGGCTATGGACGCAAATTACGGTTTAAGAAGGATACTTATAGGTTATTGGTCGAAGCTAGTGATTGTAATTGTTCAAGGGCCTTTCTTATGAGTAATGGACAACAATTAAGGTTTAAAATGGTCATAGCTAGTGGTCAAAATCGTTCACGGGGTATTCGTATGGGTTCTGCACACCAATTACGGTTTAAAAAATGGATACTTATAGGTTATTGGACATAGCTAGTGGTTATAATGGTTCACGAGCCATTTGTTTGGGCTATGGACGCTAATTACGGTTTAACAAGGATACTTATAGGTTATTGGTCGAAGCTAGTAGTTATAATGGTTCACGGGCCATTTGTATGTGTAATGGACACCAATTAATGTTTAAAATGGATACTTATAGGTTATTGGTCATAGCTAGTTGTAAAAATCATTCACGGGGCATTCGTATGAGTTCTAGACACGAATTACAGTTTAAAAAATGGATATATGGGTTATTGGTCATAGCTAGTGGTCAAAATCGTTCACGTGGCATTCGTATGGGTTCTAGATACCAATTACAATTTAAAAAATGGATACTTATAGGTTATTGGTCATAGCTATTTGTTATAATGGTTCACGGGCCATTTGTATGGGCTATGGACGCTAATTACGGTTTAACAAGGATACTTATACTGTATTGGTCGAAACTAGTGGTTATAATTGTTAAGGCAAAAAGCCTTGGCCCTTTAGATCTTAAGATAACAAAACAACCTAGACTAGCTTTGATTAATATGTAGAATAATATAGCTAAGTTTAGGTCTGATACTGAGTGATCAGTATTGGAACTCAGTATCAGTACTCAGTATCAGATAGTGATACTGAGTAGAAGGACTGAGTGATACTCAGTATAGTAACGGACTAAGATCAAATCCCTTGCTCTTAGTCATTTTCCTTACTTAGTCCTTCGGTTACTCCTTTGCTCATTATGTAAGATCTCTATAACATTATAAATAGAGATCATCTTGCAAAGGAGTAATTACCAATTTACTTTACACATTCACATCTTTTGTAATTGATCAGTGGTCTTGTTATTCTGCAACAAGCCACACTTAGTGGATTTATACATTGACTATATTCTTGTGTTATCACTCTAATATTTCTCTAAGTATAATATTCTATCAATTAACATTATAAACCAGTGTTGTTGTGACCTAACAACTGGTATCAGAGCAGGCTAAATAATCTTTTATTTAGTCGATCTATAACCCTGGCAGCAATTTCCTACATCTATCCCTCCAACACTCAAAAATCCAAAATGTCTACAATTATTGCACCAGTTATGTCTGGAAAGGGAGTACCCATCTTTGATGGAAAAGACTTCCATCAATGGAAGCTCAAAGCTCAGTGGTATCTTGAATCTATTCACCATGAGATGCTCACTGTGCTAAATGATGGTCCCATTATTCCACAAACTGTGGAACCGGTTGCTGCTACTGATGATGCTCCTGAGGGCATAAGATCTGTACCTAAACTAAAGCACAACTGGACTGATACTGACCGTCAGTTGTATGCTTTAGACTCCAGAGCTAAAGGGGTGATTGGTAATGCTGTTACAAAAGAGATACTTAACGCAATTATGAAATTGCCAACAGCAAAGGCTATGTGGGATAGCCTATCAGTCACCTATGAAGGTACAGCAAAGGTGAAGTTGCAAAGAAAAAGCAACATGAGAAGGAAATATGAAAATTTCTTTTCAACTCCAAATGAAGACATCACCACTCTCTATAACAGGTTCAATACTGTTATCCATGATTTAATCAGTGTAGGCATTGTGAAAGAGGAAGGAGAGCTTGTTCAAAAGTTCCTGGATAGTCTTCCTCAACAATTTCTTGACATGACAAACTCTGTCAATGCTGCAAACAACATTGAGTCATACACTCTTCAAACTTTGTATGGTCTAATGCTGAATCATGAGGAGAATAATGCTGCAAGACTGATCAACTGGAAGAAAACTGACAAGTCTTCCACTGGTATGGCTCTAGTTGTGCAACAGGCTTATACTGTGACTGAGCCAGATGAACCAGAAGTTGATCTTGCTGATGCTGAGGCAGAAGAGCTTGAAACTCAAATGGCTCTCATGTCTATGAAGCTGGATCAGTTGAAGAAGAAGAGGCTTGGTGTTAGCTCTTCTAATACTGACCCAAGATCAGGTCTGTGCTATAGGTGTGGAAAGCCTGGACATATTGCTGCAAATTGTCATACCAAGTCTTCTGAGACTGACCAAAATGACAAAATTGCATACCGAGCAAAAAGATATAGAGACAAATATGTCAAGCTGAAGAATTGGAGCAAGGGAAAGAGGGCAGAAGGAAATGTAGCACCTCATCAAGCACTTTACTCAGAAGCATGGATGGATGAAGAGTTAAGTGATGATAAAGAAGAGATTGAGAATAAAGCCTTTATGGCTTTCACTGAAGATGATTTGAAGAGTTCCTTTGAAAAGGATATCAAAGAGGCTGAGAGGATGAGTGTTCATACTGATTGGGATTCCACTCAGTTGTACAAGGTAAGTTCCTTTCAAACTTATTCAGTGAATGAAAAAACCAAGATTTTTGAGTATATGCTTGTTGATCTTAAAACTTCTGTACAAAAAGAAAAAGCTTTAAAATTAACAATTAAAGAACTTGAAAGGGTAAATAATGAAAACTTGGATAAATTAGCAAAATATAAAGATTTAGAACTAAATTTTTCAGATTTAAAAGACATTAACCAAAGATTAGCTGATAAAGCTCATTTACACAAACTTGAAAAAGAGAAATTTGAAAAACAGTGTAAATCTTGGGGAAATGCTTCAATAAAATTAAATAAATGTTTAAATGAACAATTTCCAGAAAATGTGAGGGCTGCACTTGGTGTTGATCCTCAATTTAAAAACAGGAACAATTTTGCTGATTTATTTGAAGAGTTTTCTACTATGAACCCTATTAATTTTGTAAAAGCTAAAACTTTATGTGAAGTTGGATGTCAAACTGAGTCAGATGATGAAGAAAATGAAATTTTAGAAAAACCTATTGGTCCTTCCATCTGCTCAAAGTGCTATACTGAGCTACAAGAACTCAGTATTGAATTTCAAATAACAGAAATTTCTGATACCGAGCTACCAATAGTTCAGTATGACACTTCTGCTGTTCCACCTTTTGAATTATTATTTAATACAACAACTTTTGAATTATATAATGATAATAAAACAACTTCTATCTCACATGTTTCATCAAATACAGAAGTTGCGGGAACAGAAACATTATATACTGAGACATCTAAAGAACCTGTTAAAGTTGTTCCTTCAAAACATGATAAACAAAAGACAACTTCAACTAGGTCTTTGGTTGGCAAAGACAAGAAGTCTACCTCTAATAAAATTAGAAAGACTTCTCTGCCAAATAAAAATAAGCAACCAGATCATCCATCTCCTAAACCAGTTAAAAACAATGTTAATACATCTATTAGAAATAACAAAATTAATGTTTTAAAAACACTTGGTGATCAGGTCAAATCTTTAAGTAAACAATTTGCAAAACTCGTTCATACTGACCTACCAAAAGTGAAACATTTTTCTAAAATACCATATGAAAATATGTTTAGAAATAGACCTAGGAAATGTTATAGATGTCATCATACTGGTCATAAGGGAGATGAATGCTGGACTGATCTCTCAAGTCCTAGGTACTCAGTACCAAAGAAAAGGAGAGAAACTAAGTCAGTATCACCAAAGAAAACTTCTAAAGTTACCCCTGAAGTGATACCGACCTCTCCACATAAAGAGATCAAGTCAAATTGTGTTTATCCCACCAAAGGTCCCATTCAAAAATGGGTTCCTAAAAGGAACTAACTCTTATTTTGTGTCTTGTGCAGGGTGACAGAAAGTGGTACTTAGATAGTGGCTGCTCAAGACACATGACAGGCAGTATGGAATACCTTCTTAATTATACTCCAGAGAAGGGTCCTTTTGTCAAGTTTGGAGATGACTCGGTGGGAAAGACAAGAGGTTATGGTGTGATCAAGGCAGGCAACATAACTTTTAAAAGAGTTGCCTATGTAGAGGGTCTTAAACACAATCTGCTCAGTATTAGCCAGATGTGTGATGATGACAATGAAGCTCGATTCAGAAAGGTTGCAGGAATCATCTACAATGATAAAGGGCAGCCTGTACTCATTGCTAGAAGAGAAAAAGATGTATATGTGGTCAACCTATCTGAAACAGTATTAGCAGATTTATGTGAAGAAAAAGGAATCATTCAAAACTTCTCTGCAGCCTACACACCCCAACAAAATGGTGTTGTAGAAAGAAAGAACAGAACACTGATTGAAGCTGCAAGAACTTTATTATGCCATGCTGGACTGGCACTGAATTTCTGGGCTGAAGCTGTAAACTGTGCAAACTTCACTCAGAATAGAGCCACTATAGTCCAAAGACATCTGAAGACTCCATATGAGTTATACAATGGCAAGATTCCTAATGTGGAATATTTCCACATCTTTGGGAGTAAATGTTTTGTACTCAGTACAAAACAAAATCTCAATAAATTTGCTCCCAAAGCAAATGAAGGTGTGTTCATGGGCTACTCTCCACACTCCAAAGCTTTCAGAGTGTATATCATCTCAACCAAGATGATTGTAGAATCCATTCATGTCACATTCGATGAAGATCAGAATGAGCATTCTATCTCAGCAAGTGAAGACATAAGTGGCATAGATATTCTATGCAATCCAGAACACTCCATTGCTGAACAGCCTAAGTTTCATCCACACTTTATTCCTAATAAGTTTAATGAAACTGATCAAGTTCAAACTCAGTATCACTCAAATGCGTCTAATACTGAGGTTCCCATATCAGAGGACCTTCATACTGAGTTTCCAACTAATGATCTGAACCATTCTATTTATGAAGAAGGTGAAACATCCAACACTTCACAAGAATCCACATCAACTCTACAAAATGAAGATGAACAGCAACCTGCACTGTCTAATACTGATCAGAATTCCACTCAGTATCAGACAGACAACACACCAAATCAACAAGATATGGTTGATCCTATTTCAAATGCTCCCTTAGGAAACAATTTAAGGGAACACAGAGACCATCCACACTCAAACATTATTGGTCCTATTGAAGAAAGTGTCCAAACAAGAAGAAAATTAGAATTTCCAACCCAAGCAACTGCAAACTTTTGTTTTTTCTCAAGTTTCCTATCTACCATTGAACCAAAGAAAGCTTATGAAGCTTTATTAGATGAAGATTGGGTAGAGGCTATGCAAGAAGAGCTCACAGAGTTTGAAAGAAACAAAGTTTGGAACTTAGTACCACCTCCTTCTGGCAAAACTATTATTGGTACTAAGTGGGTGTTCAGAAACAAGATGGACAAGGATGGTGTTGTCATCAGAAACAAAGCAAGGTTAGTTGCTCAAGGTTACAGGCAAGAAGAAGGCATTGACTATGATGAAACTTTTGCACCAGTTGCAAGAATTGAAGCTATTAGGTTGTATCTTGCATATGCAGCCTTTAAGAATTTCAAAGTTTATCAGATGGATGTCAAAAGTGCTTTTCTAAATGGAAAACTACAAGAAGAAGTTTATGTTAAACAACCTCCAGGTTTTGTTGATCCCAAATTTCCTCATTATGTTTTCAAGCTTGATAAAGCTCTATATGGGCTCAAACAAGCTCCAAGAGCCTGGTATGACACCTTGTCTGAGTATCTTATTGAAAATAAGTTTACAAGAGGTAAAATTGATAAAACATTATTTTCAAAAAGGAAAGGTTCTGACATCTTACTCATTCAGATATATGTAGATGACATTATCTTTGGTTCCACTGACAAGTCAATGTGTGACTGGTTTGCTAAGATAATGTCAACTCAGTATCAGATGAATATGATGGGAGAACTTACTTACTTTCTTGGTTTACAAGTTGAACAAAAGCCTGATGGCACTTTTATAAATCAAAGTAAGTATGTGCATGACATGTTAAAGAAATACAACTTTGAAAATTTATCTTCCATGCACACTCCTATGGGTACTCAGGATAAGATAAGTAAGGATGAAACTGGCAAACCAGTATGTCAATCCACATACCGAGGTATGATTGGTTCCGTACTTTACTTAACTGCTAGTAGGCCTGATATCATGTTTGCCACATGTTTGTGTGCTCGGTATCAGGCTGATCCTAAAGAATCACACATGAAAGCAGTTAAGCGCATCTTTAGATATCTTACAGGTACTCCTAACCTGGGTCTTTGGTATCCCAAAGACTCAAACTTTGACCTTGAAGGGTACACAGATGCAGATTTTGCAGGTTGTAGATTGGACAGAAAGAGCACAAGTGGAGGATGTCAATTCCTAGGTGGAAGACTAGTTGGCTGGTCATCCAAGAAACAAAATTCGGTAGCAACTTCCATAGCAGAAGCAGAATATGTTGTTGCAGGAAGTTGTTGTGCTCAATTATTATGGATGCAGTATCAACTCTTAGACTATGGGTTCAACTTTCATAAGACTCCTATTCATTGTGATAACAAGAGTGCTATTGCTATCACAGAGAACCCAGTCCATCACTCCAAAACCAAGCACATTGATATCAGACACCACTTTATTCGAGATAATGTGGAAAAGGGTAAGGTTGAAGTAGATTATGTACCAACAAATGAACAATTGGCTGATGTATTTACTAAACCTCTTCCTGAGGAAAGGTTTATGTATTTACTAGGGCAATTAGGTATGTTGAATCCTTAATCTTTATTAAATTTCTTTAAAACTGAGCGCTCAGTATCACTCCTGTTGATACTGACCACTCAGTATCACTAGTCTGTTATCATCAAAATTTAAAATTTTTATTTTTTTTTATTAATTTCAAGAGTAAATTAATTGTTTTTATATTTTTTAAATTTTTTTTTAAAATTAAATTTTTTTACTCGGTATTGGGGTATGACGGCTCTTATACCGAGCTTAATCCTCCTACTGCTCAAACGGTAACCTTTCTTAATAAGAAAGTTACCGTTGGCAGAGGATAAGGCAGTCAAATCAGCCGTTTTTACTTCCCAATACCTTAATTATCTTTCAAATCTCCTATAAATAACCGTTTATTTTTTCTTCAAATTTTTTTTTAACTGTTATTTCTTTCTCTCATCTTCAATTCTCTCTGCGATTAACGATTTCATTTTCTCTTAGCAAGCAAATTTTTTCAAATCAAAATCACAGATGGCGAATTACACTTTTGTTGCTCCAGAAGTTCAATCGGAAATCCAATTCCGAAATAATGAAGTACCCAGGTTTGCGAGGAACAACATCACAGCAAATTTCAATATTCCTCAAGCCTGGGCATGCCAAGAGTTCACAAACATTGTGACTTTTCTGAAAAATTGCCCAATTGCTCGTGCACTGACCTTGTCTCCTCGAGCAATTTACCCAGAAATGCTATGCGAGTTTTGGTACTCTGCTACACTCGATTCTCCAGATATGATTGCTGGGTGGGTAATTAGAGATCAAAGAAGGGCATTTGTTTCTACTGCAATCATTCGTGAAGCACTGAGACTTCCCGCCCAAGCTCAGTATGACCCATTTGTTGATAGATCAGAGGCACGCTCTGTACTGCCTTTTCTGGGTCGAAGAGGAACAACGGGCACAATCAAAAGAAATGAATTTGGTCCTATGTGGGGTATTCTTATCACAACAATAATTCGATGTATGACCCACAAGAAGGGAGCTTTGGACCAAATAAACGAATTTGGGATGCAAATAGTACATGCTCTGTACTATGGAAGAAATATTGATTATGCTCGCCTAATTTTCAATGAATTAGCTACTCTGGTTCGAGCAAATACAAGGGAATGCAATGTCCCTTTCTGCAGATTTCTATCACTCATATTTCAACAATCAATGCCCACACACATTTATGATGAATTTCACAGTCCAAGAGTTGATCTTCCTCCACTCAGTGAGAAGATTTTCTTTTACAGACCAAGAGAAGGAGAACCTCTTCTAAGTCCTCCTATGTGGGCCATTGTTCAAGAACACATTGATGATGTAGAAGACATGTCTGATACTGAGTCAGACAATGATGATGATGATGATAATGATGATAATAGTGGTAATGGAGCACAAGCCGGTCAAGATATTGAGATGCAGGATGTCCCACAAGTTCAAGAACCAACTATCTCTCCACCTGCACAAGATCTTGCTGCTCCTCATATTGAAACCGATCGTGAAACTGAGTCCTCAGAAGACACACCACTAGTCCTTCACAGAAGAAGGAATGTTTCTCCTATCATTATGGGCAACTTATCATCTGAGGAGGTGCAGCCTGCAAATGTTCCATCATTAACTGCATCTATTCAAGCCCAAAGCTTTATTGCAGCCACCGCTGACCTTCCAGGTCCAGAACAAGCTCCTCCTGCTCAACCAATTGAGGAACCTCATGTTCCTCTTGATGTGGAGATTCAATATGCACAAACTGCACTGGAAGGTGCTCAGCATGACAGAGGGGTCGGTATTGAAAATGTTGGTGCTGCACATCAACAAACACATGATCCTGCACCGACCTCTGCAGATGCTCGAAGGGAATCTGACAGAGTCTCAGGTATGAATTTCTAAAAAGCCTTAAACTTATATATATATATTTCATTCCCAAATAGAGACTAAGTATTGGCCAGTACCAACTCAATACTGACCAAAGTCTCAAACGATCTTTCAAATATATATCCTCTTATGGCCAACATAGCTAGCCCACTACTGCTATGCAACATTCATATACTGAGCACACTAAATTGATCATTGTCAGTCTACAGTTGTCTCAACATTTAAAGAGACAATGGTGGTTGATGTCATACTGACACCCACTGGTGCTGCTTGAATAATGTCCAACTTATTTTTGAGTTGGGTAGCATCATTCAAGAAATGATCCCAAACCCTTAAGCCACAAAATCCAAAAATATTCAATGGGGTTTAGCCACATTTCTGTTATCACTCTCATACCGAGTGATAAACATTGAAAATAACAAGAAGCACATCCCAGGCTTCGAATTCCCACACCCAAACCTTTTAGTAAATGTGACTTATCCTATACTGAGCTACTTAAATTTTCACACTCACCTTTACTAAAATCTTCTTACACATGCTATGCACAAGTCCACAATATTTCATCCTATACCAGATGAAATACAGACTTCACAAACTCTGTTTATATGATTGTAGAATTAAACAACACCACAATTCTATTTGATAAACCTCTCTTTCTAACCAGTTTTACATTTTTGTTTCTTTAGCACCAACTGTGCAGGGTATTCAGGCATCTCAAGCTGCTGCAGACCAAGTGACTCTGCAAGCAATCATGCAGCACATTCTGGCCATCCAACAAACTCAAAATGTAATACTAGCCAGAATGGACAAGATGAGTGGTGATATTGATCTAATAAAACAGTCAGTATCACTCCTTCAACAACCACAGCAGCCTCCACAAACTCCACCAGGTTCACATGGTGACCACAATGAAGAAGGAGAAGGAGAAGGAGGTGCTGGTGATACTGATGCTGCAACTGAGCCCATGCCCTCCCCTACTCTTGAACAACCTGAAGGGGACATGGGTGGTGATACTGATCCTCTTCCCTCCTCATCAAATGATAACAAAAAGGGGGAGAAGAGACAAAGAGATACTGAGGTTGATCAAACTGAGCCTTCTGCTCAGGGGGAGAAAAGAAGAAGATTGAATGAAGATCAACCTCCACAACAACAACATCAGCAAAGCCCTCATACTGAGCCATTTCGCATTCAGTATGAGAGAAGAAGACAAAGAACAAGGTCAGAATTACAAGTTCAAGACCCACTTGAGCCATCTGCTCAGGGGGAGACTCATACTGACCAACCACAGCACACTTTTGAAGAGAATAATTTACAAATTGTGGTCTATAGGCCTTTCATCTGGCCTATTGTTGATGATGAAGATGAAGAACCAGATTTAGTAAACTATGCACTAAATCTGGTAGAACAAGAAAGTTCTTCATCATCATCCTCGGATGATGAAGAACCAGAAAATCTGGTGATTAGAAGAAGGAGTTCCTTATCAAGAAGACCTATCAATGCTGTTCTCACTTCTTCTGAATCAAGTGAGGAATCTGCTCCTCTGGTAACAAGACAAAGAAGACCTATTCTTACAAGGGACAGTGATACCGAGCAGGCTCCAAGACTGACTCCTCAACAACTCTGGGCAGAACAAGAAAGATTTTTATATGAGCAAGAGTTGGGAGTCAAAACTGAACCAGAATCTGACCCAGATACTGATACTCCTGGTCCTTCACATAGAATCTCAAGAAAGGGTCCAGACCATATTCAACATTATTGGAATATGGTTGCTGCTAGGACTCAGTATAAGGAACAAAGAAAGGAGTTCTTGAGGACCAAAACATTTCAAAATGTAAGGGGGATACATTGGTTAAATCTGGATGTTAATAAAGTAAAAGTGAAGCTCAAAGAAGGAAGAATTACTATCACTTGTACTGGCTTAACCAGTCCCCCCATGAAGATATTTATTCATGACATTCAAAGAATTGGTCTTCAAGACTGGGTGAAGATCACAAGACTGATCAAAGAGCTTCCAAAGAAATCAACCTATGATCAAATAGTCTTGGATGAGATCTGTGCTGTAGCTGCAATATGTTATGAGAAGGACTTACTTCATGAAATAGAGTACAGAACACTCACTGTGATGACTGAGGCTTACTCAAACAACAGACCAGAATGCCTCCATACATACAAGTATCTTAGAAAGTACCCTCTTCCTCCTAACCTTGTATTTCAGGATCAAAAGAGTGTCATATATCCAACTTCTGGATATATGTATACTGACTCAGAGGATAGAGAGTGCTTCATTTCTGAAGAAGATCTACCAAAAGCTCAAATCAGTCACCTTGTTGGACTGAAATGGATGATCACCAAGAAAGAAGACTCTTGGTTCAGAAAGAAGATTGTTGCAGTACTGAATAGCAGAAGGGATGAACTCAAAAGCAGAGAAGAGTTTGTCCACATCAAACAAGAAGTCTTCTATGAGAATGAAGCCATCAACAGCAAATGAAGAAGAAGATATTGTTACCTATGCTGTTGTAATTTTTATTTATATCTTTGTAAATTGTTTTGTTATCATTAGATAGGGGGAGATTGTTAAGGCAAAAAGCCTTGGCCCTTTAGATCTTAAGATAACAAAACAACCTAGACTAGCTTTGATTAATATGTAGAATAATATAGCTAAGTTTAGGTCTGATACTGAGTGATCAGTATTGGAACTCAGTATCAGTACTCAGTATCAGATAGTGATACTGAGTAGAAGGACTGAGTGATACTCAGTATAGTAACGGACTAAGATCAAATCCCTTACTCTTAGTCATTTTCCTTACTTAGTCCTTCGGTTACTCCTTTGCTCATTATGTAAGATCTCTATAACATTATAAATAGAGATCATCTTGCAAAGGAGTACTTACCAATTTACTTTACACATTCACATCTTTTGTAATTGATCAGTGGTCTTGTTATTCCGCAACAAGCCACACTTAGTGGATTTATACATTGACTATATTCTTGTGTTATCACTCTAATATTTCTCTAAGTATAATATTCTATCAATTAACATTATAAACTAGGGTTGTTGTGACCTAACAATAATGGTTCACAGGCCATTCGTATGGGCTACGGACGCTAATTACGGTTTAACAATGATACTTATAGGTTATTGGTCATGGCTATTGGTTATAATGGTTCACCGGCCATTCTTATGGGTTATCAACACCAATCACAGTTTAAAAAATGGATACTTATAGGTTATTGGTTATAGCTAGTGATTATAATGGTTCACGGGCCATTCGTATGGGCTATGGACGCCAAGAACGGTTTAACATGGATACTTATAGGTTATTGGACGTAGCTAGTGGTTATAATGCTTCACAGGCCATTCATATGTGTAATGGACACCAATTAATGTGTAACATGGATACTTATAGGTTATTGGTCTTATCTAGTGGTCAAAATCGTTCACGGGACATTCGTATGAGTTCTGGACACCAATTACAGTTTAAGAAATGGATACTTATAGGTTATTGGTCATAACTAGAGGTCATAATGGTTCACGGGCCATTTGTATGGGTTACCAACACCAATTATAGTTAAAAAAAATGGATACTTATAGGATTTTGGTTATAGCTAGTGATTATAATGGTTCACGGGCCATTTGTATTTGTTATTGAAACCAGTTAAGGTTTAAAACGGATACTTATAGGTTATTGGTCATAGCTAGTGGTCAAAATCATTCACGGGGCATTCGTATGGGTTCTAGACATCAATTACAGTTTAAAAAATGGATACTTATAGGTTATTGGTCATACCTAGTGGTTATAGTGGTTCACGGGCCATTCGTATGGCCTATGGACGCTAATTAAGGTTTAACAAGGATACTCATAGGTTATTGGTCGAAGCTAGTGGTTATAATGGTTCACGGGCCATTCGTATGTGAAATGGACACCAATTAATGTTTAAGATGGATACTTATATGTTATTGGCCATAGCTAGTGGTCAAAATCGTTCACGGGGCATTCGTATGGGTTCTACACACCAATTACAGTTTAAAAAATGGATACTTATAGGTTATTGGACATAGCTAGTGGTTATAATGGTTCACGGTCCATTTGTTTAGGCTATTGACGCTAATTACGGTTTAACAAGGATACTTATAGGTTATTGGTCGAAACTAGAAGTTATAATGCTTCACGGGCCATTCGTATGTGTAATGGACACCATTTAATTTTAAAATGGATACTTATCGGTTATTGGTCATAGCTAGTGGCCAAAATCGTTCACGGGGCATTCGTAAGAGTTCTAGACAACAATTACAGTTTAAAAAATGGGTACTTATAGGTTATTGGTCATAACTATTGGTTATAATGGTTCACGGGCCATTCGTATGGGCTATGGACGCTAATTACAGTTTAACAAGGATACTTATAGGTTATTAGTCGAAGCTAGTGATTATAATGGTTCACGGGCCATTCGTATGGGTAATGGACACCAATTAAGGTTTAAAATGGATACTTATAGGTTTTTGGTTATAGCTAGTGGTCAAAATTACTCACGGGGCATTCGTATGGGTTCTAGACACCAATTACAGTTTAAAAAATTGATACTTATAGGTTATTGGTCATAGCTAGTGATTATAATGGTTCACGGTCCATTCGTATGGGTTATGGACGCTAATTACACTTTAACAAGGATACTTATAGGTTATTGGTCGAAGCTAGTTGTTATAATCGTTCACGGGCCATTCGTATGGGTAATGGACACCAATTAAGGTTTAAAATTGATACTTATAGGTTACTGGTCATAGCTAGTGGTCAAAATCGTTCACGGGGCATTCGTATGAGCTCTAGACACGAATTACTATTTAAAAATGGATATATAGGTTATTGGTCATAGCTAGTGGTCAAAATCGTTCACGGGGCATTCGTATGGGTTCTAGATACCAAATACAGTTTAAAAATGGATACTTATAGGTTATTCGTCATAGCTATTGGTTATAATGGTTAACGGGCCATTCGTATGGGCTATGGACGCTAATTACAGTTTAACAAGGATACGTATACTGTATTGGTCGAAACTAGTGGTTATAATGGTTCAGAGGCCATTCGTATGGGCTATGGACGCTAATTACGGTTTAACAATGATACTTATAGGTTATTGGTCATGGCTATTGGTTATAATGGTTCACCGGCCATTCGTATGGGCTATGGACGCTAGTTAGGGTTTAATAAGGATGTTATAGGTTATCGCTCGAAACTAGTGGTTATAATGGTTCACGGGCCATTCTTATGGGTAATGGACAACAATTAAGGTTTAAAATGGATACTTATTGGGTATTGGTCATAGCTAGTGGTCAAAATCATTCACGGGGCATTCGTATGGGTTCTAGACACCAATTACAGTTTAAAAAATGGATACTTATAGGTTAATGGTCATAGCTAGTGGTTATAATGGTTCACGGGGCATTCGTATGGGCTATGGACGCAAATTACGGTTTAACAAGGATACTTATAGGTTATTGGTCGTAGCTAGTGGTTATAATGGTTCACGGGCCATTCGTATGGGTAATGGACATGAATTAAGGTTTAAAGTGGATACTTATAGGTTATTGGTCGAAGCTAGTGGTTATAATGGTTCACGGGGCATTCGTATGGGTAATGGACTCATATTAAGGTTTAAAATGTATACTAATAGGTCATTGGTCTTAGCTAGTGGTCAAAATCGTTCACGGGGCATTCGTATGGGTTCTAGACACCAATTACAATTTAGAAAAATGGATATTTATAGGTTATTGGTCATAGCTAGTGGTTATAATGGTTCACGGGCCATTCCTATGGCTTATCAACACCAATCACAGTTTAAAAAATGGATACTTGTAGGTTATTGGTTATAGCTAGTGATTATAATGGTTCACGGGCCATTCAATGGACTACGGACGCCAAGTACGATTTAACATGGATACTTATAGGTTATTGGACGTAGCTAGTGGTTATAATGCTTCACAGGCCATTCGTATGTGTAATGGACACCAATTAATGTTTAACAAATGGATATAATACTTTTAGGTTATTGGTCAAAGCTAGTGGTCAAAATCATTCACGGGGCATTCGTATGGGTTCTAGACACCAATTACAGTTTAAAAAATGGATACTTATAGGTTATTGGTCATACCTAGTGGTTATAGTGGTTCACGGGCCATTCGTATGGCCTATGGACGCTAATTATGGTTTAACAAGGATACTTATAGGTTATTGGTCGAAGCTAGTGGTTATAATGGTTCACGGGCCATTCGTATGTGTAATGGACACCAATTAATGTTTAAGATGGATACATATAGGTTATTGGTCATAGCTAGTGGTCAAAATCGTTCACGAGGCATTCGTATGGGTTCTACACACCAATTACAGTTTAAAAAATGGATACTTATAGGTTATTGGACATAGCTAGTGGTTATAATGGTTCACGAGCCATTTGTTTGGGCTATTGACGCTAATTACGGTTTAACAAGGATACTTATAGGTTATTGGTAGAAGCTAGAAGTTATAATGTTTCACGGGTCATTCGTATGTGTGATGGACACCAATTAATGTTTAAAATGGATACTTATAGGTTATTGGTCAAAGCTAGTGGCCAAAATCGTTCACGGAGCATTCGTATGAGTTCTAGACAACAATTAAAGTTTAAAAAATGGATATATGCGTTATTGGTCATAGCTAGTTGTCAAAATCGTTCACGAGGCATTCATGTGGGTTCTAGACACCAATTACAGTTTAAAAAATGGGTACTTATAGGTTATTGGTCATAGCTATTGGTTATAATGGTTCCAGGGCCATTCGTATGGGCTATGGACGCTAATTACGGTTTAACAAGGATACTTATAGGTTATTGTTCGAAGCTAGTGATTATAATGGTTCACGGGCCATTCGTATGGGTAATGGACACCAATTAAGGTTTAAAATGGATACTTATAGGTTAGTGGTCATAGCTAGTGCTCAAAATCATTCACGGGGCATTCGTATGAGCTCTAGACACGAATTACACTTTAAAAATGGATATATAGGTTATTGGTCATAGCTAGTGGTCAAAAACGTTAACGGGGCATTCGTATGGGTTCTAGATACCAAATACAGTTTAAAAAATGGATACTTATAGGTTATTCGTCATAGCTATTGGTTATAATGGTTCACGGGCCATTCGTATGGGCTATGGATGCAAATTACGGTTTAAGAAGGATACTTATAGGTTATTGCTCGAAACTAGTGGTTATAATGGTTCACGGGCCATTCATATGGGCTATGAACGCTAATTACGGTTTAACAAGGATACTTATAGGTTATTGATCGAAGCTAGTGATTATAATGGTTCACGGGCCTTTCTTATGGGTAATGGACAACAATTAAGGTTTAAAATGGATACTTATAGGTTATTGGTCTTAGCTAGTGGTCAAAATCGTTCACGGGGCATTCGTATGGGTTCTGCACACCAATTACAGTTTAAAAAATGGATACTTATAGGTTATTGGACATAGCTAGTGGTTATAATGGTTCAGGGGCCATTTGTTTGGGCTATGGACGCTAATTACGGTTTAACAAGGATACTTATAGGTTATTGGTCGAAGCTAGTAGTTATAATGGTTCACGGGCCATTTGTATGTATAATGCACACCAATTAATGTTTAAAATGGATACTTATAGGTTATCGGTCTTAGCTAGTTGTCAAAATCTTTCACGGGGTATTCGTAAGAGTTCTAGACACGAATTACAGTTTAAAAAATGGATATATGGGTTATTGGTCATAACTAGTGGTCAAATCGTTCACGTGGCATTCGTATGGGTTCTAGATACCAATTACAGTTTAAAAAATGGATACGTATAGGTTATTGGTCATAGCTATTGGTTATATTGGTTCACGGGCCATTCGTATGGGCTATGGACGCTAATTACGGTTTAACAAGGATACTTATACTATATTGGTCGAAACTAGTGGTTATAATGGTGCACAGGCCATTCGTATGGGCTATGGACGCTAATTACGATTTAACAATGATACTTATAGGTTATTGGTCATGGCTATTGTTTATAATGGTTCACCGGCCATTCGTATGCGCTATGGACGCTAGTTAGGGTTTATTAAGGATAGTTATAGGTTATTGCTCGAAACTAATGGTTATAATGGTTCACGGGCCATTCGTATGGGATATGAACGCTAATTACGGTTTAACAAGGATACTTAAATGTTATTGGTCGAAGGTAGTGATTATAATGGTTCACGGGCATTCGCATGTGTAATGGACACCAATTAATGTTTAAAATGGGTACTTATAGGTTATTGGTCATAGCTAGTGGTCAAAATCGTTCACGGGGCATTCGTACGGGTTCTGCACACCAATTACAGTTTAAAAAATGGATACTTATAGGTTATTGGTCATAGCTAGTGGTTATAATGGTTCACGGGGCATTCGTATGTGCTATGGACGCAAAGTACAGTTTAACAAGGATACTTATAGGTTATTAGTCGAAGCTAGCGGTTATAATGGTTCACAGGCCATTCGTAAGGTCTATGGACGCTAATTACGGTTTAACAAGGATACGTATAGGTTATTGGTCATAGCTAGTGGTTATAATGGTTCACGGGCCATTCGTATGGGTAATGAACATAAATTAAGGTTTAAAATAGATACTTATAGGTTATTGCTCGAAGCTAGTGGTTATAACGGTTCATGGGGCATTCGTATGGGTAATGGACTCATATTAAGGTTTAAAATGGATACTTATAGGTCATTGGTCATAGCTAGTGGTCAAAATCGTTCACGGGGCATTCGTATGGGTTCTAGACACCAATTACAATTTAAAATAATGGATATTTATAAGTTATTGGTCATAGCTAGTGGTTATAATGGTTCACGGGCCATTCCTATGGGTTATCAACACCAATCACAGTTTAAAAATGGATATTATAGGTTATATCAATTGGTTATAATGGCTCACGGGTCATTCGTATGGGCTATGGACGCTAATTACGGTTTAACAAGGATACTTATAGGTTATTGGTAATAGCTAGTGGTCAAAATCATTCACAGGGCATTCGTATGGGTTCTAGTCACCAATTACAGTTTAAAAAATGGATACTTATAGGTTATTGGTCATACCTAGTGGCTATAGTGGTTCACGGGCCATTCGTGTGGCTTATGGACGCTAATTACGGTTTAACAAGGATACTTATAGGTTATTGGTCGAAGCTAGTGGTTATAATGGTTCACGGGCCATTCGTATGTGTAATGGACGTCAATTAATGTTTAAAATGGATATTTATAGGTTATTGGTCATAGCTAGTGGTCAAAATCGTTCACGGGGCATTCGTATGGGTTCTACACATCAATTATTGTTTAAAAAATGGATACTTATAGGTTATTGGTCATAGCTAGTGGTCATAATGGTTCACGGGCCATTTGTAAGGGTTATAAACACCAATTACAGTTAAAAAAATGGATACTTATAGGTTATTGGTTATAGCTAGTGATTATAATGGTTCACGGGCCATTCGTATGGGCTATGGACGCCAAGTACGGTTTAACATGGATACATATAGGTTATTGGACGTAGCTAGTGGTTATAATGCTTCACGGGCCATTCGTATGTGTAATGGACACCAATTAATGTTTAAAACGAATACTTATAGGTTATTGGTTATAGCTAGTGGTCAAAATCGTTCACGGGGTATTCGAATGAGTTCTAAACACCAATTACAGTTTATGAAATGGATACTTATAGGTTATTGGTCATAGCTAGTGGTCATAATGGTTCACGGGCCATTTGTATGGGTTATCAACACCAATTACAGTTAAAAAAATGGATACTTATAAGTTTTTGGTTATAGCTAGTGATTATAATGGTTCACGGGCTATTTGTATTTGTTATCGAAACCAATTAAGGTTTAAAATGGATACTTATAGGTTAATGGTCATAGCTAGTGGTCAAAATCATTCACGTGGCATTCGTATGGGTTCTAGACACCAATTACAGTTTAAAAAATGGATACTTATAGGTTATTGGTCATACCTTGTGGTTATAGTGGTTCATGGGCCATTCGTATGGCTTATGGACGCTAATTACGGTTTAACAAGGATACTTATAGGTTATTGGTCGAAGCTAGTGGTTATAATGGTTCACGGGCCATTCGTATGTGTAATGCACACCAATTAATGTTTAAAATGGATACTTATAGGTTATTGGTCTTAGCTAGTGGTCAAAATCGTTCACGGGGCAATCGTATGGGTTCTGCACACCAATTACAGTTTAAAAAATGGATACTTATAGGTTATTGGACATAGCTAGTGGTTATAATGTTTCACGAGCCATTTGTTTGGGCTATGGACGCTTATTACGGTTTAACAAGGATACTTTTAGGTTATAGGACGAAGCTAGTAGTTATAATGGTTCACGGGCCATTTGTATGTGTAATGGACACCAATTAATGTTTAAAATGGATACTTATAGGTTATTGGTCATAGCTAGTTGTCAAAATCTTTCACGGGGCATTCGTATGAGTTCTAGACACCAATTACAGTTTAAAAAATGGATATATGGGTTATTGGTCATAGCTAGTGGTCAAAATCGTTCACGTGACATTCGTATGGGTTCTAGATACCAATTACAGTTTAAAAAATGGATACTTATAGGTTATTGGTCATAGCTATTGGTTATAATGGTTCACGGGCCATTCGTATGGGCTATGGACGCTAATCACGGTTTAACAAGGATACTTATACTGTATTGGTCGAAACTAGTGGTTATAATGGTTCACAGGCCATTCGTATGGGCTATGGACGCTAATTACGATTTAACAATGATACTTATAGGTTATTGGTCATGGCTATTGGTAATAATGGTTCACCGGCCATTCGTGTGGGCTATGGACGCTAGTTAGGGTTTAATAAGGATAGTTATAGGTTATTGCTCGAAACTAGTGGTTATAATGGTTCACGGGCCATTCGTATGGGCTATGAACGCTAATTACGGTTTAACAAGGATACTTAAATGTTATTGGTCGAAGGTAGTGATTATAATGGTTCACGGGCCATTCTTATGGGTAATGGACAACAATTAAGGATTAAAATGGATACTTATAGGTTATTGGTCATATCTATTGCTCAAAATCGTTCACGGGGCATTCGTATGGGTTCTAGACACCAATTACAATTTAAAATAATGGATATTTATAGGTTATTGGTCATAGCTAGTGGTTATAATGGTTCACGAGCCATTCCTATGGGTTATCAACACCAATCACAGTTTAAAAAATGGATATTATAGGTTATATCAATTGATTATAATGGCTCACGGGTCATTCGTATGGGCTAAGGACGCTAATTACGGTTTAACAAGGATACTTATAGGTTATTGGTCATTGCTACTGGTCAAAATCGTTCATGGGGCATTCGTATGTGTTCTAGACACTAATTACAATTTAAAAAAATGGATACTTATAGGTTATTGGTCATAGCTAGTTGTTATAATGGTTCACGGGCCATTCGTATGGGCTATGAACGCTAATTACGGTTTAACAAGGATACTTATAGGTTATTGGTCGAAGCTAGTGATTATAATGGTTCACGGGCTATTCGTATGGGTAAAGGACACCAATTAAGGTTTAAAATGGATACTTATAGGTTATTGGTCATATCTAGTGGTCAAGATCGTTCACGGGGCATTCGTATGGGTTCTAGACATCAATTATTGTTTAAAAAATGGATACTTATAGGTTATTGGTCATGGCTAGTATTTATAATTGTTCAAGGTCCATCGGTATGAGTTATGGGCGTCTAGTGGTTATAATGGTTCAAGGGCCATGGTTACGGGTAATGGACCCCTATTGGTTGTAAAATGGATATCTATAGGCTATTGTTCATGGCTAGTTTTTATAATGGTTCAAGGGCCATCGCTATTAGTTATGGATATCTAGTGGTTATACTGGTTCAAGGGCCATGGTTATGGGTTATGGACACCTATTACTTGTAAAATGGATATTTATAGGCTATTGGTCATGGCTAGTATTTATAATGGTTCAAGGTCCATCGGTATGAGTTATGGGCGTCTAGTGGTTATGATGGGTTGGGCCATGGTTAAGGGTTATGGACACCTATTGCTTGTAATGTGGATATCTATTGCTTATTGGTCATGGCTATTAGTTATAATGGTTAAAGGGTCATCGGTATTAGTAATGGACATGTAGTGGTTATAATGGTTCAAGGGCCATGGTTACGGGTAATGGACACCTATTACTTGTAAAATGGATATCTATAGGCTATTGGTCATGGCTTGTTGTTATAATGGTTCAAGGGCCATCGCTATGAGTTATGGACATCTAGGGGTTATACTGGTTCAAGGGCCATGGTTATGGGTTATGGACACCTATTACTTGTAAAATGGATATTTATAGGCTATTGGTCATGGCTAGTATTTACAATGGTTCAAGGTCCATCGGTATGAGTTATGGGCGTCTAGTGGTTATGATGGGTCAAGGGCCATGGTTAAGGGTTATGGACACCTATTGCTTGTAATGTGGATATATATTGCCTATTGGTTATGGCTAGTGGTTATAATCGTTAAAGGGCCATCGGTATGAGTTATGGACATGTAGTTGTTATAATGGTTCGTGGGCCATGGTTACGGGTAATGGACACCTATTGCTTGTAAAATGGCTATCTATAGGCTATTGGTCATGGCTAGTAGTTATAACGGTTCAAAGATCATCTGTATGAGTTATGGACATCTAGTGGTAATAATGGTTCAAGGGCCATAGTTATGGGTTATAGACACCTATTACTTGTAAAATGGATATTTATATGCTATTGGTCATGGCTAGTAGTTATAATGGTTCAAGGTCCATCGGTATGAGTTATGGGCGTCTAGTGGTTATGATGGGTCAAGGTCCATGGTTAAGGGTTTTGGACACCTATTGCTTGTAATGTGGATATCTATTGCCTATTGGTCATGGCTAGTGGTTATAATGGTTAAAGGGCCATCGGTATGAGTTATGGACATGTAGTGGTTATAATGGTTCAAGGGCCATGGTTACGGGTAATGGACCCCTATTAGTTGTAAAATGGATATCTATAGGCTATTGGTCATGGCTAGTTTTTATAATGGTTCAAGGGCCATCGCTATGAGTTATGGACATCTAGTGGTTATACTAGTTCAAGGGCCATGGTTATGGGTTATGGACACCTATTACTTGTAAAATGGATATTTATAGGCTATTGGTCATGGCTAGTATTTATAATGGTTCAAGGTCCATCGGTATGAGGTATGGGCGTCTAGTGGTTATGATGGGTCAAGGGCCATGGTTAAGCGTTATGGACACCTATTGCTTGTAATGTGGATATCTATTGCTTATTGGTCATGGCTATTAGTTATAATGGTTAAAGGGCCATCGGTATTAGTTATGGACATGTAGTGGTTATAATGGTTCAAGGGCCATGGTTACGGGTAATGGACACCTATTACTTGTAAAATGGATATCTATAGGCTATTGGTCATGGCTTGTTGTTATAATGGTTCAAGGGCCATCGCTATCAGTTATGGACATCTAGTGGTTATACTGGTTCAAGGGCCATGGTTATGGGTTATGGACACCTATTACTTGTAAAATGGATATTTATAGGCTATTGGTCATGGCTAGTATTTACAATGGTTCAAGTTCCATCGGTATGAGTTATGGGCGTCTAGTGGTTATGATGGGTCAAGGGCCATTGGTAAGGGTTATGGACACCTATTGCTTGTAATGTGGATATCTATTGCCTATTGGTCATGGCTAGTGGTTATAATCGTTAAAGGGCCATCGGTATGAGTTATGGACATGTAGTTGTTATAATGGTTCGTGGGCCATGGTTACGGGTAATGGACACCTATTGCTTGTAAAATGGCTATCTATAGGCTATTGGTCATGGCTAGTAGTTATAACGGTTAAAAGATCATCTGTATGAGTTATGGACATCTAGTGGTAATAATGGTTCTAGGGCCATAGTTATGGGTTATAGACACCTATTACTTGTAAAATGGATATCTATATGCTATTGGTCATGGCTAGTAGTTATAATGGTTCAAGGTCCATTGGTATGAATTATGGACGTCTGGTGGTAATGATGGTTCAAGGGCCATGGTTAAGGGTTATGGACACCTATTGCTTGTAATGTGGATATCTATTGCCTATTGGTCATGGCTAGTAGTTATAATGGTTAAAGGGCCATCGGTATGAGTTATGGACATGTAGTGATTATAATGGTTCAAGGGCCATGGTTACGGGTAATGGACACCTATTACTTGTATAATGGCTATCTATAGGCTATTGGTCATGGCTAGTAGTTATAAGGGTTCAAAGATCATCTGTATGAGTTATGGACATCTAGTGGTTATAATGGTTCAAAGGCCATAGTTATGGGTTATGGACACCTATTGCTTGTAATGTGGATATCTATTGCTTATTGGTCATGGCTATTAGTTATAATGGTTAAAGGGCCATCGGTATGAGTTATGGACATGTAGTGGTTATAATGGTTCAAGGGCCATGGTTACGGGTAATGGACACCTATTACTTGTAAAATGGATATCTATAGGCTATTGGTCATGGCTTGTTGTTATAATGGTTCAAGGGCCATCGCTATGAGTTATGGACATCTAGTGGTTATATTGGTACAAGGGCCATGGTTATGGGTTATGGAAACCTATTACTTGTAAAATGGATATTTATAGGCTATTGGTCATGGCTAGTATTTATAATGGTTCAAGGTCCATCGATATGAGTCATGGGCGTCTAGTGGTTATGATGGGTCAAGGGCCATGGTTAAGGGTTATGGACACCTATTGCTTGTAATGTGGATATCTATTGCATATTCGTCATGGCTAGTGGTTATAAAGGTTAAAGGGCTATCGGTATGAGTAATGGACATGTAGTGGTTATAATGGTTCAAGGGCCATGGTTACGGGTAATGGACCCCTATTAGTTGTAAAATGGATATCTATAGGCTATTGGTCATGGCTAGTTGTTATAATGGTTCAAGGGACATCGCTATGAGTTATGGACATCTAGTGGTTATACTGGTTCAAGGGCCATGGTTATGGGTTATGGACACCTATTACTTGTAAAATGGATATTTATAGGCTATTGGTCATGGCTAGTATTTATAATGGTTCAAGGTCCATCGGTATGAGTTATGGGCGTCTAGTGGTTATGATGGGTCAAGGGCCATGGTTAAGGGTTATGGACACCTATTGCTTGTAATGTGGATATCTATTGCCTATTGGTCATGGCTAGTAGTTATAATGGTTAAAGGGCCATCGGTATGTGTTATGGACTTGTAGTGGTTATAATGGTTCAAGGGCCATGGTTACGGGAAATGGACACCTATTACTTGTAAAATGGCTATCTATAGGCTATTGATCATGGCTAGTAGTTATAACGGTTCAAAGATAATCTGTATGAGTTATGGACAACTAGTGGTTATAATGGTTCAAGGGCCATAGTTATGGGTTATGGACACCTATTGCTTGTAATGTGGATATCTATTGCTTATTGGTCATGGCTATTAGTTATAATGGTTAAAGGGCCATCGGTATTAGTTATGGACATGTAGTGGTTATAATGGTTCAAGGGCCATGGTTACGGGTAATGGACACCTATTACTTGTAAAATGGATATCTATAGGCTAGGTCATGGCTTGTTGTTATAATGGTTCAAGGGCCATCGCTATGAGTTATGGACATCTAGTGGTTATACTGGTTCAAGGGCCATGGTTACGGGTAATGGACACATATTACATGTAAAATGGCTATCTATAGGCTATTGGTCATGGCTTGTTGTTATAATGGTTCAAGGGCCATCGCTATGAGTTATGGACATCTAGTGGTTATACTGGTTCAAGGGTCATGGTTATGGGTTATGGACACCTATTACTTGTAAAATGGATATCTGTAGGCTATTGGACATGACTAGTAGTTATAATGGTTCAAGGGCCATCAGTATCAGTTATGGTCATCAGGTGGTTATAATGGTTCAAGAACCATGGTTATGGGTACTTGTAAAATGGATATCTGTAGGCTATTGGACATGGCTAGTAGTTATAATGGTTCAAGGGCCATCAGTATCAGTTATGGACATCTAGTGGTTATAATGATTCAAGGACCATGGTTATAGGTTATGGACACCTATTACTTGTAAAATGGATATCTATAGGCTATTGGTCATGGCTAGTAGTTATAATGGTTCAAGGGCAACCAATATCAGTTATGGACATCTAGTGGTTATAATGATTCAAGGACCATGGTTATAGGTTATGGACACCTATTACTTGTAAAATGGATATCTATAGGCTATTGGTCATGGCTAGTAGTTATAATGGTTCAAGGGCAACCAATATCAGTTATGGACATCTAGTGGTTATAATGATTCAAGGACCATGGTTATAGGTTATGGACACCTATTACTTGTAAATTGAATATCTATAGGCTATTGATCGTGGCTAGTAGTTATAATGGTTCAAGGGCCATCGGTATCTGTTACGGACTTCTAGTGGTTATAATTGTTCAAGGGCCATGGTAATGGGTTATAAACACCTATTACTTGTAAAATGGATATCTATAGGCTATTAGTCACGGCTAGTAGTAATAATGGTTCAAGGGCCGTCAGTATCAGTTATGGACATCTAGTGGTTATAATGGTTCAAGGACCATTGTTATGGGTTATGGACACCTATTACTTGTAAAATGGATATCTACAGGCTATTGGTCATGGCTAGTAGTTATAATGGTTCAAGGGCTATCAATATGAGTCATGGACATGCATGTAGTAGTTATAATGGTGCAATGGCCTTGGTTATGGGTTATGCACACCTATTACTTGTAAAATGGATATCTATAGGCTATAAGTCATGGCTAGTTGTTATAATGGTTGAAGGGCCATCGGTATCAGTTATGGACATCTAGTGGTTATAATGGTTCAAGAACCATGGTTATGGGTTACGGACACCTATTATTTGTAAAATGGATATCTGTAGGCTATTGGACATGGCTAGTAGTTATAATGGTTCATGGGCCATCAGTATCAGTTGTGGACATCTAGTAGTTATAATGGTTCAAGGGCCGTCGATATGAGTAACGGACATGTAGTGGTTATAATGGTTCAATGGCCTTGGTTATGGGTAATGGACACCTATTACTTTTAAAATGGATATCTATAGGGTATTGGTCATTGCTAGTAGTTATAATGGTTCAAGGGCCATCGATATGAGTAACGGACATGTAGTGGTTATAATGGTTCAATGGCCTTGGTTATGGGTTATGGACACCTATTACTTGTAAAATGCTTATCTATAGGCTATTGGTCATGGCTTGTAGTTATAATGGTTCAAGGGCCATTGATTTGAGTTATGGACATGTAGTGGTTATAATGGTTCAAGGGCCATGGGTATGGGTTAGGGACCCCTATTACTTTTGAAATGGATATCTATAGGCTATTGGTCATGGCTAGTAGTAATAATGGTTCAAGTGCCATCAGTATGAGTTATGGACATCTAGTGGCTATAATGGTTCAAGGGCCATGGTTATGGGTAACGGACACCTATTACTTGTAAAATGGATATCTATAGGCTATTGGTCATGGCTAGTAGTTATAATGGTTCAAGGGCCATCAGTATCAATTATGGACATCTAGTGGTTATAATGGTTCAAGGACCATGGTTATGGGTTATGGACACCTATTACTTGTAAATTGGATATCTATACGCTATTGGCCATGACTAGTAGTTATAATAGTTGAAGGGCCATCAGTATCAGTTATGGACATCTAGTGGTTATAATGGTTCAAGGACCATTGTTATGGGTTATGGACACCTATTACTTGTAAAATGAATTTCTATAGGCTATTGGTCATGGCTAGTAGTTATAATGGTTCAAGGGCCATCAGTATCAGTTATGGACATCTAGTGGTTATAATGGTTCAAAGACCTTGGTTATGGGTTATGGACACCTATTACTTGTAAAATAGATATCAATATAGGTCATGGGTAGTAGTTATAATGGTTCAAGGGCCATCGGTATCAGTTACAGACATCTAGTGGTTATAATTGTTCAAGGGCCATGGTTATGTGTTATAAACACCTATTACTTGTAAAATAGATATCTATAGGCTATTGGTCATGGCTAGTAGTTATAATGGTTCAAGGGCCATCAGTATCAGTTATGGACATCTAGTGGTTATAATGTTCAAGGACCATGGTTATGGGTTATGGACACCTATTACTTGTAAAATGGATATCTACAGGCTATTGATCATGGCTAGTAGTTATAATGGTTCAAGGGCCATCGATATGAGTCATGGACATGCATGTAGTGGTTATAATGGTGCAATGGCCTTGGTTATGGGTTATGCACACCTATTACTTGCAAAATTAATATCTATAGGCTATAGGTCATGGCTAGTTGTTATAATGGTTGAAGGGCCATCGGTATCAGTTATGGACATCTAGTGGTTATAATGGTTCAAGGACCATGGTTATGGGTTACGGACACCTATTACTTGTAAAATGGACCTATTACTTTTAAAATGGATATCTATAGGCTATTGGTCATGGCTAGTAGTAATAATGGTTCAAGGGCCGTCAGTATCAGTTATGGACATCTGGTGGTTATAATGGTTCAAGGACCATTGTTATGGGTTATGGACACCTATTACTTGTAAAATGGATATCTACAGGCTATTGGTCATGGCTAGTAGTTATAATGGTTCAAGGGCCATCAGTATCAGTTATGGACATCTAGTGGTTATAATGGTTCAGGGACGATTATTATGGGTAATGGACACCTATTACTTTTAAAATGGATATCTATAGGCTATTGGTCATGGCTAGTAGTTATAATGGTTCATAGGCCATCGATATGAGTAATGGACATGTAATGGTTATAATGGTTCAATGGCCTTGGTTATGGGTTATGGACACCTATTACTTGTAAAATGCATATCTATAGGCTATTGGTCATGGTTTGTAGTTATAATGGTTCAAGGGCCATTGATATGAGTTATGGACATGTAGTGGTTATAATGGTTCAAGGGCCATGGGTATGGGTTAGGGACACCTATTACTTTTAAAATGGATATCTATAGGCTGTTGGTCATGGCTAGTAGTAATAATGGTTCAAGGGCCATCAGTATGAGTTATGGACATCTAGTGGCTATAATGGTTCAAGGGCCATGGTTATGGGGTACGGACACCTATTACTTGTAAAATGGATATCTATAGGCTATTGGTCATGGCTAGTAGTTATAATTGTTCAAGGGCCATCAGTATCAATTATGGACATCTCATGGTTATAATGGTTCAAGGACCATGGTTATGGGTTATGGACACCTATTACTTGTAAATTGGATATCTACAGGCTATTGATCATGGCTAGTAGTTATAATGGTTCAAGGGCCATCGATATGAGTCATGGACATGCATGTAGTGGTTATAATGGTGCAATGGCCTTGGTTATGGGTTATGCACACCTATTACTTGCAAAATTAATATCTATAGGCTATAGGTCATGGCTAGTTGTTATAATGGTTGAAGGGCTATCGGTATCAGTTATGGACATCTAGTGGTTATAATGGTTCAAGAACCATGGTTATGGGTTACGGACACCTATTACTTGTAAAATGGATATCTGTAGGCTATTGGACATGGCTAGTAGTTATAATGGTTCATGGGCCATCAGTATCAGTTGTGGACATCTAGTGGTTATAATGATTCAAGGACTATGGTTATGGGTTATGGACACCTATTACTTGTAAAATGGATATCTATAGGCTATTGGTGATGGCTAGTAGTTATAATGGTTCAAGGGCCATCAGTATCAGTTATGGACATCTAGTGGTTATAATGGTTCAAGAACAATGGTTATGGGTTACGGACACCTATTACTTGTAAAATGGATATCTGTAGGCTATTGGACATGGCTAGTAGTTATAATGGTTCATGGGCCATCAGTATCATTTGTGGACATCTAGTGGTTATAATGATTCAAGAACTATGGTTATGGGTTATGGACACCCATTACTTGTAAAATGGATATCTATAGGCTATTGGTGATGGCTAGTAGTTATAATGGTTCAAGGGCCATCAGTATCAGTTATGGACATCTAGTGGTTATAATGGTTCAGGGACGATTATTATGGGTAATGGACACCTATTACTTTTAAAATGGATATCTATAGGCTATTGGTCATGGCTAGTAGTTATAATGGTTCAAAGGCCATCGATATGAGTAATGGACATGTAATGGTTATAATGGTTCAATGGCCTTGGTTATGGGTTATGGACACCTATTACTTGTAAAATGCATATCTATAGGCTATTGGTCATGGTTTGTAGTTATAATGGTTCAAGGGCCATTGATATGAGTTATGGACATGTAGTGGTTATAATGGTTCAAGGGCCATGGGTATGGGTTAGGGACACCTATTACTTTTAAAATGGATATCTATAGGCTGTTGGTCATGGCTAGTAGTAATAATGGTTCAAGGGCCATCAGTATGAGTTATGGACATCTAGTGGCTATAATGGTTCAAGGGCCATGGTTATGGGGTACGGACACCTATTACTTGTAAAATGGATATCTATAGGCTATCGGTCATGGCTAGTAGTTATAATGGTTCAAGGGCCATCATTATCAATTATGGACATCTCATGGTTATAATGGTTCAAGGACCATGGTTATGGGTTATGGACACCTATTACTTGTAACTTGGATATCTACGGGCTATTGGTCATGGCTAGTAGTTATAATGGTACAAGGGCCATCGATATGAGTCATGGACATGCATGTAGTGGTTATAATGGTGCAATGGCCTTGGTTATGGGTTATGCACACCTATTACTTGTAAAATGGATATCTATAGGCTATAGGTCATGGCTAGTTGTTATAATGGTTGAAGGGCCATCGGTATCAGTTATGGACATCTAGTGGTTATAATGGTTCAAGAACCATGGTTATGGGTTACGGACACCTATTACTTGTAAAATGGATATCTGTAGGCTATTGGACATGGCTAGTAGTTATAATGGTTCATGGGCCATCAGTATCAGTTGTGGACATCTAGTGGTTATAATGATTCAAGGACTATGGTTATGGGTTATGGACACCTATTACTTGTAAAATGGATATCTATAGGCTATTGGTTATGGCTAGTAGTTATAATGGTTCAAGGGCCATCAGTATCAGTTATGGACATCTAGTGGTTATAATGGTTCAAGAACAATGGTTATGGGATACGGACACCTATTACTTGTAAAATGGATATCTGTAGGCTATTGGACATGGCTCGTAGTTATAATGGTTCATGGGCCATCAGTATCAGTTGTGGACATCTAGTGGTTATAATGATTCAAGAACTATGGTTATGGGTTATGGACACCCATTACTTGTAAAATGGATATCTATAGGCTATTGGTGATGGCTAGTAGTTATAATGGTTCAAGGGCCATCAGTATCAGTTATGGACATCTAGTGGTTATAATGGTTCAGGGACGATTATTATGGGTAATGGACACCTATTACTTTTAAAATGGATATCTATAGGCTATTGGTCATGGCTAGTAGTTATAATGGTTCAAAGGCCATCGATATGAGTAATGGACATGTAATGGTTATAATGGTTCAATGGCCTTGGTTATGGGTTATGGACACCTATTACTTGTAAAATGCATATCTATAGGCTATTGGTCATGGTTTGTAGTTATAATGGTTCAAGGGCCATTGATATGAGTTATGGACATGTAGTGGTTATAATGGTTCAAGGGCCATGGGTATGGGTTAGGGACACCTATTACTTTTAAAATGGATATCTATAGGCTGTTGGTCATGGCTAGTAGTAATAATGGTTCAAGGGCCATCAGTATGAGTTATGGACATCTAGTGGCTATAATGGTTCAAGGGCCATGGTTATGGGGTACGGACACCTATTACTTGTAAAATGGATATCTATAGGCTATTGGTCATGACTAGTAGTTATAATGGTTCAAGGGCCATCAGTATCAATTATGGACATCTCATGGTTATAATGGTTCAAGGACCATGGTTATGGGTTATGGACACCTATTACTTGTAAATTGGATATCTACGGGCTATTGGTCATGGCTAGTAGTTATAATGGTTCAAGGGCCATCGATATGAGTCATGGACATGCATGTAGTGGTTATAATGGTGCAATGGCCTTGGTTATGGGTTATGCACACCTATTACTTGTAAAATGGATATCTATAGGCTATAGGTGATGGCTAGTTGTTATAATGGTTGAAGGGCCATCGGTATCAGTTATGGACATCTAGTGGTTATAATGGTTCAAGAACCATGGTTATGGGTTACGGACACCTATTACTTGTAAAATGGATATCTGTAGGCTATTGGACATGGCTAGTAGTTATAATGGTTCATGGGCCATCAGTATCAGTTGTGGACATCTAGTGGTTATAATAATTCAAGGACTATGGTTATGGGTTATGGACACCTATTACTTGTAAAATGGATATCTATAGGCTATTGGTGATGGCTAGTAGTTATAATGGTTCAAGGGCCATCAGTATCAGTTATGGACATCTAGTGGTTATAATGGTTCAAGAACAATGGTTATGGGTTATGGACAACTATTACTTGTAAAATGGATATCTGTAGGCTATTGGACATGGCTAGTAGTTATAATGGTTCATGGGCCATCAGTATCAGTTGTGGACATCTAGTGGTTATAATGATTCAAGGACTATGGTTATGGGTTATGGACACCTATTACTTTTAAAATGAATATCTATAGGCTATTGGTCATTGCTAGTAGTTATAATGGTTCAAGGGCCGTCCATATGAGTAACAGACATGTAGTGGTTATAATGGTTCAATGGCCTTGGTTATGGGTTATGGACACCTATTACTTGTAAAATGCTTATCTATAGGCTATTGGTCATGGCTTGTAGTTATAATGGTTCAAGGGCCATTGATTTGAGTTATGGACATGTAGTGGTTATAATGGTTCAAGGGCCATGGGTATGGGTTAGGGACCCCTATTACTTTTGAAATGGATATCTATAGGCTATTGGTCATGGCTAGTAGTAATAACGGTTCAAGTGCCATCAGTATGAGTTATGGACATCTAGTGGCTATAATGGTTCAAGGGCCATGGTTATGGGTAACAGACACCTATTACTTGTAAAATGGATATCTATAGGCTATTGGTCATGGCTAGTAGTTATAATGGTTCAAGGGCCATCGATATGAGTCATGGACATGCATGTAGTGGTTATAATGGTGCAATGGCCTTGGTTATGGGTTATGCACACCTATTACTTGTAAAATGGATATCTATAGGCTATAGGTCATGGCTAGTTGTTATAATGGTTGAAGGGCCATCGGTATCAGTTATGGACATCTAGTGGTTATAATGGTTCAAGAACCATGGTTATGGGTTACGGACACCTATTACTTGTAAAATGGATATCTGTAGGCTATTGGACATGGCTAGTAGTTATAATGGTTCATGGGCCGTCAGTATCAGTTGTGGACATCTAGTGGTTATAATGATTCAAAGACTATGGTTATGGGTTATGGACACCTATTACTTGTAAAATGGATATCTATAGGCTATTGGTGATGGCTAGTAGTTATAATGGTTCAAGGGCCATCAGTATCAGTTATGGACATCTAGTGGTTATAATGGTTCAAGAACAATGGTTATGGGTTACGGACACCTATTACTTGTAAAATGGATATCTGTAGGCTATTGGACATGGCTAGTAGTTATAATGGTTCATGGGCCATCAGTATCAGTTGTGGACATCTAGTGGTTATAATGATTCAAGGACTATGGTTATGGGTTATGGACACCTATTACTTGTAAATTGGATATCTATACGCTATTGGCCATGACTAGTAGTTATAATAGTTGAAGGGCCATCAGTATCAGTTATGGACATCTAGTGGTTATAATGGTTCAAGGACCATTGTTATGGGTTATGGACACCTATTACTTGTAAAATAAATTTCTATAGGCTATTGGTCATGGCTAGTAGTTATAATGGTTCAAGGGCCATCAGTATCAGTTATGGACATCTAGTGGTTATAATGGTTCAAAGACCTTGGTTATGGGTTATGGACACCTATTACTTGTAAAATAGATATCAATATAGGTCATGGGTAGTAGTTATAATGGTTCAAGGGCCATCGGTATCAGTTACAGACATCTAGTGGTTATAATTGTTCAAGGGCCGTCGATATGAGTAACGGACATGTAGTGGTTATAATGGTTCAATGGCCTTGGTTATGGGTTATGGACACCTATTACTTGTAAAATGCTTATCTATAGGCTATTGGTCATGGCTTGTAGTTATAATGGTTCAAGGGCCATTGATTTGAGTTATGGACATGTAGTGGTTATAATGGTTCAAGGGCCATGGGTATGGGTTAGGGACCCCTATTACTTTTGAAATGGATATCTATAGGCTATTGGTCATGGCTAGTAGTAATAATGGTTCAAGTGCCATCAGTATGAGTTATGGACATCTAGTGGCTATAATGGTTCAAGGGCCATGGTTATGGGTAACAGACACCTATTACTTGTAAAATGGATATCTATAGGCTATTGGTCATGGCTAGTAGTTATAATGGTTCAAGGGCCATCAGTATCAATTATGGACATCTAGTGGTTATAATGGTTCAAGGACCATGGTTATGGGTTATGGACACCTATTACTTGTAAATTGGATATCTATACGCTATTGGCCATGACTAGTAGTTATAATAGTTGAAGGGCCATCAGTATCAGTTATGGACATCTAGTGGTTATAATGGTTCAAGGACCATTGTTATGGGTTATGGACACCTATTACTTGTAAAATAAATTTCTATAGGCTATTGGTCATGGCTAGTAGTTATAATGGTTCAAGGGCCATCAGTATCAGTTATGGACATCTAGTGGTTATAATGGTTCAAAGACCTTGGTTATGGGTTATGGACACCTATTACTTGTAAAATAGATATCAATATAGGTCATGGGTAGTAGTTATAATGGTTCAAGGGCCATCGGTATCAGTTACAGACATCTAGTGGTTATAATTGTTCAAGGGCCATGGTTATGTGTTATAAACACCTATTACTTGTAAACTAGATATCTATAGGCTATTGGTCATGGCTAGTAGTTATAATGGTTCAAGGGCCATCAGTATAAGTTATGGACATCTAGTGGTTATAATGTTCAAGGACCATGGTTATGGGTTATGGACACCTATTACTTGTAAAATGGATATCTACAGGCTATTGATCATGGCTAGTAGTTATAATGGTTCAAGGGCCATCGATATGAGTCATGGACATGCATGTAGTGGTTATAATGGTGCAATGGCCTTGGTTATGGGTTATGCACACCTATTACCTGCAAAATTAATATCTCTAGGCTATAGGTCATGGCTAGTTGTTATAATGGTTGAAGGGCCATCGGTATCAGTTATGGACATCTAGTGGTTATAATGGTTCAAGAACCATGGTTATGGGTTACGGACACCTATTACTTGTAAAATGGATATCTGTAGGCTATTGGACATGGCTAGTAGTTATAATGGTTCATGGGCCATCAGTATCAGTTGTGGACATCTAGTGGTTATAATGATTCAAGAACTATGGTTATGGGTTATGGACACCCATTACTTGTAAAATGGATATCTATAGGCTATTGGTGATGGCTAGTAGTTATAATGGTTCAAGGGCCATCAGTATCAGTTATGGACATCTAGTGGTTATAATGGTTCAGGGACGATTATTATGGGTAATGGACACCTATTACTTTTAAAATGGATATCTATAGGCTATTGGTCATGGCTAGTAGTAATAATGGTTCAAGGGCCGTCAGTATCAGTTATGGACATCTAGTGGTTATAATGGTTCAAGGACCATTGTTATGGGTTATGGACACCTATTACTTGTAAAATGGATATCTACAGGCTATTGGTCATGGCTAGTAGTTATAATGGTTCAAGGGCTATCGATATGAGTCATGGACATGCATGTAGTGGTTATAATGGTGCAATGGCCTTGGTTATGGGTTATGCACACCTATTACTTGTAAAATGGATATCTATAGGCTATAAGTCATGGCTAGTTGTTATAATGGTTGAAGGGCCATCGATATCAGTTATGGACATCTAGTGGTTATAATGGTTCAAGAACCATGGTTATGGGTTACGGACACCTATTATTTGTAAAATGGATATCTGTAGGCTATTGGACATGGCTAGTAGTTATAATGGTTCATGGGCCATCAGTATCAGTTGTGGACATCTAGTAGTTATAATGGTTCAAGGGCCGTCGATATGAGTAACGAACATGTAGTGGTTATAATGGTTCAATGGCCTTGGTTATGGGTAATGGACACCTATTACTTTTAAAATGGATATCTATAGGCTATTGGTCATTGCTAGTAGTTATAATGGTTCAAGGGTCGTCGATATGAGTAACGGACATGTAGTGGTTATAATGGTTCAATGGCCTTGGTTATGGGTTATGGACACCTATCACTTGTAAAATGCTTATCTATAGGCTATTGGTCATGGTTTGTAGTTATAATGGTTCAAGGGCCATTGATTTGAGTTATGGACATGTAGTGGTTATAATGGTTCAAGGGCCATGGGTATGGGTTAGGGACCCCTATTACTTTTGAAATGGATATCTATAGGCTATTGGTCATGGCTAGTAGTAATAATGGTTCAAGTGCCATCAGTATGAGTTATGGACATCTAGTGGCTATAATGGTTCAAGGGCCATGGTTATGGGTAACGGACACCTATTACTTGTAAAATGGATATCTATAGGCTATTGGTCATGGCTAGTAGTTATAATGGTTCAAGGGCCATCAGTATCAATTATGGACATCTAGTGGTTATAATGGTTCAAGGACCATGGTTATGGGTTATGGACACCTATTACTTGTAAATTGGATATCTATACGCTATTGGCCATGACTAGTAGTTATAATAGTTGAAGGGCCATCAGTATCAGTTATGGACATCTAGTGGTTATAATGGTTCAAGGACCATTGTTATGGGTTATGGACACCTATTACTTGTAAAATAAATTTCTATAGGCTATTGGTCATGGCTAGTAGTTATAATGGTTCAAGGGCCATCAGTATCAGTTATGGACATCTAGTGGTTATAATGGTTCAAAGACCTTGGTTATGGGTTATGGACACCTATTACTTGTAAAATAGATATCAATATAGGTCATGAGTGGTAGTTATAATGGTTCAAGGGCCATCGGTATCAGTTACAGACATCTAGTGGTTATAATTGTTCAAGGGCCATGGTTATGTGTTATAAACACCTATTACTTGTAAAATAGATATCTATAGGCTATTGGTCATGGCTAGTAGTTATAATGGTTCAAGGGCCATCAGTATCAGTTATGGACATCTAGTGGTTATAATGTTCAAGGACCATGGTTATGGGTTATGGACACCTATTACTTATAAAATGGATATCTACAGGCTATTGATCATGGCTAGTAGTTATAATGGTTCAAGGGCCATCGATATGAGTCATGGACATGCATGTAGTGGTTATAATGGTGCAATGGCCTTGGTTATGGGTTATGCACACCTATTACTTGCAAAATTAATATCTATATGCTATAGGTCATGGCTAGTTGTTATAATGGTTGAAGGGCCATCGGTATCAGTTATGGACATCTAGTGGTTATAATGGTTCAAGAACCATGGTTATGGGTTACGGACACCTATTACTTGTAAAATGGATATCTGTAGGCTATTGGACATGGCTAGTAGTTATAATGGTTCATGGGCCATCAGTATCAGTTGTGGACATCTAGTGGTTATAATGATTCAAGGACTATGGTTATGGGTTATGGACACCTATTACTTGTAAAATGGATATCTATAGGCTATTGGTGATGGCTAGTAGTTATAATGGTTCAAGGGCCATCAGTATCAGTTATGGACATCTAGTGGTTATAATGGTTCAAGAACAATGGTTATGGGTTACGGACACCTATTACTTGTAAAATGGATATCTGTAGGCTATTGGACATGGCTAGTAGTTATAATGGTTCATGGGCCATCAGTATCAGTTGTGGACATCTAGTGGTTATAATGATTCAAGAACTATGGTTATGGGTTATGGACACCCATTACTTGTAAAATGGATATCTATAGGCTATTGGTGATGGCTAGTAGTTATAATAGTTCAAGGGCCATCAGTATCAGTTATGGACATCTAGTGGTTATAATGGTTCAGGGACGATTATTATGGGTAATGGACACCTATTACTTTTAAAATGGATATCTATAGGCTATTGGTCATGGCTAGTAGTTATAATGGTTCAAAGGCCATCGATATGAGTAATGGACATGTAATGGTTATAATGGTTCAATGGCCTTGGTTATGGGTTATGGACACCTATTACTTGTAAAATGCATATCTATAGGCTATTGGTCATGGTTTGTAGTTATAATGGTTCAAGGGCCATTGATATGAGTTATGGACATGTAGTGGTTATAATGGTTCAAGGGCCATGGGTATGGGTTAGGGACACCTATTACTTTTAAAATGGATATCTATAGGCTGTTGGTCATGGCTAGTAGTAATAATGGTTCAAGGGCCATCAGTATGAGTTATGGACATCTAGTGGCTATAATGGTTCAAGGGCCATGGTTATGGGGTACGGACACCTATTACTTGTAAAATGGATATCTATAGGCTATTGGTCATGGCTAGTAGTTATAATGGTTCAAGGGCCATCGATATGAGTCATGGACATGCATGTAGTGGTTATAATGGTGCAATGGCCTTGGTTATGGGTTATGCACACCTATTACTTGTAAAATGGATATCTATAGGCTATAGGTCATGGCTAGTTGTTATAATGGTTGAAGGGCCATCGGTATCAGTTATGGACATCTAGTGGTTATAATGGTTCAAGAACCATGGTTATGGGTTACGGACACCTATTACTTGTAAAATGGATATCTGTAGGCTATTGGACATGGCTAGTAGTTATAATGGTTCATGGGCCATCAGTATCAGTTGTGGACATCTAGTGGTTATAATGATTCAAGGACTACGGTTATGGGTTATGGACACCTATTACTTGTAAAATGGATATCTATAGGCTATTGGTGATGGCTAGTAGTTATAATGGTTCAAGGGCCATCAGTATCAGTTATGGACATCTAGTGGTTATAATGGTTCAAGAACAATGGTTATGGGTTACGGACACCTATTACTTGTAAAATGGATATCTGTAGGCTATTGGACATGGCTAGTAGTTATAATGGTTCATGGGCCATCAGTATCAGTTGTGGACATCTAGTGGTTATAATGATTCAAGGACTATGGTTATGGGTTATGGACACCTATTACTTTTAAAATGGATATCTATAGGCTATTGGTCATTGCTAGTAGTTATAATGGTTCAAGGGCCGTCGATATGAGTAACGGACATGTAGTGGTTATAATGGTTCAATGGCCTTGGTTATGGGTTACGGACACCTATTACTTGTAAAATGCTTATCTATAGGCTATTGGTCATGGCTTGTAGTTATAATGGTTCAAGGGCCATTGATTTGAGTTATGGACATGTAGTGGTTATAATGGTTCAAGGGCCATGGGTATGGGTTAGGGACCCCTATTACTTTTGAAATGGATATCTATAGGCTATTGGTCATGGCTAGTAGTAATAATGGTTTAAGTGCCATCAGTATGAGTTATGGACATCTAGTGGCTATAATGGTTCAAGGGCCATGGTTATGGGTAACAGACACCTATTACTTGTAAAATGGATATCTATAGGCTATTGGTCATGGCTAGTAGTTATAATGGTTCAAGGGCCATCAGTATCAATTATGGACATCTAGTGGTTATAATGGTTCAAGGACCATGGTTATGGGTTATGGACACCTATTACTTGTAAATTGGATATCTATACGCTATTGGCCATGACTAGTAGTTATAATAGTTGAAGGGCCATCAGTATCAGTTATGGACATCTAGTGGTTATAATGGTTCAAGGACCATTGTTATGGGTTATGGACACCTATTACTTGTAAAATAAATTTCTATAGGCTATTGGTCATGGCTAGTAGTTATAATGGTTCAAGGGCCATCAGTATCAGTTATGGACATCTAGTGGTTATAATGGTTCAAAGACCTTGGTTATGGGTTATGGACACCTATTACTTGTAAAATAGATATCAATATAGGTCATGGGTAGTAGTTATAATGGTTCAAGGGCCATCGGTATCAGTTACAGACATCTAGTGGTTATAATTGTTCAAGGGCCATGGTTATGTGTTATAAACACCTATTACTTGTAAACTAGATATCTATAGGCTATTGGTCATGGCTAGTAGTTATAATGGTTCAAGGGCCATCAGTATAAGTTATGGACATCTAGTGGTTATAATGTTCAAGGACCATGGTTATGGGTTATGGACACCTATTACTTGTAAAATGGATATCTACAGGCTATTGATCATGGCTAGTAGTTATAATGGTTCAAGGGCCATCGATATGAGTCATGGACATGCATGTAGTGGTTATAATGGTGCAATGGCCTTGGTTATGGGTTATGCACACCTATTACCTGCAAAATTAATATCTCTAGGCTATAGGTCATGGCTAGTTGTTATAATGGTTGAAGGGCCATCGGTATCAGTTATGGACATCTAGTGGTTATAATGGTTCAAGAACCATGGTTATGGGTTACGGACACCTATTACTTGTAAAATGGATATCTGTAGGCTATTGGACATGGCTAGTAGTTATAATGGTTCATGGGCCATCAGTATCAGTTGTGGATATCTAGTGGTTATAATGATTCAAGAACTATGGTTATGGGTTATGGACACCCATTACTTGTAAAATGGATATCTATAGGCTATTGGTGATGGCTAGTAGTTATAATGGTTCAAGGGCCATCAGTATCAGTTATGGACATCTAGTGGTTATAATGGTTCAGGGACGATTATTATGGGTAATGGACACCTATTACTTTTAAAATGGATATCTATAGGCTATTGGTCATGGCTAGTAGTAATAATGGTTCAAGGGCCGTCAGTATCAGTTATGGACATCTAGTGGTTATAATGGTTCAAGGACCATTGTTATGGGTTATGGACACCTATTACTTGTAAAATGGATATCTACAGGCTATTGGTCATGGCTAGTAGTTATAATGGTTCAAGGGCTATCGATATGAGTCATGGACATGCATGTAGTGGTTATAATGGTGCAATGGCCTTGGTTATGGGTTATGCACACCTATTACTTGTAAAATGGATATCTATAGGCTATAAGTCATGGCTAGTTGTTATAATGGTTGAAGGGCCATCGATATCAGTTATGGACATCTAGTGGTTATAATGGTTCAAGAACCATGGTTATGGGTTACGGACACCTATTATTTGTAAAATGGATATCTGTAGGCTATTGGACATGGCTAGTAGTTATAATGGTTCATGGGCCATCAGTATCAGTTGTGGACATCTAGTAGTTATAATGGTTCAAGGGCCGTCGATATGAGTAACGAACATGTAGTGGTTATAATGGTTCAATGGCCTTGGTTATGGGTAATGGACACCTATTACTTTTAAAATGGATATCTATAGGCTATTGGTCATTGCTAGTAGTTATAATGGTTCAAGGGTCGTCGATATGAGTAACGGACATGTAGTGGTTATAATGGTTCAATGGCCTTGGTTATGGGTTATGGACACCTATCACTTGTAAAATGCTTATCTATAGGCTATTGGTCATGGCTTGTAGTTATAATGGTTCAAGGGCCATTGATTTGAGTTATGGACATGTAGTGGTTATAATGGTTCAAGGGCCATGGGTATGGGTTAGGGACCCCTATTACTTTTGAAATGGATATCTATAGGCTATTGGTCATGGCTAGTAGTAATAATGGTTCAAGTGCCATCAGTATGAGTTATGGACATCTAGTGGCTATAATGGTTCAAGGGCCATGGTTATGGGTAACGGACACCTATTACTTGTAAAATGGATATCTATAGGCTATTGGTCATGGCTAGTAGTTATAATGGTTCAAGGGCCATCAGTATCAATTATGGACATCTAGTGGTTATAATGGTTCAAGGACCATGGTTATGGGTTATGGACACCTATTACTTGTAAATTGGATATCTATACGCTATTGGCCATGACTAGTAGTTATAATAGTTGAAGGGCCATCAGTATCAGTTATGGACATCTAGTGGTTATAATGGTTCAAGGACCATTGTTATGGGTTATGGACACCTATTACTTGTAAAATAAATTTCTATAGGCTATTGGTCATGGCTAGTAGTTATAATGGTTCAAGGGCCATCAGTATCAGTTATGGACATCTAGTGGTTATAATGGTTCAAAGACCTTGGTTATGGGTTATGGACACCTATTACTTGTAAAATAGATATCAATATAGGTCATGAGTGGTAGTTATAATGGTTCAAGGGCCATCGGTATCAGTTACAGACATCTAGTGGTTATAATTGTTCAAGGGCCATGGTTATGTGTTATAAACACCTATTACTTGTAAAATAGATATCTATAGGCTATTGGTCATGGCTAGTAGTTATAATGGTTCAAGGGCCATCAGTATCAGTTATGGACATCTAGTGGTTATAATGTTCAAGGACCATGGTTATGGGTTATGGACACCTATTACTTATAAAATGGATATCTACAGGCTATTGATCATGGCTAGTAGTTATAATGGTTCAAGGGCCATCGATATGAGTCATGGACATGCATGTAGTGGTTATAATGGTGCAATGGCCTTGGTTATGGGTTATGCACACCTATTACTTGCAAAATTAATATCTATAGGCTATAGGTCATGGCTAGTTGTTATAATGGTTGAAGGGCCATCGGTATCAGTTATGGACATCTAGTGGTTATAATGGTTCAAGAACCATGGTTATGGGTTACGGACACCTATTACTTGTAAAATGGATATCTGTAGGCTATTGGACATGGCTAGTAGTTATAATGGTTCATGGGCCATCAGTATCAGTTGTGGACATCTAGTGGTTATAATGATTCAAGGACTATGGTTATGGGTTATGGACACCTATTACTTGTAAATTGGATATCTATACGCTATTGGCCATGACTAGTAGTTATAATAGTTGAAGGGCCATCAGTATCAGTTATGGACATCTAGTGGTTATAATGGTTCAAGGACCATTGTTATGGGTTATGGACACCTATTACTTGTAAAATAAATTTCTATAGGCTATTGGTCATGGCTAGTAGTTATAATGGTTCAAGGGCCATCAGTATCAGTTATGGACATCTAGTGGTTATAATGGTTCAAAGACCTTGGTTATGGGTTATGGACACCTATTACTTGTAAAATAGATATCAATATAGGTCATGAGTGGTAGTTATAATGGTTCAAGGGCCATCGGTATCAGTTACAGACATCTAGTGGTTATAATTGTTCAAGGGCCATGGTTATGTGTTATAAACACCTATTACTTGTAAAATAGATATCTATAGGCTATTGGTCATGGCTAGTAGTTATAATGGTTCAAGGGCCATCAGTATCAGTTATGGACATCTAGTGGTTATAATGTTCAAGGACCATGGTTATGGGTTATGGACACCTATTACTTATAAAATGGATATCTACAGGCTATTGATCATGGCTAGTAGTTATAATGGTTCAAGGGCCATCGATATGAGTCATGGACATGCATGTAGTGGTTATAATGGTGCAATGGCCTTGGTTATGGGTTATGCACACCTATTACTTGCAAAATTAATATCTATAGGCTATAGGTCATGGCTAGTTGTTATAATGGTTGAAGGGCCATCGGTATCAGTTATGGACATCTAGTGGTTATAATGGTTCAAGAACCATGGTTATGGGTTACGGACACCTATTACTTGTAAAATGGATATCTGTAGGCTATTGGACATGGCTAGTAGTTATAATGGTTCATGGGCCATCAGTATCAGTTGTGGACATCTAGTGGTTATAATGATTCAAGGACTATGGTTATGGGTTATGGACACCTATTACTTGTAAAATGGATATCTATAGGCTATTGGTGATGGCTAGTAGTTATAATGGTTCAAGGGCCATCAGTATCAGTTATGGACATCTAGTGGTTATAATGGTTCAAGAACAATGGTTATGGGTTACGGACACCTATTACTTGTAAAATGGATCTCTGTAGGCTATTGGACATGGCTAGTAGTTATAATGGTTCATGGGCCATCAGTATCAGTTGTGGACATCTAGTGGTTATAATGATTCAAGAACTATGGTTATGGGTTATGGACACCCATTACTTGTAAAATGGATATCTATAGGCTATTGGTGATGGCTAGTAGTTATAATAGTTCAAGGGCCATCAGTATCAGTTATGGACATCTAGTGGTTATAATGGTTCAGGGACGATTATTATGGGTAATGGACACCAATTACTTTTAAAATGGATATCTATAGGCTATTGGTCATGGCTAGTAGTTATAATGGTTCAAAGGCCATCGATATGAGTAATGGACATGTAATGGTTATAATGGTTCAATGGCCTTGGTTATGGGTTATGGACACCTATTACTTGTAAAATGCATATCTATAGGCTATTGGTCATGGTTTGTAGTTATAATGGTTCAAGGGCCATTGATATGAGTTATGGACATGTAGTGGTTATAATGGTTCAAGGGCCATGGGTATGGGTTAGGGACACCTATTACTTTTAAAATGGATATCTATAGGCTGTTGGTCATGGCTAGTAGTAATAATGGTTCAAGGGCCATCAGTATGAGTTATGGACATCTAGTGGCTATAATGGTTCAAGGGCCATGGTTATGGGGTACGGACACCTATTACTTGTAAAATGGATATCTATAGGCTATTGGTCATGGCTAGTAGTTATAATGGTTCAAGGGCCATCAGTATCAATTATGGACATCTCATGGTTATAATGGTTCAAGGACCATGGTTATGGGTTATGGACACCTATTACTTGTAAATTGGATATCTACAGGCTATTGATCATGGCTAGTAGTTATAATGGTTCAAGGGCCATCGATATGAGTCATGGACATGCATGTAGTGGTTATAATGGTGCAATGGCCTTGGTTATGGGTTATGCACACCTATTACTTGCAAAATTAATATCTATAGGCTATAGGTCATGGCTAGTTGTTATAATGGTTGAAGGGCCATCGGTATCAGTTATGGACATCTAGTGGTTATAATGGTTCAAGAACCATGGTTATGGGTTACGGACACCTATTACTTGTAAAATGGATATCTGTAGGCTATTGGACATGGCTAGTAGTTATAATGGTTCATGGGACATCAGTATCAGTTGTGGACATCTAGTGGTTATAATGATTCAAGAACTATGGTTATGGGTTATGGACACCCATTACTTGTAAAATGGATATCTATAGGCTATTGGTGATGGCTAGTAGTTATAATAGTTGAAGGGCCATCAGTATCAGTTATGGACATCTAGTGGTTATAATGGTTCAAGGACCATTCTTATGGGTTATGGACACCTATTACTTGTAAAATGAATTTCTATAGGCTATTGGTCAAGGCTAGTAGTTATAATGGTTCAAGGGCCATCAGTATCAGTTATGGACATCTAGTGGTTATAATGGTTCAAAGACCTTGGTTATGGGTTATGGACACCTATTACTTGTAAAATAGATATCAATATAGGTCATGGGTAGTAGTTATAATGGTTCAAGGGCCATCGGTATCAGTTACAGACATCTAGTGGTTATAATTGTTCAAGGGCCATGGTTATGTGTTATAAACACCTATTACTTGTAAAATAGATATCTATAGGCTATTGGTCATGGCTAGTAGTTATAATGGTTCAAGGGCCATCAGTATCAGTTATGGACATCTAGTGGTTATAATGTTCAAGGACCATGGTTATGGGTTATGGACACCTATTACTTGTAAAATGGATATCTACAGGCTATTGATCATGGCTAGTAGTTATAATGGTTCAAGGGCCATCGATATGAGTCATGGACATGCATGTAGTGGTTATAATGGTGCAATGGCCTTGGTTATGGGTATGCACACCTATTACTTGCAAAATTAATATCTATAGGCTTTAGGTCATGGCTAGTTGTTATAATGGTTGAAGGGCCATCGGTATCAGTTATGGACATCTAGTGGTTATAATGGTTCAAGAACCATGGTTATGGGTTACGGACACCTATTACTTGTAAAATGGATATCTGTAGGCTATTGGACATGGCTAGTAGTTATAATGGTTCATGGGCCATCAGTATCAGTTGTGGACATCTAGTGGTTATAATGATTCAAGGACTATGGTTATGGGTTATGGACACCTATTACTTGTAAAATGGATATCTATAGGCTATTGGTGATGGCTAGTAGTTATAATGGTTCAAGGGCCATCAGTATCAGTTATGGACATCTAGTGGTTATAATGGTTCAAGAACAATGGTTATGGGTTACGGACACCTATTACTTGTAAAATGGATATCTGTAGGCTATTGGACATGGCTAGTAGTTATAATGGTTCATGGGCCATCAGTATCAGTTGTGGACATCTAGTGGTTATAATGATTCAAGAACTATGGTTATGGGTTATGGACACCCATTACTTGTAAAATGGATATCTATAGGCTATTGGTGATGGCTAGTAGTTATAATGGTTCAAGGGCCATCAGTATCAGTTATGGACATCTAGTGGTTATAATGGTTCAGGGACGATTATTATGGGTAATGGACACCTATTACTTTTAAAATGGATATCTATAGGCTATTGGTCATGGCTAGTAGTTATAATGGTTCAAAGGCCATCGATATGAGTAATGGACATGTAATGGTTATAATGGTTCAATGGCCTTGGTTATGGGTTATGGACACCTATTACTTGTAAAATGCATATCTATAGGCTATTGGTCATGGTTTGTAGTTATAATGGTTCAAGGGCCATTGATATGAGTTATGGACATGTAGTGGTTATAATGGTTCAAGGGCCATGGGTATGGGTTAGGGACACCTATTACTTTTAAAATGGATATCTATAGGCTGTTGGTCATGGCTAGTAGTAATAATGGTTCAAGGGCCATCAGTATGAGTTATGGACATCTAGTGGCTATAATGGTTCAAGGGCCATGGTTATGGGGTACGGACACCTATTACTTGTAAAATGGATATCTATAGGCTATTGGTCATGGCTAGTAGTTATAATGGTTCAAGGGCCATCAGTATCAATTATGGACATCTCATGGTTATAATGGTTCAAGGACCATGGTTATGGGTTATGGACACCTATTACTTGTAAATTGGATATCTACAGGCTATTGATCGTGGCTAGTAGTTATAATGGTTCAAGGGCCATCGATATGAGTCATGGACATGCATGTAGTGGTTATAATGGTGCAATGGCCTTGGTTATGGGTTATGCACACCTATTACTTGCAAAATTAATATCTATAGGCTATAGGTCATGGCTAGTTGTTATAATGGTTGAAGGGCCATCGGTATCAGTTATGGACATCTAGTGGTTATAATGGTTCAAGAACCATGGTTATGGGTTACGGACACCTATTACTTGTAAAATGGATATCTGTAGGCTATTGGACATGGCTAGTAGTTATAATGGTTCATGGGCCATCAGTATCAGTTGTGGACATCTAGTGGTTATAATGATTCAAGGACTATGGTTATGGGTTATGGACACCTATTACTTGTAAAATGGATATCTATAGGCTATTGGTGATGGCTAGTAGTTATAATGGTTCAAGGGCCATCAGTATCAGTTATGGACATCTAGTGGTTATAATGGTTCAAGAACAATGGTTATGGGTTATGGACACCTATTACTTGTAAAATGAATTTCTATAGGCTATTGGTCAAGGCTAGCAGTTATAATGGTTCAAGGGCCATCAGTATCAGTTATGGACATCTAGTGGTTATAATGGTTCAAAGACCTTGGTTATGGGTTATGGACACCTATTACTTGTAAAATAGATATCAATATAGGTCATGGGTAGTAGTTATAATGGTTCAAGGGCCATCGGTATCAGTTACAGACATCTAGTGGTTATAATTGTTCAAGGGCCATGGTTATGTGTTATAAACACCTATTACTTGTAAAATAGATATCTATAGGCTATTGGTCATGGCTAGTAGTTATAATGGTTCAAGGGCCATCAGTATCAGTTATGGACATCTAGTGGTTATAATGTTCAAGGACCATGGTTATGGGTTATGGACACCTATTACTTGTAAAATGGATATCTACAGGCTATTGATCATGGCTAGTAGTTATAATGGTTCAAGGGCCATCGATATGAGTCATGGACATGCATGTAGTGGTTATAATGGTGCAATGGCCTTGGTTATGGGTATGCACACCTATTACTTGCAAAATTAATATCTATAGGCTTTAGGTCATGGCTAGTTGTTATAATGGTTGAAGGGCCATCGGTATCAGTTATGGACATCTAGTGGTTATAATGGTTCAAGAACCATGGTTATGGGTTACGGACACCTATTACTTGTAAAATGGATATCTGTAGGCTATTGGACATGGCTAGTAGTTATAATGGTTCATGGGCCATCAGTATCAGTTGTGGACATCTAGTGGTTATAATGATTCAAGGACTATGGTTATGGGTTATGGACACCTATTACTTGTAAAATGGATATCTATAGGCTATTGGTGATGGCTAGTAGTTATAATGGTTCAAGGGCCATCAGTATCAGTTATGGACATCTAGTGGTTATAATGGTTCAAGAACAATGGTTATGGGTTACGGACACCTATTACTTGTAAAATGGATATCTGTAGGCTATTGGACATGGCTAGTAGTTATAATGGTTCATGGGCCATCAGTATCAGTTGTGGACATCTAGTGGTTATAATGATTCAAGAACTATGGTTATGGGTTATGGACACCCATTACTTGTAAAATGGATATCTATAGGCTATTGGTGATGGCTAGTAGTTATAATGGTTCAAGGGCCATCAGTATCAGTTATGGACATCTAGTGGTTATAATGGTTCAGGGACGATTATTATGGGTAATGGACACCTATTACTTTTAAAATGGATATCTATAGGCTATTGGTCATGGCTAGTAGTTATAATGGTTCAAAGGCCATCGATATGAGTAATGGACATGTAATGGTTATAATGGTTCAATGGCCTTGGTTATGGGTTATGGACACCTATTACTTGTAAAATGCATATCTATAGGCTATTGGTCATGGTTTGTAGTTATAATGGTTCAAGGGCCATTGATATGAGTTATGGACATGTAGTGGTTATAATGGTTCAAGGGCCATGGGTATGGGTTAGGGACACCTATTACTTTTAAAATGGATATCTATAGGCTGTTGGTCATGGCTAGTAGTAATAATGGTTCAAGGGCCATCAGTATGAGTTATGGACATCTAGTGGCTATAATGGTTCAAGGGCCATGGTTATGGGGTACGGACACCTATTACTTGTAAAATGGATATCTATAGGCTATTGGTCATGGCTAGTAGTTATAATGGTTCAAGGGCCATCAGTATCAATTATGGACATCTCATGGTTATAATGGTTCAAGGACCATGGTTATGGGTTATGGACACCTATTACTTGTAAATTGGATATCTACAGGCTATTGATCATGGCTAGTAGTTATAATGGTTCAAGGGCCATCGATATGAGTCATGGACATGCATGTAGTGGTTATAATGGTGCAATGGCCTTGGTTATGGGTTATGCACACCTATTACTTGCAAAATTAATATCTATAGGCTATAGGTCATGGCTAGTTGTTATAATGGTTGAAGGGCCATCGGTATCAGTTATGGACATCTAGTGGTTATAATGGTTCAAGAACCATGGTTATGGGTTACGGACACCTATTACTTGTAAAATGGATATCTGTAGGCTATTGGACATGGCTAGTAGTTATAATGGTTCATGGGCCATCAGTATCAGTTGTGGACATCTAGTGGTTATAATGATTCAAGGACTATGGTTATGGGTTATGGACACCTATTACTTGTAAAATGGATATCTATAGGCTATTGGTGATGGCTAGTAGTTATAATGGTTCAAGGGCCATCAGTATCAGTTATGGACATCTAGTGGTTATAATGGTTCAAGAACAATGGTTATGGGTTACGGACACCTATTACTTGTAAAATGGATATCTGTAGGCTATTGGACATGGCTAGTAGTTATAATGGTTCATGGGCCATCAGTATCAGTTGTGGACATCTAGTGGTTATAATGATTCAAGAACTATGGTTATGGGTTATGGACACCCATTACTTGTAAAATGGATATCTATAGGCTATTGGTGATGGCTAGTAGTTATAATGGTTCAAGGGCCATCAGTATCAGTTATGGACATCTAGTGGTTATAATGGTTCAGGGACGATTATTATGGGTAATGGACACCTATTACTTTTAAAATGGATATCTATAGGCTATTGGTCATGGCTAGTAGTTATAATGGTTCAAAGTCCATCGATATGAGTAATGGACATGTAATGGTTATAATGGTTCAATGGCCTTGGTTATGGGTTATGGACACCTATTACTTGTAAAATGCATATCTATAGGCTATTGGTCATGGTTTGTAGTTATAATGGTTCAAGGGCCATTGATATGAGTTATGGACATGTAGTGGTTATAATGGTTCAAGGGCCATGGGTATGGGTTAGGGACACCTATTACTTTTAAAATGGATATCTATAGGCTGTTGGTCATGGCTAGTAGTAATAATGGTTCAAGGGCCATCAGTATGAGTTATGGACATCTAGTGGCTATAATGGTTCAAGGGCCATGGTTATGGGGTACGGACACCTATTACTTGTAAAATGGATATCTATAGGCTATTGGTCATGGCTAGTAGTTATAATGGTTCAAGGGCCATCAGTATCAATTATGGACATCTCATGGTTATAATGGTTCAAGGACCATGGTTATGGGTTATGGACACCTATTACTTGTAAATTGGATATCTACGGGCTATTGGTCATGGCTAGTAGTTATAATGGTTCAAGGGCCATCGATATGAGTCATGGACATGCATGTAGTGGTTATAATGGTGCAATGGCCTTGGTTATGGGTTATGCACACCTATTACTTGTAAAATGGATATCTATAGGCTATAGGTCATGGCTAGTTGTTATAATGGTTGAAGGGCCATCGGTATCAGTTATGGACATCTAGTGGTTATAATGGTTCAAGAACCATGGTTATGGGTTACGGACACCTATTACTTTTAAAATGGATATCTGTAGGCTATTGGACATGGCTAGTAGTTATAATGGTTCATGGGCCATCAGTATCAGTTGTGGACATCTAGTGGTTATAATGATTCAAGGACTATGGTTATGGGTTATGGACACCTATTACTTGTAAAATGGATATCTATAGGCTATTGGTGATGGCTAGTAGTTATAATGGTTCAAGGGCCATCAGTATCAGTTATGGACATCTAGTGGTTGTAATGGTTCAAGAACAATGGTTATGGGTTACGGACACCTATTACTTGTAAAATGGATATCTGTAGGCTATTGGACATGGCTAGTAGTTATAATGGTTCATGGGCCATCAGTATCAGTTGTGGACATCTAGTGGTTATAATGATTCAAGGACTATGGTTATGGGTTATGGACACCTATTACTTTTAAAATGGATATCTATAGGCTATTGGTCATTGCTAGTAGTTATAATGGTTCAAGGGCCGTCGATATGAGTAACGGACATGTAGTGGTTATAATGGTTCAATGGCCTTGGTTATGGGTTATGGACACCTATTACTTGTAAAATGCTTATCTATAGGCTATTGGTCATGGCTTGTAGTTATAATGGTTCAAGGGCCATTGATTTGAGTTATGGACATGTAGTGGTTATAATGGTTCAAGGGCCATGGGTATGGGTTAGGGACCCCTATTACTTTTGAAATGGATATCTATAGGCTATTGGTCATGGCTAGTAGTAATAATGGTTCAAGTGCCATCAGTATGAGTTATGGACATCTAGTGGCTATAATGGTTCAAGGGCCATGGTTATGGGTAACGGACACCTATTACTTGTAAAATGGATATCTATAGGCTATTGGTCATGGCTAGTAGTTATAATGGTTCAAGGGCCATCAGTATCAATTATGGACATCTAGTGGTTATAATGGTTCAAGGACCATGGTTATGGGTTATGGACACCTATTACTTGTAAATTGGATATCTATACGCTATTGGCCATGACTAGTAGTTATAATAGTTGAAGGGCCATCAGTATCAGTTATGGACATCTAGTGGTTATAATGGTTCAAGGACCATTGTTATGGGTTATGGACACCTATTACTTGTAAAATAAATTTCTATAGGCTATTGGTCATGGTTAGTAGTTATAATGGTTCAAGGGCCATCAGTATCAGTTATGGACATCTAGTGGTTATAATGGTTCAAAGACCTTGGTTATGGGTTATGGACACCTATTACTTGTAAAATAGATATCAATATAGGTCATGGGTAGTAGTTATAATGGTTCAAGGGCCATCGGTATCAGTTACAGACATCTAGTGGTTATAATTGTTCAAGGGCCATGGTTATGTGTTATAAACACCTATTACTTGTAAAATAGATATCTATAGGCTATTGGTCATGGCTAGTAGTTATAATGGTTCAAGGGCCATCAGTATAAGTTATGGACATCTAGTGGTTATAATGTTCAAGGACCATGGTTATGGGTTATGGACACCTATTACTTGTAAAATGGATATCTACAGGCTATTGATCATGGCTAGTAGTTATAATGGTTCAAGGGCCATCGATATGAGTCATGGACATGCATGTAGTGGTTATAATGGTGCAATGGCCTTGGTTATGGGTTATGCACACCTATTACCTGCAAAATTAATATCTCTAGGCTATAGGTCATGGCTAGTTGTTATAATGGTTGAAGGGCCATCGGTATCAGTTATGGACATCTAGTGGTTATAATGGTTCAAGAAACATGGTTATGGGTTACGGACACCTATTACTTGTAAAATGGATATCTGTAGGCTATTGGACATGGCTAGTAGTTATAATGGTTCATGGGCCATCAGTATCAGTTGTGGACATCTAGTGGTTATAATGATTCAAGGACTATGGTTATGGGTTATGGACACCTATTACTTGTAAAATGGATATCTATAGGCTATTGGTGATGGCTAGTAGTTATAATGGTTCAAGGGCCATCAGTATCAGTTATGGACATCTAGTGGTTATAATGGTTCAAGAACAATGGTTATGGGTTACGGACACCTATTACTTGTAAAATGGATATCTGTAGGCTATTGGACATGGCTAGTAGTTATAATGGTTCATGGGCCATCAGTATCAGTTGTGGACATCTAGTGGTTATAATGATTCAAGAACTATGGTTATGGGTTATGGACACCCATTACTTGTAAAATGGATATCTATAGGCTATTGGTGATGGCTAGTAGTTATAATAGTTGAAGGGCCATCAGTATCAGTTATGGACATCTAGTGGTTATAATGGTTCAAGGACCATTGTTATGGGTTATGGACACCTATTACTTGTAAAATGAATTTCTATAGGCTATTGGTCAAGGCTAGTAGTTATAATGGTTCAAGGGCCATCAGTATCAGTTATGGACATCTAGTGGTTATAATGGTTCAAAGACCTTGGTTATGGGTTATGGACGCCTATTACTTGTAAAATAGATATCAATATAGGTCATGGGTAGTAGTTATAATGGTTCAAGGGCCATCGGTATCAGTTACAGACATCTAGTGGTTATAGTTGTTCAAGGGCCATGGTTATGTGTTATAAACACCTATTACTTGTAAAATAGATATCTATAGGCTATTGGTCATGGCTAGTAGTTATAATGGTTCAAGGGCCATCAGTATCAGTTATGGACATCTAGTGGTTATAATGTTCAAGGACCATGGGTATGGGTTATGGACACCTATTACTTGTAAAATGGATATCTACAGGCTATTGATCATGGCTAGTAGTTATAATGGTTCAAGGGCCATCGATATGAGTCATGGACATGCATGTAGTGGTTATAATGGTGCAATGGCCTTGGTTATGGGTTATGCACACCTATTACTTGCAAAATTAATATCTATAGGCTATAGGTCATGGCTAGTTGTTATAATGGTTGAAGGGCCATCGGTATCAGTTATGGACATCTAGTGGTTATAATGGTTCAAGAACCATGGTTATGGGTTACGGACACCTATTACTTGTAAAATGGATATCTGTAGGCTATTGGACATGGCTAGTAGTTATAATGGTTCATGGGCCATCAGTATCAGTTGTGGACATCTAGTGGTTATAATGATTCAAGGACTATGGTTATGGGTTATGGACACCTATTACTTGTAAAATGGATATCTATAGGCTATTGGTGATGGCTAGTAGTTATAATGGTTCAAGGGCCATCAGTATCAGTTATGGACATCTAGTGGTTATAATGGTTCAAGAACAATGGTTATGGGTTACGGACACCTATTACTTGTAAAATGGATATCTGTAGGCTATTGGACATGGCTAGTAGTTATAATGGTTCATGGGCCATCAGTATCAGTTGTGGACATCTAGTGGTTATAATGATTCAAGAACTATGGTTATGGGTTATGGACACCCATTACTTGTAAAATGGATATCTATAGGCTATTGGTGATGGCTAGTAGTTATAATGGTTCAAGGGCCATCAGTATCAGTTATGGACATCTAGTGGTTATAATGGTTCAGGGACGATTATTATGGGTAATGGACACCTATTACTTTTAAAATGGATATCTATAGGCTATTGGTCATGGCCAGTAGTTATAATGGTTCAAAGGCCATCGATATGAGTAATGGACATGTAATGGTTATAATGGTTCAATGGCCTTGGTTATGGGTTATGGACACCTATTACTTGTAAAATGCATATCTATAGGCTATTGGTCATGGTTTGTAGTTATAATGATTCAAGGGCCATTGATATGAGTTATGGACATGTAGTGGTTATAATGGTTCAAGGGCCATGGGTATGGGTTAGGGACACCTATTACTTTTAAAATGGATATCTATAGGCTATTGGTCATGGCTAGTAGTAATAATGGTTCAAGGGCCATCAGTATGAGTTATGGACATCTAGTGGCTATATTGGTTCAAGGGCCATGGTTATGGGGTACGGACACCTATTACTTGTAAAATGGATATCTATAGGCTATTGGTCATGGCTAGTAGTTATAATGGTTCAAGGGCCATCAGTATCAATTATGGACATCTCATGGTTATAATGGTTCAAGGACCATGGTTATGGGTTATGGACACCTATTACTTGTAAATTGGATATCTACGGGCTATTGGTCATGGCTAGTAGTTATAATGGTTCAAGGGCCATCGATATGAGTCATGGACATGCATGTAGTGGTTATAATGGTGCAATGGCCTTGGTTATGGGTTATGCACACCTATTACTTGTAAAATGGATATCTATAGGCTATAGGTCATGGCTAGTTGTTATAATGGTTGAAGGGCCATCGGTATCAGTTATGGACATCTAGTGGTTATAATGGTTCAAGAACCATGGTTATGGGTTACGGACACCTATTACTTGTAAAATGGATATCTGTAGGCTATTGGACATGGCTAGTAGTTATAATGGTTCATGGGCCATCAGTATCAGTTGTGGACATCTAGTGGTTATAATGATTCAAGGACTATGGTTATGGGTTATGGACACCTATTACTTGTAAAATGGATATCTATAGGCTATTGGTGATGGCTAGTAGTTATAATGGTTCAAGGGCCATCAGTATCAGTTATGGACATCTAGTGGTTATAATGGTTCAGGGACGATTATTATGGGTAATGGACACCTATTACTTTTAAAATGGATATCTATAGGCTATTGGTCATGGCTAGTAGTTATAATGGTTCAAGGGCCATCGCTATGAGTTATGGACATCTAGTGGTTATACTGGTTCAAGGGCCATGGATATGGGTTATGGACACCTATTACTTGTAAAATGGATATTTATAGGCTATTGGTCATGGCTAGTATGTATAATGGTTCAAGGTCCATTGGTATGAGTTATGGGCGTCTAGTGGTTATGATGGGTCAAGGGCCATGGTTAAGGGTTATGGACACCTATTGCTTGTAATGTGGATATCTATTTCCTATTGGTCATGGCTAGTGGTTATAATGGTTAAAGGGCCATCGGTTTGAGTTTTTTGGGTAAAGGGGATTACCCTGGCTAAGTATATTAATCTCAAAATAAGTACAAAGGAATGTGACAGGCGGTCACATTGACCTTAAGCAGAAGCTTGACAAACCAAGACAGAGTTTATGACATGCCATAAACAAAGCTACACAAGCACTAGGGACTACCTCGCGTAACCAAGACAAACAATCAACAAAACAAAAGCAGGCAACTAAAACAAAACACTGAGCTATATAACCGAGTCTGGATCTTCTAAGTTATGGACATGTAGTGGTTATAATGGTTCAAGGGCCATGGTTACGGGTAATGGACACCTATTACTTGTAAAATGGATATATATTGGCTATTGGTCATGGCTTGTTGTTATAATGGTTCAAGGGCCATCGCTATGAGTTATGGACATCTAGTGGTTATATTGGTACAAGGGCCATGGTTATGGGTTATGGAAACCTATTACTTGTAAAATGGATATTTATAGGCTATTGGTCATGGCTAGTATTTATAATGGTTCAAGGTCCATCGATATGAGTTATGGGCGTCTAGTGGTTATGATGGGTCAAGGGCCATGGTTAAGGGTTATGGACACCTATTGCTTGTAATGTGGATATCTATTGCCTATTCGTCATGGCTAGTGGTTATAAAGGTTAAAGGGCTATCGGTATGAGTAATGGACATGTAGTGGTTATAATGGTTCAAGGGCCATGGTTACGGGTAATGGACCCCTATTAGTTGTAAAATGGATATCTATAGGCTATTGGTCATGGCTAGTAGTTATAACGGTTCAAAGATCATCTGTATGAGTTATGGACAACTAGTGGTTATAATGGTTCAAGGGCCATAGTTATGGGTTATGGACACCTATTGCTTGTAATGTGGATATCTATTGCTTATTGGTCATGGCTATTAGTTATAATGGTTAAAGGGCCATCGGTATTAGTTATGGACATGTAGTGGTTATAATGGTTCAAGGGCCATGGTTACGGGTAATGGACACCTATTACTTGTAAAATGGATATCTATAGGCTATTGGTCATGGATTGTTGTTATAATGGTTCAAGGGCCATCGCTATGAGTTATGGACATCTAGTGGTTATACTGGTTCAAGGGCCATGGTTACGGGTAATGGACACATATTACACTTAAAATGGCTATCTATAGGCTATTGGTCATGGCTTGTTGTTATAATGGTTCAAGGGCCATCGCTATGAGTTATGGACATCTAGTGGTTATACTGGTTCAAGGGTCATGGTTATGGGTTATGGACACCTATTACTTGTAAAATGGATATCTGTAGGCTATTGGACATGACTAGTAGTTATAATGGTTCAAGGGCCATCAGTATCAGTTATGGACATCAGGTGGTTATAATGGTTCAAGAACCATGGTTATGGGTTATCACCTATTACTTGTAAAATGGATATCTGTAGGCTATTGGACATGGCTAGTAGTTATAATGGTTCAAGGGCCATCAGTATCAGTTATGGACATCTAGTGGTTATAACGATTCAAGGACCATGGTTATAGGTTATGGACACCTATTACTTGTAAAATGGATATCTATAGGCTATTGGTCATGGCTAGTAGTTATAATGGTTCAAGGGCAACCAATATCAGTTATGGACATCTAGTGGTTATAATGGTTCAAGGACCATGGTTATGGGTTATGGACACCTATTACTTTTAAATTGAATATCTATAGGCTATTGATCGTGGCTAGTAGTTATAATGGTTCAAGGGCCATCGGTATCTATTACGGACTTCTAGTGGTTATAATTGTTCAAGGGCCATGGTTATGGGTTATAAACACCTATTACTTGTAAAATGGATATCTATAGGTTATTAGTCACGGCAAGTAGTAATAATGGTTCAAGGGCCGTCAGTATCAGTTATGGACATCTAGTGGTTATAATGGTTCAAGGACCATTGTTATGGGTTATGGACACCTATTACTTGTAAAATGGATATCTACAGGCTATTGGTCATGGCTAGTAGTTATAATGGTTCAAGGGCTATCGATATGAGTCATGGACATGCATGTAGTGGTTATAATGGTGCAATGGCCTTGGTTATGGGTTATGCACGCCTATTACTTGTAAAATGGATATCTATAGGCTATAGGTCATGGCTAGTTGTTATAATCGTTGAAGGGCCATCGGTATCAGTTATGGACATCTAGTGGTTATAATGGTTCAAGAACCATGGTTATGGGTTACGGACACCTATTATTTGTAAAATGGATATCTGTAGGCTATTGGACATGGCTAGTAGTTATAATGGTTCATGGGCCATCAGTATCAGTTGTGGACATCTAGTAGTTATAATGGTTCAAGGGCCGTCGATATGAGTAACGGACATGTAGTGGTTATAATGGTTCAATGGCCTTGGTTATGGGTAATGGACACCTATTACTTTTAAAATGGATATCCATAGGCTATTGGTCATTGCTAGTAGTTATAATGGTTCAAGGGCCGTCGATATGAGTAACGGACATATAGTGGTTATAATGGTTCAATGGCCTTGGTTACGGGTTATGGACACCTATTACTTGTAAAATCGTTATCTATAGGCTATTGGTCATGGCTTGTAGTTATAATGGTTCAAGGGCCATTGATTTGAGTTATGGACATGTAGTGGTTATAATGGTTCAAGGGCCATGGGTATGGGTTAGGGACCCCTATTACTTTTGAAATGGATATCTATAGGCTATTGGTCATGGCTAGTAGTAATAATGGTTCAAGTGCCATCAGTATGAGTTATGGACATCTAGTGGCTATAATGGTTCAAGGGCCATGGTTATGGGTAACGGACACCTATTACTTGTAAAATGGATATCTATAGGCTATTGGTCATGGCTAGTAGTTATAATGGTTCAAGGGCCATCAGTATCAATTATGGACATCTAGTGGTTATAATGGTTCAAGGACCATGGTTATGGGTTATGGACACCTATTACTTGTAAATTGGATATCTATACGCTATTGGCCATGACTAGTAGTTATAATAGTTGAAGGGCCATCAGTATCAGTTATGGACATCTAGTGGTTATAATGGTTCAAGGACCATTGTTATGGGTTATGGACACCTATTACTTGTAAAATGAATTTCTATAGGCTATTGGTCATGGCTAGTAGTTATAATGGTTCAAGGGCCATCAGTATCAGTTATGGACATCTAGTGGTTATAATGGTTCAAAGACCTTGGTTATGGGTTATGTACACCTATTACTTGTAAAATAGATATCAATATAGGTCATGGGTAGTAGTTATAATGGTTCAAGGGCCATCGGTATCAGTTACAGACATCTAGTGGTTATAATTGTTCAAGGGCCATGGTTATGTGTTATAAACACCTATTACTTGTAAAATAGATATCTATAGGCTATTGGTCATGGCTAGTAGTTATAATGGTTCAAGGGCCATCAGTATCAGTTATGGACATCTAGTGGTTATAATGTTCAAGGACCATGGTTATGGGTTATGGACACCTATTACTTGTAAAATGGATATCTACAGGCTATTGGTCATGGCTAGTAGTTATAATGGTTCAAGGGCCATCGATATGAGTCATGGACATGCATGTAGTGGTTATAATGGTGCAATGGCCTTGGTTATGGGTTATGGACACCTATTACTTGTAAAATAGATATCAATATAGGTCATGGGTAGTTGTTATAATGGTTCAAGGGCCATCGGTATCAGTTACAGACATCTAGTGGTTATAATTGTTCAAGGGCCATGGTTATGTGTTATAAACACCTATTACTTGTAAAATGGATATCTGTAGGCTATTGGACATGGCTAGTAGTTATAATGGTTCATGGGCCATCAGTATCAGTTGTGGACATCTAGTGGTTATAATGATTCAAGGACCATGGTTATAGGTTATGGACACCTATTACTTGTAAAATGGATATCTATAGGCTATTGGTCATGGCTAGTAGTTATAATGGTTCAAGGGCAACCAATATCAGTTATGGACATCTAGTGGTTATAATGGTTCAAGGACCATGGTTATGGGTTATGGACACCTATTACTTTTAAATTGAATATCTATAGGCTATTGATCGTGGCTAGTAGTTATAATGGTTCAAGGGCCATCGGTATCTATTACGGACTTCTAGTGGTTATAATTGTTCAAGGGCCATGGTTATGGGTTATAAACACCTATTACTTGTAAAATGGATATCTATAGGCTATTAGTCACGGCAAGTAGTAATAATGGTTCAAGGGCCGTCAGTATCAGTTATGGACATCTAGTGGTTATAATGGTTCAAGGACCATTGTTATGGGTTATGGACACCTATTACTTGTAAAATGGATATCTACAGGCTATTGGTCATGGCTAGTAGTTATAATGGTTCAAGGGCTATCGATATGAGTCATGGACATGCATGTAGTGGTTATAATGGTGCAATGGCCTTGGTTATGGGTTATGCACACCTATTACTTGTAAAATGGATATCTATAGGCTATAGGTCATGGCTAGTTGTTATAATCGTTGAAGGGCCATCGGTATCAGTTATGGACATCTAGTGGTTATAATGGTTCAAGAACCATGGTTATGGGTTACGGACACCTATTATTTGTAAAATGGATATCTGTAGGCTATTGGACATGGCTAGTAGTTATAATGGTTCATGGGCCATCAGTATCAGTTGTGGACATCTAGTAGTTATAATGGTTCAAGGGCCGTCGATATGAGTAACGGACATGTAGTGGTTATAATGGTTCAATGGCCTTGGTTATGGGTAATGGACACCTATTACTTTTAAAATGGATATCTATAGGCTATTGGTCATTGCTAGTAGTTATAATGGTTCAAGGGCCGTCGATATGAGTAACGGACATATAGTGGTTATAATGGTTCAATGGCCTTGGTTACGGGTTATGGACACCTATTACTTGTAAAATGGTTATCTATAGGCTATTGGTCATGGCTTGTAGTTATAATGGTTCAAGGGCCATTGATTTGAGTTATGGACATGTAGCGGTTATAATGGTTCAAGGGCCATGGGTATGGGTTAGGGACCCCTATTACTTTTGAAATGGATATCTATAGGCTATTGGTCATGGCTAGTAGTAATAATGGTTCAAGTGCCATCAGTATGAGTTATGGACATCTAGTGGCTATAATGGTTCAAGGGCCATGGTTATGGGTAACGGACACCTATTACTTGTAAAATGGATATCTATAGGCTATTGGTCATGGCTAGTAGTTATAATGGTTCAATGGCCATCAGTATCAATTATGGACATCTAGTGGTTATAATGGTTCAAGGACCATGGTTATGGGTTATGGACACCTATTACTTGTAAATTGGATATCTATACGCTATTGGCCATGACTAGTAGTTATAATAGTTGAAGGGCCATCAGTATCAGTTATGGACATCTAGTGGTTATAATGGTTCAAGGACCATTGTTATGGGTTATGGACACCTATTACTTGTAAAATGAATTTCTATAGGCTATTGGTCATGGCTAGTAGTTATAATGGTTCAAGGGCCATCAGTATCAGTTATGGACATCTAGTGGTTATAATGGTTCAAAGACCTTGGTTATGGGTTATGGACACCTATTACTTGTAAAATAGATATCAATATAGGTCATGGGTAGTAGTTATAATGGTTCAAGGGCCATCGGTATCAGTTACAGACATCTAGTGGTTATAATTGTTCAAGGGCCATGGTTATGTGTTATAAACACCTATTACTTGTAAAATAGATATCTATAGGCTATTGGTCATGGCTAGTAGTTATAATGGTTCAAGGGCCATCAGTATCAGTTATGGACATCTAGTGGTTATAATGTTCAAGGACCATGGTTATGGGTTATGGACACCTATTACTTGTAAAATGGATATCTACAGGCTATTGGTCATGGCTAGTAGTTATAATGGTTCAAGGGCCATCGATATGAGTCATGGACATGCATGTAGTGGTTATAATGGTGCAATGGCCTTGGTTATGGGTTATGGACACCTATTACTTGTAAAATAGATATCAATATAGGTCATGGGTAGTAGTTATAATGGTTCAAGGGCCATCGGTATCAGTTACAGACATCTAGTGGTTATAATTGTTCAAGGGCCATGGTTATGTGTTATAAACACCTATTACTTGTAAAATGGATATCTGTAGGCTATTGGACATGGCTAGTAGTTATAATGGTTCATGGGCCATCAGTATCAGTTGTGGACATCTAGTGGTTATAATGATTCAAGGACTATGGTTATGGGTTATGGACACCTATTACTTGTAAAATGGATATCTATAGGCTATTGGTGATGGCTAGTAGTTATAATGGTTCAAGGGCCATCAGTATCAGTTATGGACATCTAGTGGTTATAATGGTTCAAGAACAATGGTTATGGGTTACGGACACCTATTACTTGTAAAATGGATATTTGTAGGCTATTGGACATGGCTAGTAGTTATAATGGTTCATGGGCCATCAGTATCAGGTGTGGACATCTAGTGGTTATAATGATTCAAGGACTATGGTTATGGGTTATGGACACCTATTACTTGTAAAATGGATATCTATAGGCTATTGGTGATGGCTAGTAGTTACAATGGTTCAAGGGCCATCAGTATCAGTTATGGATATCTAGTGGTTATAATGGTTCAGGGACCATTGTTATGGGTAATGGACACCTATTACTTTTAAAATGGATATCTATAGGCTATTGGTCATGGCAAGTAGTTATAATGGTTCAAGGGCCATCGATATGAGTAATGGACATGTAATGGTTATAATGGTTCAATGGCCTTGGTTATGGGTTATGGACACCAATTACTTGTAAAATGCATATCTATAGGCTATTGGTCATGGTTTGTAGTTATAATGGTTCAAGGGCCATTGATATGAGTTATGGACATGTAGTGGTTATAATGGTTCAAGGGCCATGGGTATGGGTTAGGGACACCTATTACTTTTAAAATGGATATCTATAGGCTATTGGTCATGGCTAGTAGTAATAATGGTTCAAGGGCCATCAGTATGAGTTATGGACATCTAGTGGCTATAATGGTTCAAGGGCCATGGTTATGGGTTATGGACACCTATTACTTGTAAAATTGATATCTATAGGCTATTGGTCATGGCTAGTAGTTATAATGGTTCAAGGGCCATCAGTATCAATTATGGACATCTCGTGGTTATAATGGTTCAAGGACCATGGTTATGGGTTATGGACACCTATTACTTGTAAATTGGATATCTACGGGCTATTGGTCATGGCTAGTAGTTATAATGGTTCAAGGGCCATCGATATGAGTCATGGACATGCATGTAGTCGTTATAATGGTGCAATGGCCTTGGTTATGGGTTATGCACACCTATTACTTGTAAAATGGATATCTATAGGCTATAGGTCATGGCTAGTTGTTATAATGGTTCAAGGGCCATCAGTATCAGTTATGGACATCTAGTGGTTATAACGGTTCAAGGACCTTGGTTATGGGTTATGGACACCTATTACTTGTAAAAAAGATATCTATATAGGTCATGGGTATGGGTTATGGACACCTATTACTTGTAAATTGGATATCTATACGCTATTGGCCATGGCTAGTAGTTATAATAGTTGAAGGGCCGTCAGTATCAGTTATGGACATCTAGTGGTTATAATGGTTCAAGGACCATGGTTATGGGTTATGGACACCTATTACTTGTAAAATGAATTTCTATAGGCTATTGGTCATGGCTAGTAGTTATAATGGTTCAAGTGCCATCAGTATCAGTTATGGACATCTAGTGGTTATAACGGTTCAAGGACCTTGGTTATGGGTTATGGACACCTATTACTTGTAAAAAAGATATCTATATAGGTCATGGGTAGTAGTTATAATGGTTCAAGGGCCATCGGTATCAGTTACAGACATCTAGTGGTTATAATTGTTCAAGGGCCATGGTTATGGGTTATATACACCTATTACTTGTAAAATAGATATCTATAGGCTTTTGGTCATGGCTAGTAGTTATAATGGTTCAAGGGCCATCAGTATCAGTTATGGACATCTAGTGGTTATAATGTTCAAGGACCATGGTTATGGGTTATGGACACCTATTACTTGTAAAATGGATATCTATAGGCTATTGGTCATGGCCAGTAGTTATAATGGTTCAAGGGCCATCGATATGAGTCATGGACATGCATGTAGTGGTTATAATGGTTCAATGGCCTTGGTTATGGGTTATGCACACCTATTACTTGCAAAATGGATATCTATAAGCTATAGGTCATGGCTAGTTGTTATAATGGTTCAAGGGCCATCAGTATCAGTTATGGACATCTAGTGGTTATAATGGTTCAAGAACCATGGTTATGAATTATGGACACCTATTACTTGTAAATTGGATATCTAGAGGCTATTGGTCATGGCTAGTAGTTATAATGGTTGAAGGGCCATCAGTATCAGTTATGGACATCTAGTGGTTATAATGGTTCAAGAACCATGGTTATAGGTTATGGATACCTAATACTTGTAAAACGGATATCTGTAGGCTATTGGACATGGCTAGTAGTTATAATGGTTCATGGGCCATCAGTATAAGTTATGGACGTCTGGTGGTTATAATGATTCAAGGATCATGGTTATGGGTTATAGACACCTATTACTTGTAAAATGGATATCTATAGGCTACTGGTCATGGCTAGTAGTTATAATGGTTCAAGGGCCATCAGTAACAGTTATGGACATCTAGTAGTTATAATGGTTCAGGGACGATTGTTATGGGTAATGGACACAAATTACTTTTAAAATGGATATCTATAGGCTATTGGTCATGGCTAGTAGGTATAATGGTTCATGGGCCATCAGTATCAGTTGTGGACATCTAGTGGTTATAATGATTCAAGGACTATGGTTATGGGTTATGGACACCTATTACTTGTAAAATGGATATCTGTAGGCTATTGGTGATGGCTAGTAGTTATAATGGTTCAAGGGCCATCAGTATCAGTTATGGACATCTAGTGGTTATAATGGTTCAGGGACGATTGTTATGGGTAATGGACACCTATTACTTTTAAAATGGATATCTATAGGCTATTGGTCATGTCTAGTAGTATAATGGTTCAAGGGCCATCGATATGAGTAATGGACATGTAATGGTTATAATGGTTCAATGGCCTTGGTTATGGGTTATGGACACCTATTACTTGTAAAATGCATATCTATAGGCTATTGGTCATGGTTTGTAGTAATAATGGTTCAAGGGCCATTGATATGAGTTATGGACATGTAGTGGTTATAATGGTTCAAGGGCCATGGGTATGGGTTAGGGACACCTATTACTTTTAAAATGGATATCTATAGGCTATTGGTCATGGATAGTAGTAATAATGGTTCAAGGGCCATCAGTATGAGTTATGGACATCTAGTGGCTATAATGGTTCAAGGGCCATGGTTATGGGGTACGGACACCTATTACTTGTAAAATGGATATCTATAGGCTATTGGTTATGGCTAGTAGTTATAATGGTTAAAGGGCCATCAATATCAATTATGGACATCTCGTGGTTATAATGGTTCAAGGACCATGGTTATGGGTTATGGACACCTATTACTTGTAAATTGGATATCTATACGCTATTGGCCATGGCTAGTAGTTATAATAGTTAAAGGGCCGTCAGTATCAGTTATGGACATCTAGTGGTTATAATGGTTCAAGGACCATGTTTATGGGTTATGGACACCTATTACTTGTAAAATGAATTTCTATAGGCTACTGGTCATGGCTAGTAGTTATAATGGTTCAAGTGCCATCAGTATCAGTTATGGACATCTAGTGGTTATAACGGTTCAAGGACCTTGGTTATGGGTTATGGACACCTATTACTTGTAAAAAAGATATCTATATAGGTCATGGGTAGTAGTTATAATGGTTCAAGGGCCATCGGTATCAGTTACAGACATCTAGTGGTTATAATTGTTCAAGGGCCATGGTTATGGGTTATATACACCTATTACTTGTAAAATAGATATCTATAGGCTATTGGTCATGGCTAGTAGTTATAATGGTTCAAGGGTCATCAGTATCAGTTATGGACATCTAGTGGTTATAATGTTCAAGGACCATGGTTATGGGTTATGGACACCTATTACTTGTAAAATGGATATCTATAGGCTATTGGTCATGGCCAGTAGTTATAATGGTTCAAGTGCCATCGATATGAGTCATGGACGTGCATGTAGTGGTTATAATGGTTCAATGGCCTTGGTTATGGGTTATGCACACTATTACTTGCAAAATGGATATCTATAAGCTATAGGTCATGGCTAGTTGTTATAATGGTTCAAGGGCCATCAGTATCAGTTATGGACATCTAGTGGTTATAATGGTTCAAGAACCATGGTTATGAATTATGGACACCTATTACTTGTAAATTGGATATCTAGAGGCTATTGGTCATGGCTAGTAGTTATAATGGTTGAAGGGCCATCAGTATCAGTTATGGACATCTAGTGGTTATAATGGTTCAAGAACCATGGTTATGGGTTATGGATACCTAATACTTGTAAAATGGATATCTGTAGGCTATTGGACATGGCTAGTAGTTATAATGGTTCATGGGCATTCAGTATAAGTTATGGACGTCTGGTGGTTATAATGATTCAAGGACCATGGTTATGGGTTATGGACACCTATTACTTGTAAAATGGATATCTATAGGCTACTGGTCATGGCTAGTAGTTATAATGGTTGAAGGGCCATCAGTATCAGTTATGGACATCTAGTGGTTATAATGGTTCAAGAACCATGGTTATGGGTTATGGATACCTAATACTTGTTAAATGGATATCTGTAGGCTATTGGACATGGCTAGTAGTTATAATGGTTCATGGGCCATCAGTATAAGTTATGGACGTCTGGTGGTTATAATGATTCAAGGACCATGGTTATGGGTTATGGACACCTAAATCCAGTGTTTCACTAAGATTTCGAATAGTGGTCCCGAATTCAAGTTGATTCTATTTTGCCTCTTCCTCAGAGAAAGACGATCAAACAATTCCCAATCATGGTCCTTGCGGATCGGATCATCCCTATAATATACAAAGAAAAACTCCAGATATTTGAGATCTTTCTCTTTGAATAATATCTCTTACTTGTAAAATGGATATCTATAGGCTACTGGTCATGGCTAGTAGTTATAATGGTTCAAGGGCCATCAGTATCAGTTATGGACATCTAGTGGTTATAATGGTTCAGGGACGATTGTTATGGGTAATGGACACCTATTACTTGTAAGATGGATATCTATAGGCTATTGGTCATGGCTAGTAGTTATAATGGTTCGAGGGCCATCGATATGAGTTATGGACATGCATGTAGTGGTTATAATGGTTCAAGGGCCATCGATATGAGTAATGGACATGTAATGGTTATAATGGTTCAATGGCCTTGGTTATGGGTTATGGGACCTATTACTTGTAAAATGCATATCTATAGGCTATTGGTCATGGTTTGTAGTTATAATGGTTCAAGGGCCATTGATATGAGTTATGGACATGTAGTGGTTATAATGGTTCAAGGGCCATGGGTATGGGTTAGGGACACCTATTACTTTTAAAATGGATATCTATAGGCTATTGGTCATAGCTAGTAGTAATAATGGTTCAAGGGCCATAAGTATGAGTTATGGACATCTAGTGGCTATAATGGTTCAAGGGCCATGGTTATGGGGTACGGACACCTATTACTTGTAAAATGGATATCTATAGGCTATTGGTCATGGCTAGTAGTTATAATGGTTCAAGGGCCATCAATATCAATTATGGACATCTCGTGGTTATAATGGTTCAAGGACCATGGTTATGGGTTATGGACACCTATTACTTGTAAATTGGATAGCTATACGCTATTGGCCATGGCTAGTAGTTATAATAGTTGAAGGGCCGTCAGTATCAGTTATGGACATCTAGTGGTTATAATGGTTCAAGGACCATGGTTATGGGTTATGGACACCTATTACTTGTAAAATGAATTTCTATAGGCTACTGGTCATGGCTAGTAGTTATAATGGTTCAAGTGCCATCAGTATCAGTTATGGACATCTAGTGGTTATAACGGTTCAAGGACCTTGGTTATGGGTTATGGACACCTATTACTTGTAAAAAAGATATCTATATAGGTCATGGGTAGTAGTTATAATGGTTCAAGGGCCATCGGTATCAGTTACAGACATCTAGTGGTTATAATTGTTCAAGGGCCATGGTTATGGGTTATATACACCTATTACTTGTAAAATAGATATCTATAGGCTATTGGTCATGGCTAGTAGTTATAATGGTTCAAGGGTCATCAGTATCAGTTATGGACATCTAGTGGTTATAATGTTCAAGGACCATGGTTATGGGTTATGGACACCTATTACTTGTAAAATGGATATCTATAGGCTATTGGTCATGGCCAGTAGTTATAATGGTTCAAGTGCCATCGATATGAGTCATGGACATGCATGTAGTGGTTATAATGGTTCAATGGCCTTGGTTATGGGTTATGCACACTATTACTTGCAAAATGGATATCTATAAGCTATAGGTCATGGCTAGTTGTTATAATGGTTCAAGGGCCATCAGTATCAGTTATGGACATCTAGTGGTTATAATGGTTCAAGAACCATGGTTATGAATTATGGACACCTATTACTTGTAAATTGGATATCTAGAGGCTATTGGTCATGGCTAGTAGTTATAATGGTTGAAGGGCCATCAGTATCAGTTATGGACATCTAGTGGTTATAATGGTTCAAGAACCATGGTTATGGGTTATGGATACCTAATACTTGTAAAATGGATATCTGTAGGCTATTGGACATGGCTAGTAGTTATAATGGTTCATGGGCATTCAGTATAAGTTATGGACGTCTGGTGGTTATAATGATTCAAGGACCATGGTTATGGGTTATGGACACCTATTACTTGTAAAATGGATATCTATAGGCTACTGGTCATGGCTAGTAGTTATAATGGTTGAAGGGCCATCAGTATCAGTTATGGACATCTAGTGGTTAAAATGGTTCAAGAACCATGGTTATGGGTTATGGATACCTAATACTTGTTAAATGGATATCTGTAGGCTATTGGACATGGCTAGTAGTTATAATGGTTCATGGGCCATCAGTATAAGTTATGGACGTCTGGTGGTTATAATGATTCAAGGACCATGGTTATGGGTTATGGACACCTAAATCCAGTGTTTCACTAAGATTTCGAATAGTGGTCCCGAATTCAAGTTGATTCTATTTTGCCTCTTCCTCAGAGAAAGACGATCAAACAATTCCCAATCATGGTCCTTGCGGATCGGATCATCCCTATAATATACAAAGAAAAACTCCAGATATTTGAGATCTTTCTCTTTGAATAATATCTCTTACTTGTAAAATGGATATCTATAGGCTACTGGTCATGGCTAGTAGTTATAATGGTTCAAGGGCCATCAGTATCAGTTATGGACATCTAGTGGTTATAATGGTTCAGGGACGATTGTTATGGGTAATGGACACAAATTACTTTTAAAATGGATATCTATAGGCTATTGGTCATGGCTAGTAGTTATAATGGTTCATGGGCCATCAGTATCAGTTGTGGACATCTAGTGGTTATAATGATTCAAGGACTATGGTTATGGGTTATGGACACCTATTACTTGTAAAATGGATATCTAAAGGCTATTGGTGATGGCTAGTAGTTATAATGGTTCAAGGGCCATCAGTATCAGTTATGGACATCTAGTGGTTATAATGATTCAGGGACGATTGTTATGGGTAATGGACACCTATTACTTTTAAAATGGATATCTATAGGCTATTGGTCATGGCTAGTAGTTATAATGGTTCAAGGGCCATCGATATGAGTAATGGACATGTAATGGTTATAATGGTTCAATGGCCTTGGTTATGGGTTATGGACACCTATTACTTGTAAAACGCATATCTATAGGCTATTGGTCATGGTTTGTAGTTATAATGGTTCAAGGACCATTGATATGAGTTATGGACATGTAGTGGTTATAATGGTTCAAGGGCCATGGGTATGGGTTAGGGACACCTATTACTTTTAAAATGGATATCTATAGGCTATTGGTCATGGCTAGTAGTAATAATGGTTCAAGGGCCATCAGTATGAGTTATGGACATCTAGTGGCTATAATGGTTCAAGGGCCATGGTTATGGGGTACGGACACCTATTACTTGTAAAATGGATATCTATAGGCTATTGGTCATGGCTAGTAGTTATAATGGTTCAAGGGCCATCAATATCAATTATGGACATCTCGTGGTTATAATGGTTCAAGGACCATGGTTATGGGTTATGGACACCTATTACTTGTAAATTGGATATCTATACGCTATAGGCCATGGCTAGTAGTTATAATAGTTGAAGGGCCGTCAGTATCAGTTATGGACATCTAGTGGTTATAATGGTTCAAGGACCATGGTTATGGGTTATGGACACCTATTACTTGTAAAATGAATTTCTATAGGCTATTGGTCATGGCTAGTAGTTATAATGGTTCAAGTACCATCAGTATCAGTTATGGACGTCTGGTGGTTATAATGATTCAAGGACCATGGTTATGGGTTATGGACACCTATTACTTGTAAAATGGATATCTATAGGCTACTGGTCAAGGCTAGTAGTTATAATGGTTCAAGGGCCATCAGTATCAGTTATGGACATCTAGTGGTTATAATGGTTCAGGGATGATTGTTATGGGTAATGGACACAAATTACTTTTAAAATGGATATCTATAGGCTATTGGTCATGGCTAGCAGTTATAATGGTTCATGGGCCATCAGTATCAGTTGTGGACATCTAGTGGTTATAATGATTCAAGGACTATGGTTATGGGTTATAGACACCTATTACTTGTAAAATGGATATCTATAGGCTATTGGTGATGGCTAGTAGTTATAATGGTTCAAGGGCCATCAGTATCAGTTATGGACATCTAGTGGTTATAATGATTCAGGGACGATTGTTATGGGTAATGGACACCTATTGCTTTTAAAATGGATATCTATAGGCTATTGGTCATGGCTAGTAGTTATAATGGTTCAAGGGCCATCGATATGAGTAATGGACATGTAATGGTTATAATGGTTCAATGGCCTTGGTTATGGGTTATGGACACCTATTACTTGTAAAATGCATATCTATAGGCTATTGGTCATGGTTTGTAGTTATAATGGTTCAAGGGCCATTGATATGAGTTATGGACATGTAGTGGTTATAATGGTTCAAGGGCCATGGGTATGGGTTAGGGACACCTATTACTTTTAAAATGGATATCTATAGGCTATTGGTCATGGCTAGTAGTAATAATGGTTCAAGGGCCATCAGTATGAGTTATGGACATCTAGTGGTTATAATGGTTCAAGGGCCATGGTTATGGGGTACGGACACCTATTACTTGTAAAATGGATATCTATAGGCTATTGGTCATGGCTAGTAGTTATAATGGTTCAAGGGCCATCAATATCAATTATGGACATCTCGTGGTTATAATGGTTCAAGGACCATGGTTATGGGTTATGGACACCTATTACTTGTAAATTGGATATCTATACGCTATAGGCCATGGCTAGTAGTTATAATAGTTGAAGGGCCGTCAGTATCAGTTATGGACATCTAGTGGTTATAATGGTTCAAGGACCATGGTTATGGGTTATGGACACCTATTACTTGTAAAATGAATTTCTATAGGCTATTGGTCATGGCTAGTAGTTATAATGGTTCAAGTACCATCAGTATCAGTTATGGACATCTAGTGGTTATAACGGTTCAAGGACCTTGGTTATGGGTTATGGACACCTATTACTTGTAAAAAAGATATCTATATAGGTCATGGGTAGTAGTTATAATGGTTCAAGGGCCATCGGTATCAGTTACAGACATCTAGTGGTTATAATTGTTCAAGGGCCATGGTTATGGGTTATATACACCTATTACTTGTAAAATAGATATCTATAGGCTATTGGTCATGGCTAGTAGTTATAATGGTTCAAGGGCCATCAGTATCAGTTATGGACATCTAGTGGTTATAATGTTCAAGGACCATGGTTATGGGTTATGGACACCTATTACTTGTAAAATGGATATCTATAGGCTATTGGTCATGGCCAGTAGTTATAATGGTTCAAGGGCCATCGATATGAGTCATGGACATGCATGTAGTGGTTATAATGGTTCAATGGCCTTGGTTATGGGTTATGCACACCTATTACTTGCAAAATGGATATCTATAAGCTATAGGTCATGGCTAGTTGTTATAATGGTTCATGGGCCATCAGTATCAGTTATGGACATCTAGTGGTTATAATGGTTCAAGAACCATGGTTATGAATTATGGACACCTATTACTTGTAAATTGGATATCTAGAGGCTATTGGTCATGGCTAGTAGTTATAATGGTTGAAGGGCCATCAGTATCAGTTATGGACATCTAGTGGTTATAATGGTTCAAGAACCATGGTTATGGGTTATGGATACCTAATACTTGTAAAATGGATATCTGTAGGATATTGGACATGGCTAGTAGTTATAATGGTTCATGGGCCATCAATATAAGTTATGGACGTCTGGTGGTTATAATGATTCAAGGACCATGGTTATGGGTTATGGACACCTATTACTTGTAAAATGGATATCTATAGGCTACTGGTCATGGCTAGTAGTTATAATGGTTCAAGGGCCATCAGTATCAGTTATGGACATATAGTGGTTATAATGGTTCAGGGACGATTGTTATGGGTAATGGACACAAATTACTTTTAAAATGGATATCTATAGGCTATTGGTCATGGCTAGTAGTTATAATGGTTCAAGGGCCATCGATATGAGTTATGGACATGTAGTGGTTATAATGGTTCAATGGCCTTGGTTATGTGTTATGGACACCTATTACTTGTAAAATGTATATTTATAGGCTATTGGTCGTGGCTAGTAGCTATAATGGTTCAAGGGCCATCAGTATCAGTTATGGACAGCTAGTGGTATTAATGGTTCAAAGACCATGGTTATGGTTATGGACACCTATTACTTGTAAAATGGATATCTATAGGCTATTGGACATGGCTAGTAGTTATAATGGTTCAAGGGCCATCAGTATCAGTTATGGACATCTAGTGGTTATAATGGTTCAAGAATCATGGTTATGGGTTATGGACACCTATTACTTGTAAAATGGATATCTATAGGCTATTGGTCATGGCCAGTAGTTATAATGGTTCAAAGGCCATCGATATGAGTCATGGACATGCATGTAGTGGTTATAATGGTTCAATGGCCTTGGTTATGGGTTATGCACACCTATTACTTGCAAAATGGATATCTATAAGCTATAGGTCATGGCTAGTTGTTATAATGGTTCAAGGGCCATCAGTATCAGTTATGGACATCTAGTGGTTATAATGGTTCAAGAACCATGGTTATAAATTATGGACACCTATTACTTGTAAATTGGATATCTAGAGGCTATTGGTCATGGCTAGTAGTTATAATGGTTGAAGGGCCATCAGTATCAGTTATGGACATCTAGTGGTTATAATGGTTCAAGAACCATGGTTATGGGTTATGGATACCTAATACTTGTAAAATGGATATCTGTAGGCTATTGGACATGGCTAGTAGTTATAATGGTTCATGGGCCGACAATATAAGTTATGGACGTCTGGTGGTTATAATGATTCAAGGACCATGGTTATGGGTTATGGACACCTATTACTTGTAAAATGGATATCTATAGGCTACTGGTCATGGCTAGTAGTTATAATGGTTCAAGGGCCATCAGTATCAGTTATGGACATCTAGTGGTTATAATGGTTCAGGGACGATTGTTATGGGTAATGGACACAAATTACTTTTAAAATGGATATCTATAGGCTATTGGTCATGGCTAGTAGTTATAATGGTTCAAGGGCCATCGATATGAGTTATGGACATGTAGTGGTTATAATGGTTCAATGGCCTTGGTTATGTGTTATGGACACCTATTACTTGTAAAATGTATATTTATAGGCTATTGGTCGTGGCTAGTAGCTATAATGGTTCAAGGGCCATCAGTATCAGTTATGGATAGCTAGTGGTATTAATGGTTCAAAGACCATGGTTATGGTTATGGACACCTATTACTTGTAAAATGGATATCTGAAGGCTATTGGACATGGCTAGTAGTTATAATGGTTCAAGGGCCATCAGTATCAGTTATGGACATCTAGTGGTTATAATGGTTCAAGAATCATGGTTATGGGTTATGGACACCTATTACTTGTAAAATGGATATCTATAGGCTATTGGTCATGGCCAGTAGTTATAATGGTTCAAGGGCCATCGATATGAGTCATGGACATGCATGTAGTGGTTATAATGGTTCAATGGCCTTGGTTATGGGTTATGCACACCTATTACTTGCAAAATGGATATCTATAAGCTATAGGTCATGGCTAGTTGTTATAATGGTTCAAGGGCCATCAGTATCAGTTATGGACATCTAGTGGTTATAATGGTTCAAGAACCATGGTTATGAATTATGGACACCTATTACTTGTAAATTGGATATCTAGAGGCTATTGGTCATGGCTAGTAGTTATAATGGTTGAAGGGCCATCAGTATCAGTTATGGACATCTAGTGGTTATAATGGTTCAAGAACCATGGTTATGGGTTATGGATACCTAATACTTGTAAAATGGATATCTGTAGGCTATTGGACATGGCTAGTAGTTATAATGGTTCATGGGCCATCAATATAAGTTATGGACGTCTGGTGGTTATAATGATTCAAGGACCATGGTTATGGGTTATGGACACCTATTACTTGTAAAATGGATATCTATAGGCTACTGGTCATGGCTAGTAGTTATAATGGTTCAAGGGCCATCAGTATCAGTTGTGGACATCTAGTGGTTATAATGGTTCAGGGACGATTGTTATGGGTAATGGACACAAATTACTTTTAAAATGGATATCTATAGGCTATTGGTCATGGCTAGTAGTTATAATGGTTCAAGGGCCATCGATATGAGTTATGGACATGTAGTGGTTATAATGGTTCAATGGCCTTGGTTATGTGTTATGGACACCTATTACTTGTAAAATGTATATTTATAGGCTATTGGTCGTGGCTAGTAGCTATAATGGTTCAAGGGCCATCAGTATTAGTTATGGACAGCTAGTGGTATTAATGGTTCAAAGACCATGGTTATGGTTATGGACACCTATTACTTGTAAAATGGATATCTGTAGGCTATTGGACATGGCTAGTAGTTATAATGGTTCAAGGGCCATCAGTATCAGTTATGGACATCTAGTGGTTATAATGGTTCAAGAATCATGGTTATGGGTTATGGACACCTATTACTTGTAAAATTGATATCTGTAGGCTATTGGACATGGCTAGTAGTTATAATGGTTCAAGGGCCATTAGTATCAGTTATGGACATCTAGTGGTTATAATGGTTCAGGGACCATTGTTATGGGTAATGGACACCTATTACTTTTAAAATGGATATCTATAGGCTATTGGTCATGGCTAGTAGTTATAATGGTTCAAGGGCCATCGATATGAGTAATGGACATGTAGTGGTTATAATGGTTCAATGGCCTTGGTTATGGGTTATGGACACCTATTACTTGTAAAATGCATATCTATAGGCTATTGGTCATGGCTTGTAGTTATAATGGTTCAAGGGCCATTGATATGTGTTATGGACATGTAGTGGTTATTATGGTTCAAGGGCCATGGGTATGGGTTAGGGACACCTATTACTTTTAAAATGGATATCTATAGGCTATTGGTCATGGCTAGTAGTAATAATGGTTCAAGGGCCATCAGTATGAGTTATGGACATCTAGTGGTTATAATGGTTCAAGGGCCATGGTTATGGGTTACGGACACCTATTACTTGTAAAATGGATATCTATAGGCTATTGGTCATGGCTAGTAGTTATAATGGTTCAAGGGTCATCAGTATTAATTTTGGACATCTAGTGGTTATAATGGTTCAAGGACCATGGTTATGGGTTATGGACCCCTATTACTTGTAAATTTGATATCTATACGCTATTGGCCATGGCTAGTAGTTATAATAGTTGAAGGGCCGTCAGTATCAGTTATGGACATCTAGTGGTTATAATTGTTCAAGGACCATGGTTATGGGTTATGGACACCTATTACTTGTAAAATGAATTTCTATAGGCTATTGGTCATGGCTAGTAGTTATAATGGTTCAAGTGCCATCAGTATCAGTTATGGACATCTAGTGGTTATAACGGTTCAAGGACCTTGGTTATGGGTTATGGACACCTATTACTTGTAAAAAAGATATCTATATATGTCATGGGTAGTAGTTATAATGGTTCAAGGGCCATCGGTATCAGTTACAGACATCTAGTGGTTATAATTGTTCAAGGGCCATGGTTATGGGTTATATACACCTATTACTTGTAAAATAGATATCTATAGGCTATTGGTCATGGCTAGTAGTTATAATGGTTCAAGGTCCATCAGTATCAGTTATGGACATCTAGTGGTTATAATGTTCAAGGACCATGGTTATGGGTTATGGACACCCATTACTTGTAAAATGGATATCTATAGGCTACTGGTCATGGCTAGTAGTTATAATGGTTGAAGGGCCATCAGTATCAGTTATGGACATCTAGTGGTTATAATGGTTCAAGAACCATGGTTATGGGTTATGGATACCTAATACTTGTAAAATGGATATCTTTAGGCTATTGGACATGGATAGTAGTTATAATGGTTCATGGGCCATCAGTATAAGTTATGGACGTCTGGTGGTTATAATGATTCAAGACCATGGTTATGGGTTATGGACACCTATTACTTGTAAAATGGATATCTATAGGCTACTGGTCATGGCTAGTAGTTATAATGGATCAAGGGCCATCAGTATCAGTTATGGACATCTAGTGGTTATAATGGTTCAGGGACGATTGTTATGGGTAATGGACACAAATTACTTTTAAAATGGATATCTATAGGCTATTGGTCATGGCTAGTAGTTATAATGGTTCATGGGCCATCAGTATCAGTTGTGGACATCTAGTGGTTATAATGATTCAAGGACTATGGTTATGGGTTATGGACACCTATTACTTGTAAAATGGATATCTATAAGCTATAGGTCATGGCTAGTTGTTATAATGGTTCAAGGGCCATCAGTATCAGTTATGGACATCTAGTGGTTATAATGGTTCAAGAACCATGGTTATGAATTATGGACACCTATTACTTGTAAATTGGATATCTAGAGGCTATTGGTCATGGCTAGTAGTTATAATGGTTGAAGGGCCATCAGTATCAGTTATGGACATCTAGTGGTTATAATGGTTCAAGAACCATGGTTATGGGTTATGGATACCTAATACTTGTAAAATGGATATCTGTAGGCTATTGGACATGGCTTGTAGTTATAATGGTTCATGGGCCATCAGTATAAGTTATGGACGTCTGGTGGTTATAATGATTCAAGGACCATGGTTATGGGTTATGGACACCTATTACTTGTAAAATGGATATCTATAGGCTACTGGTCAAGGCTAGTAGTTATAATGGTTCAAGGGCCATCAGTATCAGTTATGGACATCTAGTGGTTATAATGGTTCAGGGACGATTGTTATGGGTAATGGACACAAATTACTTTTAAAATGGATATCTATAGGCTATTGGTCATGGCTAGTAGTTATAATGGTTCAAGGGCCATCAATATCAATTATGGACATCTCGTGGTTATAATGCTTCAAGGACCATGGTTATGGGTTATGGAAACCTATTACTTGTAAATTGGATATCTATACGCTATAGGCCATGGCTAGTAGTTATAATAGTTGAAGGGCCGTCAGTATCAGTTATGGACATCTAGTGGTTATAATGGTTCAAGGACCATGGTTATGGGTTATGGACACCTATTACTTGTAAAATGAATTTCTATAGGCTATTGGTCATGGCTAGTAGTTATAATGGTTCAAGTACCATCAGTATCAGTTATGGACATCTAGTGGTTATAACGGTTCAAGGACCTTGGTTATGGGTTATGGACACCTATTACTTGTAAAAAAGATATCTATATAGGTCATGGGTAGTAGTTATAATGGTTCAAGGGCCATCGGTATCAGTTACAGACATCTAGTGGTTATAATTGTTCAAGGGCCATGGTTATGGGTTATATACACCTATTACTTGTAAAATAGATATCTATAGGCTATTGGTCATGGCTAGTAGTTATAATGGTTCAAGGGCCATCAGTATCAGTTATGGACATCTAGTGGTTATAATGTTCAAGGACCATGGTTATGGGTTATGGACACCTATTACTTGTAAATTGGATATCTATAGGCTATTGGTCATGGCCAGTAGTTATAATGGTTCAAGGGCCATCGATATGAGTCATGGACATGCATGTAGTGGTTATAATGGTTCAATGGCCTTGGTTATGGGTTATGCACACCTATTACTTGCAAAATGGATATCTATAAGCTATAGGTCATGGCTAGTTGTTATAATGGTTCAAGGGCCATCAGTATCAGTTATGGACATCTAGTGGTTATAATGGTTCAAGAACCATGGTTATGAATTATGGACACCTATTACTTGTAAATTGGATATCTAGAGGCTATTGGTCATGGCTAGTAGTTATAATGGTTGAAGGGCCATCAGTATCAGTTATGGACATCTAGTGGTTATAATGGTTCAAGAACCATGGTTATGGGTTATGGATACCTAATACTTGTAAAATGGATATCTGTAGGATATTGGACATGGCTAGTAGTTATAATGGTTCATGGGCCATCAATATAAGTTATGGACGTCTGGTGGTTATAATGATTCAAGGACCATGGTTATGGGTTATGGACACCTATTACTTGTAAAATGGATATCTAGAGGCTATTGGTCATGGCTAGTAGTTATAATGGTTGAAGGGCCATCAGTATCAGTTATGGACATCTAGTGGTTATAATGGTTCAAGAACCATGGTTATGGGTTATGGATACCTAATACTTGTAAAATGGATATCTGTAGGATATTGGACATGGCTAGTAGTTATAATGGTTCATGGGCCATCAATATAAGTTATGGACGTCTGGTGGTTATAATGATTCAAGGACCATGGTTATGGGTTATGGACACCTATTACTTGTAAAATGGATATCTATAGGCTACTGGTCATGGCTAGTAGTTATAATGGTTTAAGGGCCATCAGTATCAGTTATGGACATCTAGTGGTTATAATGGTTCAGGGACGATTGTTATGGGTAATGGACACAAATTACTTTTAAAATGGATATCTATAGGCTATTAGTCATGGCTAGTAGATATAAAGGTTCAAGGGCCATCGATATGAGTTATGGACATGTAGTGGTTATAATGGTTCAATGGCCTTGGTTATGTGTTATGGACACCTATTACTTGTAAAATGTATATTTATAGGCTATTGGTCGTGGCTAGTAGCTATAATGGTTCAAGGGCCATCAGTATCAGTTATGGACAGCTAGTGGTATTAATGGTTCAAAGACCATGGTTATGGTTATGGACACCTATTACTTGTAAAATGGATATCTGTAGGCTATTGGACATGGCTAGTAGTTATAATGGTTCAAGGGCCATCAGTATCAGTTATGGACATCTAGTGGTTATAATGGTTCAAGAATCATGGTTATGGGTTATGGACACCTATTACTTGTAAAATGGATATCTATAGGCTATTGGTCATGGCCAGTAGTTATAATGGTTCAAGGGCCATCGATATGAGTCATGGACATGCATGTAGTGGTTATAATGGTTCAATGGCCTTGGTTATGGGTTATGCACACCTATTACTTGCAAAATGGATATCTATAAGCTATAGGTCATGGCCAGTTGTTATAATGGTTCAAGGGCCATCAGTATCAGTTATGGACATCTAGTGGTTATAATGGTTCAAGAACCATGGTTATGAATTATGGACACCTATTACTTGTAAATTGGATATCTAGAGGCTATTGGTCATGGCTAGTAGTTATAATGGTTGAAGGGCCATCAGTATCAGTTATGGACATCTAGTGGTTATAATGGTTCAAGAACCATGGTTATGGGTTATGGATACCTAATACTTGTAAAATGGATATCTGTAGGCTATTGGACATGGCTAGTAGTTATAATGGTTCATGGGCCGACAATATAAGTTATGGACGTCTGGTGGTTATAATGATTCAAGGACCATGGTTATGGGTTATGGACACCTATTACTTGTAAAATGGATATCTATAGGCTACTGGTCATGGCTAGTAGTTATAATGGTTCAAGGGCCATCAGTATCAGTTATGGACATCTAGTGGTTATAATGGTTCAGGGACGATTGTTATGGGTAATGGACACAAATTACTTTTAAAATGGATATCTATAGGCTATTGGTCATGGCTAGTAGTTATAAAGGTTCAAGGGCCATCGATATGAGTTATGGACATGTAGTGGTTATAATGGTTCAATGGCCTTGGTTATGTGTTATGGACACCTATTACTTGTAAAATGTATATTTATAGGCTATTGGTCGTGGCTAGTAGCTATAATGGTTCAAGGGCCATCAGTATCAGTTATGGACAGCTAGTGGTATTAATGGTTCAAAGACCATGGTTATGGTTATGGACACCTATTACTTATAAAATGGATATCTGTAGGCTATTGGACATGGCTAGTAGTTATAATGGTTCAAGGGCCATCAGTATCAGTTATGGACATCTAGTGGTTATAATGGTTCAAGAATCATGGATATGGGTTATGGACACCTATTACTTGTAAAATGGATATCTATAGGCTATTGGTCATGGCCAGTAGTTATAATGGTTCAAGGGCCATCGATATTAGTCATGGACATGCATGTAGTGGTTATAATGGTTCAATGGCCTTGGTTATGGGTTATGCACACCTATTACTTGCAAAATGGATATCTATAAGCTATAGGTCATGGCTAGTTGTTATAATGGTTCAAGGGCCATCAGTATCAGTTATGGACATCTAGTGGTTATAATGGTTCAAGAACCATGGTTATGAATTATGGACACCTATTACTTGTAAATTGGATATCTAGAGGCTATTGGTCATGGCTAGTAGTTATAATGGTTGAAGGGCCATCAGTATCAGTTATGGACATCTAGTGGTTATAATGGTTCAAGAACCATGGTTATGGGTTATGGATACCTAATACTTGTAAAATGGATATCTGTAGGCTATTGGACATGGCTAGTAGTTATAATGGTTCATGGGCCATCAATATAAGTTATGGACGTCTGGTGGTTATAATGATTCAAGGACCATGGTTATGGGTTATGGACACCTATTACTTGTAAAATGGATATCTATAGGCTACTGGTCATGGCTAGTAGTTATAATGGTTCAAGGGCCATCAGTATCAGTTGTGGACATCTAGTGGTTATAATGGTTCAGGGACGATTGTTATGGGTAATGGACACAAATTACTTTTAAAATGGATATCTATAGGCTATTGGTCATGGCTAGTAGTTATAATGGTTCAAGGGCCATCGATATGAGTTATGGACATGTAGTGGTTATAATGGTTCAATGGCCTTGGTTATGTGTTATGGACACCTATTACTTGTAAAATGTATATTTATAGGCTATTGGTCGTGGCTAGTAGCTATAATGGTTCAAGGGCCATCAGTATCAGTTATGGACAGCTAGTGGTATTAATGGTTCAAAGACCATGGTTATGGTTATGGACACCTATTACTTGTAAAATGGATATCTGTAGGCTATTGGACATGGCTAGTAGTTATAATGGTTCAAGGGCCATCAGTATCAGTTATGGACATCTAGTGGTTATAATGGTTCAAGAATCATGGTTATGGGTTATGGACACCTATTACTTGTAAAATTGATATCTGTAGGCTATTGGACATGGCTAGTAGTTATAATGGTTCAAGGGCCATTAGTATCAGTTATGTACATCTAGTGGTTATAATGGTTCAGGGACCATTGTTATGGGTAATGGACACCTATTACTTTTAAAATGGATATCTATAGGCTATTGGTCATGGCTAGTAGTTATAATGGTTCAAGGGCCATCGATATGAGTAATGGACATGTAGTGGTTATAATGGGTCAATGGCCTTGGTTATGGGTTATGGACACCTATTACTTGTAAAATGCATATCTATAGGCTGTTGGTCATGGCTTGTAGTTATAATGGTTCAAGGGCCATTGATATGTGTTATGGACATGTAGTGGTTATTATGGTTCAAGGGCCATGGGTATGGGTTAGGGACACCTATTACTTTTAAAATGGATATCTATAGGCTATTGGTCATGGCTAGTAGTAATAATGGTTCAAGGGCCATCAGTATGAGTTATGGACATCTAGTGGTTATAATGGTTCAAGGGCCATGGTTATGGGTTACGGACACCTATTACTTGTAAAATGGATATCTATAGGCTGTTGGTCATGGCTAGTAGTTATAATGGTTCAAGGGTCATCAGTATTAATTTTGGACATCTAGTGGTTATAATGGTTCAAGGACCATGGTTATGGGTTATGGACCCCTATTACTTGTAAATTTGATATCTATACGCTATTGGCCATGGCTAGTAGTTATAATAGTTGAAGGGCCGTCAGTATCAGTTATGGACATCTAGTGGTTATAATTGTTCAAGGACCATGGTTATGGGTTATGGACACCTATTACTTGTAAAATGAATTTCTATAGGCTATTGGTCATGGCTAGTAGTTATAATGGTTCAAGTGCCATCAGTATCAGTTATGGACATCTAGTTGTTATAACGGTTCAAGGACCTTGGTTATGGGTTATGGACACCTATTACTTGTAAAAAAGATATCTATATATGTCATGGGTAGTAGTTATAATGGTTCAAGGGCCATCGGTATCAGTTACAGACATCTAGTGGTTATAATTGTTCAAGGGCCATGGTTATGGGTTATATACACCTATTACTTGTAAAATAGATATCTATAGGCTATTGGTCATGGCTAGTAGTTATAATGGTTCAAGGTCCATCAGTATCAGTTATGGACATCTAGTGGTTATAATGTTCAAGGACCATGGTTATGGGTTATGGACACCTATTACTTGTAAAATGGATATCTATAGGCTACTGGTCATGGCTAGTAGTTATAATGGTTGAAGGGCCATCAGTATCAGTTATGGACATCTAGTGGTTATAATGGTTCAAGAACCATGGTTATGGGTTATGGATACCTAATACTTGTAAAATGGATATCTGTAGGCTATTGGACATGGCTAGTAGTTATAATGGTTCATGGGCCATCAGTATAAGTTATGGACGTCTGGTGGTTATAATGATTCAAGACCATGGTTATGGGTTATGGACACCTATTACTTGTAAAATGGATATCTATAGGCTACTGGTCATGGCTAGTAGTTATAATGGTTCAAGGGCCATCAGTATCAGTTATGGACATCTAGTGGTTATAATGGTTCAGGGACGATTGTTATGGGTAATGGACACAAATTACTTTTAAAATGGATATCTATAGGCTATTGGTCATGGCTAGTAGTTATAATGGTTCATGGGCCATCAGTATCAGTTGTGGACATCTAGTGGTTATAATGATTCAAGGACTATGGTTATGGGTTATGGACACCTATTACTTGTAAAATGGATATCTATAAGCTATAGGTCATGGCTAGTTGTTATAATGGTTCAAGGGCCATCAGTATCAGTTATGGACATCTAGTGGTTATAATGGTTCAAGAACCATGGTTATCAATTATGGACACCTATTACTTGTAAATTGGATATCTAGAGGCTATTGGTCATGGCTAGTAGTTATAATGGTTGAAGGGCCATCAGTATCAGTTATGGACATCTAGTGGTTATAATGGTTCAAGAACCATGGTTATGGGTTATGGATACCTAATACTTGTAAAATGGATATCTGTAGGCTATTGGACATGGCTAGTAGTTATAATGGTTCATGGGCCATCAGTATAAGTTATGGACGTCTGGTGGTTATAATGATTCAAGGACCATGGTTATGGGTTATGGACACCTATTACTTGTAAAATGGATATCTATAGGCTACTGGTCATGGCTAGTAGTTATAATGGTTCAAGGGCCATCAGTATCAGTTATGGACATCTAGTGGTTATAATGGTTCAGAGACGATTGTTATGGGTAATGGACACAAATTACTTTTAAAATGGATATCTATAGGCTATTGGTCATGGCTAGTAGTTATAATGGTTCAAGGGCCATCGATATGAGTTATGGACATGTAGTGGTTATAATGGTTAAATGGCCTTGGTTATGTGTTATGGACACCTATTACTTGTAAAATGTATATTTATAGGCTATTGGTCGTGGCTAGTAGCTATAATGGTTCAAGGGCCATCAGTATCAGTTATGGACATCTTGTGGTTATAATGGTTCAAGGACCATGGTTATGGTTATGGACACCTATTACTTGTAAAATGGATATCTGTAGGCTATTGGACATGGCTAGTAGATATAATGGTTCAAGGGCCATCAGTATCAGGTATGGACATCTAGTGGTTATAATGGTTCAAGAACCATGGTTATGGGTTATGGACACCTATTACTTGTAAAATGGATATCTGTAGGCTATTGGACATGGCTAGTAGTTATAATGGTTCAAGGGCCATCGATATGAGTAATGGACATGTAGTGGTTATAATGGTTCAATGGCCTTGGTTACGGGTTATGGACACCTATTACTTGTAAAATGCATATCTATAGGCTATTTGCCATGGCTTGTAGTTATAATGGTTCAAGGGCCATTGATATGAGTTATGGACATGTAGTGGTTATTATGGTTCAAGGGCCATGGGTATGGGTTAGGGACACCTATTACTTTTAAAATGGATATCTATAGGCTATTGGTCATGGCTAGTAGTAATAATGGTTCAAGGGCCATCAGTATGAGTTATGGACATCTAGTGGCTATAATGGTTCAAGGGCCATGGTTATGGGTTACGGACACCTATTACTTGTAAAATGGATATCTATAGGCTATTGGTCATGGCTAGTAGTTATAATGGTTCAAGGGTCATCAGTATTAATTTTGCACATCTAGTGGTTATAATGGTTCAAGGACTATGGTTATGGGTTATGGACCCCTATTACTTGTAAAACGCATATCTATAAGCTATTGGTCATGGTTTGTAGTTATAATGGTTCAAGGGCCATTGATATGAGTTATGGACATGTAGTGGTTATAATGTTTCAAGGGCCATGGGTATGGGTTAGGGACACCTATTACTTTTAAAATGGATATCTATAGGCTATTGGTCATGGCTAGTAGTAATAATGGTTCAAGGGCCATCAGTATGAGTTATGGACATCTAGTGGCTATAATGGTTCAAGGGCCATGGTTATGGGGTACGGACACCTATTACTTGTAAAATGGATATCTATAGGCTATTGGTCATGGCTAGTACTTATAATGGTTCAAGGGCCATCAATATCAATTATGGACATCTCGTGGTTATAATGGTTCAAGGACCATGGTTATGGGTTTTGGACACCTATTACTTGTAAATTGGATATCTATACGCTATTGGCCATGGCTAGTAGTTATAATAGTTGAAGGGCCGTCAGTATCAGTTATGGACATCTAGTGGTTATAATGGTTCAAGGACCATGGTTATGGGTTATGGACACCTATTACTTGTAAATTGGATATCTATACGCTATTGGCCATGGCTAGTAGTTATAATAGTTGAAGGGCCGTCAGTATCAGTTATGGACATCTAGTGGTTATAATGATTCAAGGACCATGGTTATGGGTTATGGACACCTATTACTTGTAAAATGGATATCTAGAGGCTATTGGTCATGGCTAGTAGTTATAATGGTTGAAGGGCCATCAGTATCAGTTATGGACATCTAGTGGTTATAATGGTTCAAGAACCATGGTTATGGGTTATGGATACCTAATACTTGTAAAATGGATATCTGTAGGATATTGGACATGGCTAGTAGTTATAATGGTTCATGGGCCATCAATATAAGTTATGGACGTCTGGTGGTTATAATGATTCAAGGACCATGGTTATGGGTTATGGACACCTATTACTTGTAAAATGGATATCTATAGGCTACTGGTCATGGCTAGTAGTTATAATGGTTTAAGGGCCATCAGTATCAGTTATGGACATCTAGTGGTTATAATGGTTCAGGGACGATTGTTATGGGTAATGGACACAAATTACTTTTAAAATGGATATCTATAGGCTATTGGTCATGGCTAGTAGTTATAAAGGTTCAAGGGCCATCGATATGAGTTATGGACATGTAGTGGTTATAATGGTTCAATGGCCTTGGTTATGTGTTATGGACACCTATTACTTGTAAAATGTATATTTATAGGCTATTGGTCGTGGCTAGTAGCTATAATGGTTCAAGGGCCATCAGTATCAGTTATGGACAGCTAGTGGTATTAATAGTTCAAAGACCATGGTTATGGACACCTATTACTTGTAAAATGGATATCTGTAGGCTATTGGACATGGCTAGTAGTTATAATGGTTCAAGGGCCATCAGTATCAGTTATGGACATCTAGTGGTTATAATGGTTCAAGAATCATGGTTATGGGTTATGGACACCTATTACTTGTAAAATGGATATCTATAGGCTATTGGTCATGGCCAGTAGTTATAATGGTTCAAGGGCCATCGATATGAGTCATGGACATGCATGTAGTGGTTATAATGGTTCAATGGCCTTGGTTATGGGTTATGCACACCTATTACTTGCAAAATGGATATCTATAAGCTATAGGTCATGGCTAGTTGTTATAATGGTTCAAGGGCCATCAGTATCAGTTATGGACATCTAGTGGTTATAATGGTTCAAGAACCATGGTTATGAATTATGGACACCTATTACTTGTAAATTGGATATCTAGAGGCTATTGGTCATGGCTAGTAGTTATAATGGTTGAAGGGCCATCAGTATCAGTTATGGACATCTAGTGGTTATAATGGTTCAAGAACCATGGTTATGGGTTATGGATACCTAATACTTGTAAAATGGATATCTGTAGGCTATTGGACATGGCTAGTAGTTATAATGGTTCATGGGCCATCAATATAAGTTATGGACGTCTGGTGGTTATAATGATTCAAGGACCATGGTTATGGGTTATGGACACCTATTACTTGTAAAATGGATATCTATAGGCTACTGGTCATGGCTAGTAGTTATAATGGTTCAAGGGCCATCAGTATCAGTTGTGGACATCTAGTGGTTATAATGGTTCAGGGACGATTGTTATGGGTAATGGACACAAATTACTTTTAAAATGGATATCTATAGGCTATTGGTCATGGCTAGTAGTTATAATGGTTCAAGGGCCATCGATATGAGTTATGGACATGTAGTGGTTATAATGGTTCAATGGCCTTGGTTATGTGTTATGGACACCTATTACTTGTAAAATGTATATTTATAGGCTATTGGTCGTGGCTAGTAGCTATAATGGTTCAAGGGCCATCAGTATCAGTTATGGACAGCTAGTGGTATTAATGGTTCAAAGACCATGGTTATGGTTATGGACACCTATTACTTGTAAAATGGATATCTGTAGGCTATTGGACATGGCTAGTAGTTATAATGGTTCAAGGGCCATCAGTATCAGTTATGGACATCTAGTGGTTATAATGGTTCAAGAATCATGGTTATGGGTTATGGACACCTATTACTTGTAAAATTGATATCTGTAGGCTATTGGACATGGCTAGTAGTTATAATGGTTCAAGGGCCATTAGTATCAGTTATGGACATCTAGTGGTTATAATGGTTCAGGGACCATTGTTATGGGTAATGGACACCTATTACTTTTAAAATGGATATCTATAGGCTATTGGTCATGGCTAGTAGTTATAATGGTTCAAGGGCCATCGATATGAGTAATGGACATGTAGTGGTTATAATGGGTCAATGGCCTTGGTTATGGGTTATGGACACCTATTACTTGTAAAATGCATATCTATAGGCTGTTGGTCATGGCTTGTAGTTATAATGGTTCAAGGGCCATTGATATGTGTTATGGACATGTAGTGGTTATTATGGTTCAAGGGCCATGGGTATGGGTTAGGGACACCTATTACTTTTAAAATGGATATCTATAGGCTATTGGTCATGGCTAGTAGTAATAATGGTTCAAGGGCCATCAGTATGAGTTATGGACATCTAGTGGTTATAATGGTTCAAGGGCCATGGTTATGGGTTACGGACACCTATTACTTGTAAAATGGATATCTATAGGCTGTTGGTCATGGCTAGTAGTTATAATGGTTCAAGGGTCATCAGTATTAATTTTGGACATCTAGTGGTTATAATGGTTCAAGGACCATGGTTATGGGTTATGGACCCCTATTACTTGTAAATTTGATATCTATACGCTATTGGCCATGGCTAGTAGTTATAATAGTTGAAGGGCCGTCAGTATCAGTTATGGACATCTAGTGGTTATAATTTTTCAAGGACCATGGTTATGGGTTATGGACACCTATTACTTGTAAAATGAATTTCTATAGGCTATTGGTCATGGCTAGTAGTTATAATGGTTCAAGTGCCATCAGTATCAGTTATGGACATCTAGTTGTTATAACGGTTCAAGGACCTTGGTTATGGGTTATGGACACCTATTACTTGTAAAAAAGATATCTATATATGTCATGGGTAGTAGTTATAATGGTTCAAGGGCCATCGGTATCAGTTACAGACATCTAGTGGTTATAATTGTTCAAGGGCCATGGTTATGGGTTATATACACCTATTACTTGTAAAATAGATATCTATAGGCTATTGGTCATGGCTAGTAGTTATAATGGTTCAAGGTCCATCAGTATCAGTTATGGACATCTAGTGGTTATAATGTTCAAGGACCATGGTTATGGGTTATGGACACCTATTACTTGTAAAATGGATATCTATAGGCTACTGGTCATGGCTAGTAGTTATAATGGTTGAAGGGCCATCAGTATCAGTTATGGACATCTAGTGGTTATAATGGTTCAAGAACCATGGTTATGGGTTATGGATACCTAATACTTGTAAAATGGATATCTGTAGGCTATTGGACATGGCTAGTAGTTATAATGGTTCATGGGCCATCAGTATAAGTTATGGACGTCTGGTGGTTATAATGATTCAAGACCATGGTTATGGGTTATGGACACCTATTACTTGTAAAATGGATATCTATAGGCTACTGGTCATGGCTAGTAGTTATAATGGTTCAAGGGCCATCAGTATCAGTTATGGACATCTAGTGGTTATAATGGTTCAGGGACGATTGTTATGGGTAATGGACACAAATTACTTTTAAAATGGATATCTATAGGCTATTGGTCATGGCTAGTAGTTATAATGGTTCATGGGCCATCAGTATCAGTTGTGGACATCTAGTGGTTATAATGATTCAAGGACTATGGTTATGGGTTATGGACACCTATTACTTGTAAAATGGATATCTATAAGCTATAGGTCATGGCTAGTTGTTATAATGGTTCAAGGGCCATCAGTATCAGTTATGGACATCTAGTGGTTATAATGGTTCAAGAACCACGGTTATGAATTATGGACACCTATTACTTGTAAATTGGATATCTAGAGGCTATTGGTCATGGCTAGTAGTTATAATGGTTGAAGGGCCATCAGTATCAGTTATGGACATCTAGTGGTTATAATGGTTCAAGAACCATGGTTATGGGTTATGGATACCTAATACTTGTAAAATGGATATCTGTAGGCTATTGGACATGGCTAGTAGTTATAATGGTTCATGGGCCATCAGTATAAGTTATGGACGTCTGGTGGTTATAATGATTCAAGGACCATGGTTATGGGTTATGGACACCTATTACTTGTAAAATGGATATCTATAGGCTACTGGTCATGGCTAGTAGTTATAATGGTTCAAGGGCCATCAGTATCAGTTATGGACATCTAGTGGTTATAATGGTTCAGAGACGATTGTTATGGGTAATGGACACAAATTACTTTTAAAATGGATATCTATAGGCTATTGGTCATGGCTAGTAGTTATAATGGTTCAAGGGCCATCGATATGAGTTATGGACATGTAGTGGTTATAATGGTTAAATGGCCTTGGTTATGTGTTATGGACACCTATTACTTGTAAAATGTATATTTATAGGCTATTGGTCGTGGCTAGTAGCTATAATGGTTCAAGGGCCATCAGTATCAGTTATGGACATCTAGTGGTTATAATGGTTCAAGGACCATGGTTATGGTTATGGACACCTATTACTTGTAAAATGGATATCTGTAGGCTATTGGACATGGCTAGTAGATATAATGGTTCAAGGGCCATCAGTATCAGGTATGGACATCTAGTGGTTATAATGGTTCAAGAACCATGGTTATGGGTTATGGACACCTATTACTTGTAAAATGGATATCTGTAGGCTATTGGACATGGCTAGTAGTTATAATGGTTCAAGGGCCATCGATATGAGTAATGGACATGTAGTGGTTATAATGGTTCAATGGCCTTGGTTATGGGTTATGGACACCTATTACTTGTAAAATGCATATCTATAGGCTATTTGCCATGGCTTGTAGTTATAATGGTTCAAGGGCCATTGATATGAGTTATGGACATGTAGTGGTTATTATGGTTCAAGGGCCATGGGTATGGGTTAGGGACACCTATTACTTTTAAAATGGATATCTATAGGCTATTGGTCATGGCTAGTAGTAATAATGGTTCAAGGGCCATCAGTATGAGTTATGGACATCTAGTGGCTATAATGGTTCAAGGGCCATGGTTATGGGTTACGGACACCTATTACTTGTAAAATGGATATCTATAGGCTATTGGTCATGGCTAGTAGTTATAATGGTTCAAGGGTCATCAGTATTAATTTTGCACATCTAGTGGTTATAATGGTTCAAGGACTATGGTTATGGGTTATGGACCCCTATTACTTGTAAAACGCATATCTATAGGCTATTGGTCATGGTTTGTAGTTATAATGGTTCAAGGGCCATTGATATGAGTTATGGACATGTAGTGGTTATAATGTTTCAAGGGCCATGGGTATGGGTTAGGGACACCTATTACTTGATATCTATAGGCTATTGGTCATGGCTAGTAGTAATAATGGTTCAAGGGCCATCAGTATGAGTTATGGACATCTAGTGGCTATAATGGTTCAAGGGCCATGGTTATGGGGTACGGACACCTATTACTTGTAAAATGGATATCTATAGGCTATTGGTCATGGCTAGTACTTATAATGGTTCAAGGGCCATCAATATCAATTATGGACATCTCGTGGTTATAATGGTTCAAGGACCATGGTTATGGGTTTTGGACACCTATTACTTGTAAATTGGATATCTATACGCTATTGGCCATGGCTAGTAGTTATAATAGTTGAAGGGCCGTCAGTATCAGTTATGGACATCTAGTGGTTATAATGGTTCAAGGACCATGGTTATGGGTTATGGACACCTATTACTTGTAAAATGAATTTCTATAGGCTATTGGTCATGGCTAGTAGTTATAATGGTTCAAGTGCCATCAGTATCAGTTATGGACATCTAGTGGTTATAACGGTTCAAGGACCTTGGTTATGGGTTATGGGCACCTATTACTTGTAAAAAAGATATCTATATAGGTCATGGGTAGTAGTTATAATGGTTCAAGGGCCATCGGTATCAGTTACAGACATCTAGTGGTTATAATTGTTCAAGGGCCATGGTTATGGGTTATATACACCTATTACTTGTAAAATAGATATCTATAGGCTATTGGTCATGGCTAGTAGTTATAATGGTTCAAGGGCCATCAGTATCAGTTATGGACATCTAGTGGTTATAATGTTCAAGGACCATGGTTATGGGTTATGGACACCTATTACTTGTAAAATGGATATCTATAGGCTATTGGTCATGGCCAGTAGTTATAATGGTTCAAGGGCCATCGATATGAGTCATGGACAAGCATGTAGTGGTTATAATGGTTCAATGGCCTTGGTTATGGGTTATGCACACCTATTACTTGCAAAATGGATATCTATAAGCTATAGGTCATGGCTAGTTGTTATAATGGTTCAAGGGCCATCAGTATCAGTTATGGACATCTAGTGGTTATAATGGTTCAAGAACCATGGTTATGAATTATGGACACCTACTACTTGTAAATTGGATATCTAGAGGCTATTGGTCATGGCTAGTAGTTATAATGGTTCATGGGCCATCAGTATAAGTTATGGACGTCTGGTGGTTATAATGATTCAAGGACCATGGTTTTGGGTTATGGACACCTATTACTTGTAAAATGGATATCTATAGGCTACTGGTCATGGCTAGTAGTTATAATGGTTCAAGGGCCATCAGTATCAGTTATGGACATCTAGTGGTTATAATGGTTCAGGGACGATTGTTATGGGTAATGGACACAAATTACTTTTAAAATGGATATCTATAGGCTATTGGTCATGGCTAGTAGTTATAATAGTTCAAGGGCCATCGATATGAGTTATGGACATGTAGTGGTTATAATGGTTCAATGGCCTTGGTTATGTGTTATGGACACCTATTACTTGTAAAATGTATATTTATAGGCTATTGGTCGTGGCTAGTAGCTATAATGGTTCAAGGGCCATCAGTATCAGTTATGGACATCTAGTGGTTATAATGGTTCAAGGACCATGGTTATGGTTATGGACACCTATTACTTGTAAAATGGATATCTGTAGGCTATTGGACATGGCTAGTAGTTATAATGGTTCAAGGGCCATCAGTATCAGTTATGGACATCTAGTGGTTATAATGGTTCAAGAACCATGGTTATGGGTTATGGACACCTATTACTTGTAAAATGGATATCTGTAGGCTATTGGACATGGCTAGTAGTTATAATGGTTCAAGGGCCATCGATATGAGTAATGGACATGTAGTGGTTATAATGGTTCAATGGCCTTGGTTATGGGTTATGGACACCTATTACTTGTAAAATGCATATCTATAGGCTATTGGCCATGGCTTGTAGTTATAATGGTTCAAGGGCCATTGATATGAGTTATGGACATGTAGTGGTTATTATGGTTCAAGGGCCATGGGTATAGGTTAGGGACACCTATTACTTTTAAAATGGATATCTATAGGCTATTGGTCATGGCTAGTAGTAATAATGGTTCAAGGGCCATCAGTATGAGTTATGGACATCTAGTGGCTATAATGGTTCAAGGGCCATGGTTATGGGTTACGGACACCTATTACTTGTAAAATGGATATCTATAGGCTATTGGTCATGGCTAGTAGTTATAATGGTTCAAGGGTCATCAGTATTAATTTTGGACATCTAGTGGTTATAATGGTTCAAGGACCATGGTTATGGGTTATGGACCACTATTACTTGTAAAACGCATATCTATAGGCTATTGGTCATGGTTTGTAGTTATAATGGTTCAAGGGCCATTGATATGAGTTATGGACATGTAGTGGTTATAATGTTTCAAGGGCCATGGGTATGGGTTAGGGACACCAATTACTTTTAAAATGGATATCTATAGGCTATTGGTCATGGCTAGTAGTATTAATGGTTCAAGGGCCATCAGTATGAGTTATGGACATCTAGTGGCTATAATGGTTCAAGGGCCATGGTTATGGGGTACGGACACCTATTACTTGTAAAATGGATATCTATATGCTATTGGTCATGGCTAGTACTTATAATGGTTCAAGGGCCATCAATATCAATTATGGACATCTCGTGGTTATAATGGTTCAAGGACCATGGTTATGGGTTTTGGACACCTATTACTTGTAAATTGGATATCTATACGCTATTGCCCATGGCTAGTAGTTATAATAGTTGAAGGGCCGTCAGTATCAATTATGGACATCTAGTGGTTATAATGGTTCAAGGACCATGGTTATGGGTTATGGACACCTATTACTTGTAAAATGAATTTCTATAGGCTATTGGTCATGGCTAGTAGTTATAATGGTTCAAGTGCCATCAGTATCAGTTATGGACATCTAGTGGTTATAACGGTTCAAGGACCTTGGTTATGGGTTATGGACACCTATTACTTGTAAAATAGATATCTATATAGGTCATGGGTAGTAGTTATAATGGTTCAAGGGCCATCGGTATCAGTTACAGACATCTAGTGGTTATAATTGTTCAAGGGCCATGGTTATGGGTTATATACACCTATTACTTGTAAAATAGATATCTATAGGCTATTGGTCATGGCTAGTAGTTATAATGGTTCAAGGGCCATCAGTATCAGTTATGGACATCTAGTGGTTATAATGTTCAAGGACCATGGTTATGGGTTATGGACACCTATTACTTGTAAAATGGATATCTATAGGCTATTGGTCATAGCTAGTAGTTATAATGGTTCAAGGGCCATCGATATGAGTAATGGACATGTAGTGGTTATAATGGTTCAATGGCCTTGGTTATGGGTTATGGACACCTATTACTTGTAAAATGCATATCTATAGGCTATTGGTCATGGCTTGTAGTTATAATGGTTCAAGGGCCATTGATATGAGTTATGGACATGTAGTGGTTATAATGGTTCAAGGGCCATGGGTATGGGTTAGGGACACCTATTACTTTTAAAATGGATATCTATAGGCTATTGGTCATGGCTAGTAGTAATAATGGTTCAAGGGTCATCAGTATTAATTTTGGACATCTAGTGGTTATAATGGTTCAAGGACCATGGTTATGGGTTATGGACCCCTATTACTTGTAAATTGGATATCTATACGCTATTGGCCATGGCTAGTAGTTATAATAGTTGAAGGGCCATCATTATCAGTTATGGACATCTAATGGTTATAATGGTTCAAGGGCATGGTTATGGGTTATGGGCACCTATTACTTGTAAAATGAATTTCTATAGGCTATTGGTCATGGCTAGTGGTTATAATGGTTCAAGGGCCATCAGTATCAGTTATGGACATCTAGTGGTTATAATGGTTCAAGGACATTGGTTATGGGTAATGGACACCTATTACTTGTAAAATTGATATCTATATAGGTCATGGGTAGTAGTTATAATGGTTCAAGGGCCATCGGTATCAGTTACAGACATCTAGTGGCTATAATTGTTCAAGGGCCATGGTTATGGGTTATATACACCTATTACTTGTAAAATAGATATATATAGGCTATTGGTCATGGCTAGTAGTTATAATGGTTCAAGGGCCATCAGTATCAGTTATGGACATCTAGTGGTTATAATGTTCAAGGACCATGGTTATGGGTTATGGACACCTATTACTTGTAAAATGGATATCTATAGGCTATTGGTCATGGCTAGTAGTTATAATGGTTCAAGGGCCATCGATATGAGTCATGGACATGCATGTAGTGGTTATAATGGTTCAATGGCCTTGGTTATAGCTAGTTGTTATAATGGTTCAAGGGCCATCAGTATCAGTTATGGACATCTAGTGGTTATAATGGTTCAAGAACCATGGTTATGGATTATGGACACCTATTACTTGTAAATTGGATATCTAGAGGCTATTGGTCATGGCTAGTAGTTATAATGGTTGAAGGGCCATCAGTATCAGTTATGGACATCTAGTGGTTATAATGGTTCAAGTACCATGGTTATGGGTTATGGATACCTAATACTTGTAAAATGGATATCTGTAGGCTATTGGACATGGCTAGTAGTTATAATGGTTCATGGGCCATCAGTATCAGTTATGGACGTCTGGTGGTTATAATGATTCAAGGACCATGGTTATGGGTTATGGACACCTGTTCAAGGGCCATCAGTATCAGTTATGGACATCTAGTGGTTATAATGGTTCAGGGACGATTGTTATGGGTAATGGACACCTATTACTTTTAAAATGGATATCTATAGGCTATTGGTCATGGCTAGTAGTTATAATGGTTCAAGGGCCATCGATATGAGTTATGGACATGTAGTGGTTATAATGGTTCAATGGCCTTGGTTATGTGTTATGGACACCTATTACTTGTGAAATGTATATTTATAGGCTATTGGTCGTGGCTAGTAGTTATAATGGTTCAAGGGCCATCAGTATCAGTTATGGACATCTAGTGGTTATAATGGTTCAAGGACCATGGTTATGGGTTATGGACACCTATTACTTGTAAAATGGATATCTGTAGGCTATTGGACATAGCTAGTTGTTATAATGGTTCAAGGGCCATCAGTATCAGTTATGGACATCTAGTGGTTATAATGGTTCAACAACCATGGTTATGGGTTATGGACACCTATTACTTGTAAAATGGATATCTGTAGGCTATTGGACATGGCTAGTAGTTATGATGGTTCAAGGGCCATCAGTATCAGTTATGGACATCTAGTGGTTATAATGGTTCAGGGACGATTGTTATGGGTAATGGACACCTATTACTTTTAAAATGGATATCTATAGGCTATTGGTCATGGCTAGTAGTTATAATGGTTCAAGGGCCATCGATATGAGTTATGGACATGTAGTGGTTATAATGGTTCAATGGCCTTGGTTATGTGTTATGGACACCTATTACTTGTGAAATGTATATTTATAGGCTATTGGTCGTGGCTAGTAGTTATAATGGTTCAAGGGCCATCAGTATCAGTTATGGACATCTAGTGGTTATAATGGTTCAAGGACCATGGTTATGGGTTATGGACACCTATTACTTGTAAAATGGATATCTGTAGGCTATTGGTCGTGGCTAGTAGCTATAATGGTTCAAGGGCCATCAGTATCAGTTTTGGACATCTAGTGGTTATAATGGTTCAACAACCATGGTTATGGGTTATGGACACCTATTACTTGTAAAATGGATATCTGTAGGCTATTGGACATGGCTAGTAGTTATGATGGTTCAAGGGCCATCAGTATCAGTTATGGACATCTAGTGGTTATAATGGTTCAGGGACCATTGTTATGGGTAATGGACACCTATTACTTTTAAAATGGATATCTATAGGCTATTGGTCATAGCTAGTAGTTATAATGGTTCAAGGGCCATCGATATGAGTAATGGACATGTAGTGGTGATAATCGCTCAATGGCCTTGGTTATGGGTTATGGACACCTATTACTTGTAAAATGCATATCTGTAGGCTATTGGTCATGGCTTGTAGTTATAATGGTTCAAGGGCCATGGGTATGGGTTAGGGACACCTATTACTTTTAAAATGGATATCTATAGACTATTGGTCATGGCTAGTAGTAATAATGGTTCAAGGGCCATCGGTATGAGTTATGGACATCTAGTGGCTATAATGGTTCAAGGGCCATGGTTATGGGTTACGGACACCTACTACTTGTAAAATGGATATCTATAGGCTATTGGTCATGGCTAGTAGTTATAATGGTTCAAGGGTCATCAGTATTAATTTTGGACATCTAGTGGTTATAATGGTTCAAGGACCATGGTTATGGGTTATGGACCCCTATTACTTGTAAATTGGATATCTATACGCTATTGGCCATGGCTAGTAGTTATAATAGTTGAAGGGCCATCATTATCAGTTATGGACATCTAATGGTTATAATGGTTCAAGGACCATGGTTATGGGTTATGGGCACCTATTACTTGTAAAATGAATTTCTATAGGCTATTGGTCATGGCTAGTGGTTATAATGGTTCAAGGGCCATCAGTATCAGTTATGGACATCTAGTGGTTATAATGGTTCAAGGACATTGGTTATAGGTTATGGACACCTATTACTTGTAAAATAGATATCTATATAGGTCATGGGTAGTAGTTATAATGGTTCAAGGGCCATCGGTATCAGTTACAGACATCTAGTGGCTATAATTGTTCAAGGGCCATGGTTATGGGTTATATACACCTATTACTTGTAAAATAGATATCTATAGGCTATTGGTCATGGCTAGTAGTTATAATGGTTCAAGGGCCATCAGTATCAGTTATGGACATCTAGTGGTTATAATGTTCAAGGACCATGGTTATGGGTTATGGACACCTATTACTTGTAAAATGGATATCTATATGCTATTGGTCATGGCTAGTAGTTATAATGGTTCAAGGGCCATCGATATGAGTCATGGACATGCATGTAGTGGTTTTAATGGTTCAATGGCCTTGGTTATAGCTAGTTGTTATAATGGTTCAAGGGCCATCAGTATCAGTTATGGACATCTAGTGGTTATAATGGTTCAAGAACCATGGTTATGGATTATGGACACCTATTACTTGTAAATTGGATATCTAGAGGCTATTGGTCATGGCTAGTAGTTATAATGGTTGAAGGGCAATCAGTATCAGTTATGGACATCTAGTGGTTATAATGGTTCAAGTACCATGGTTATGGGTTATGGATACCTAATACTTGTAAAATGGATATCTGTAGGCTATTGGACATGGCTAGTAGTTATAATGGTTCATGGGCCATCAGTATCAGTTATGGACGTCTGGTGGTTATAATGATTCAAGGACCTTGGTTACGGGTTATGGACACCTGTTCAAGGGCCATCAGTATCAGTTATGGACATCTAGTGGTTATAATGGTTCAGGGACGATTGTTATGGGAAATGGACACCTATTACTTTTAAAATGGATATCTATAGGCTATTGGTCATGTCTAGTAGTTATAATGGTTCAAGGGCCATCGATATTAGTTATGGACATGTAGTGGTTATAATGGTTCAATGGCCTTGGTTATGTGTTATGGACACCTATTACTTGTAAAATGTATATTTATTGGCTATTGGTCGTGGCTAGTAGTTATAATGGTTCAAGGGCCATCAGTATCAGTTATGGACATCTAGTGGTTATAATGGTTCAAGGACCATGGTTATGGGTTATGGACACCTATTACTTGTAAAATGGATATCTGTAGGCTATTGGACATGGCTAGTTGTTATAATGGTTCAAGGGCCATCAGTATCAGTTATGGACATCTAGTGGTTATAATGGTTCAACAACCATGGTTATGGGTTATGGACACCTATTACTTGTAAAATGGATATCTGTAGGCTATTGGACATGGCTAGTAGTTATGATGGTTCAAGGGCCATCAGTATCAGTTATGGACATCTAGTGGTTATAATGGTTCAGGGACCATTGTTATGGGTAATGGACACCTATTACTTTTAAAATGGATATCTATAGGCTATTGGTCATAGCTAGTAGTTATAATGGTTCAAGGGCCATCGATATGAGTAATGGACATGTAGTGGTTATAATCGCTCAATGGCCTTGGTTATGGGTTATGGACACCTATTACTTGTAAAATGCATATCTATATGCTATTGGTCATGGCTTGTAGTTATAATCGTTCAAGGGCCATTGATATGAGTTATGGACATGTAGTGGTTAAAATGGTTCAAGGGCCATGGGTATGGGTTAGGGACACCTATTACTTTTAAAATGGATATCTATAGGCTATTGGTCATGGCTAGTAGTAATAAAGGTTCAAGGGCCATCAGTATGAGTTATGGACATCTAGTGGCTATAATGGTTCAAGGGCCATGGTTATGGGTTACGGACACCTATTACTTGTAAAATGGATATCTATAGGCTATTGGTCATGGCTAGTAGTTATAATGGTTCAAGGGTCATCAGTATTAATTTTGGACATCTAGTGGTTATAATGGTTCAAGGACCATGGTTATGGGTTATGGACCCCTATTACTTGTAAATTGGATATCTATACGCTATTGGCCATGGCTAGTAGTTACAATAGTTGAAGGGCCATCAGTATCAGTTATGGACATCTAATGGTTATAATGGTTCAAGGACCATGGTTATGGGTTATGGGCACCTAATACTTGTAAAATGAATTTCTATAGGCTATTGGTCATGGCTAGTGGTTATAATGGTTCAAGGGCCATCAGTATCAGTTATGGACATCTAGTGGTTATAATGGTTCAAGGACCTTGGTTATGGGTTATGGACACCTATTACTTGTAAAATAGATATCTATATAGGTCATGGGTAGTAGTTATAATGGTTCAAGGGCCATCGGTATCAGTTACAGACATCTAGTGGTTATAATTGTTCAAGGGCCATGGTTATGGGTTATATACACCTATTACTTGTAAAATAGATATCTATAGGCTATTGGTCATGGCTAGTAGTTATAATGGTTCAAGGGCCATCAGTATCAGTTATGGACATCTAGTGGTTATAATGTTCAAGGACCATGGTTATGGGTTATGGACACCTATTACTTGTAAAATGGATATCTATAGGCTATTGGTCATGGCTAGTAGTTATAATGGTTCAAGGGCCATCGATATGAGTTATGGACATGCATGTAGTGGTTATAATGGTTCAATGGCCTTGGTTATAGCTAGTTGTTATAATGGTTCAAGGGCCATCAGTATCAGTTATGGACATCTATTTGTTATAATGGTTCAAGAACCATGGTTATGGATTATGGACACCTATTACTTGTAAATTGGATATCTAGAGGCTATTGGTCATGGCTAGTAGTTATAATGGTTGAAGGGCCATCAGTATCAGTTATGGACATCTAGTGGTTATAATGGTTCAAGTACCATGGTTATGGGTTATGGATACCTAATACTTGTAAAATGGATATCTGTAGGCTATTGGACATGGCTAGTAGTTATAATGGTTCATGGGCCATCAGTATCATTTATGGACGTCTGGTGGTTATAATGATTCAAGGACCATGGTTATGGGTTATGGACACCTGTTCAAGGGCCATCAGTATCAGTTATGGACATCTAGTGGTTATAATGGTTCAGGGACGATTGTTATGGGTAATGGACACCTATTACTTTTAAAATGGATATCTATAGGCTATTGGTCATGGCTAGTAGTTATAATGGTTCAAGGGCCATCGATATGAGTTATGGACATGTAGTGGTTATAATGGTTCAATGGCCTTGGTTATGTGTTATGGACACCTATTACTTGTAAAATGTATATTTATAGGCTATTGGTCGTGGCTAGTAGTTATAATGGTTCAAGGGCCATCAGTATCAGTTATGGACATCTAGTGGTTATAATGGTTCAAGGACCATGGTTATGGGTTATGGACACCTATTACTTGTAAAATGGATATCTGTAGGCTATTGGACATGGCTAGTTGTTATAATAGTTCAAGGGCCATCAGTATCAGTTATGGACATCTAGTGGTTATAATGGTTCAACAACCATGGTTATGGGTTATGGACACCTATTACTTGTAAAATGGATATCTGTAGGCTATTGGACATGGCTAGTAGTTATAATGGTTCATGGGCCATCAGTATCAGTTATGGACGTCTGGTGGTTATAATGATTCAAGGACCATGGTTATGGGTTATGGACACCTGTTCAAGGGCCATCAGTATCAGTTATGGACAGCTAGTGGTTATAATGGTTCAGGGACGATTGTTATGGGTAATGGACACCTATTACTTTTAAATTGGATATCTATAGGCTATTGGTCATGTCTAATAGTTATAATGGTTCAAGGGCCATCGATATGAGTTATGGACATGTAGTGGTTATAATGGTTCAATGGCCTTGGTTATGTGTTATGGACACCTATTACTTGTAAAATGTATATTTATAGGCTATTGGTCGTGGCTAGTAGTTATAATGGTTCAAGGGCCATCAGTATCAGTTATGGACATCTAGTGGTTATAATGGTTCAAGGACCATGGTTATGGGTTATGGACACCTATTACTTGTAAAATGGATATCTGTAGGCTATTGGACATGGCTAGTTGTTATAATGGTTCAAGGGCCATCAGTATCAGTTATGGACATCTAGTGGTTATAATGGTTCAACAACCATGGTTATGGGTTATGGACACCTATTACTTGTAAAATGGATATCTGTAGGCTATTGGACATGGCTAGTAGTTATGATGGTTCGCCATCAGTATCAGTTATGGACATCTAATGGTTATAATGGTTCAGGGACCATTGTTATGGGTAATGGACACCTATTACTTTTAAAATGGATATCTATAGGCTATTGGTCATAGCTAGTAGTTATAATGGTTCAAGGCCCATCGATATGAGTAATGGACATGTAGTGGTCATAATCGCTCAATGGCCTTGGTTATGGGTTATGGACACCTATTACTTGTAATATGCATATCTATAGGCTATTGGTCATGGCTTGTAGTTATAATGGTTCAAGGGCCATTGATATGAGTTATGGACATGTAGTGGTTAAAATGGTTCAAGGGCCATGGGTATGGGTTAGGGACACCTATTACTTTTAAAATGGATATCTATAGGCTATTGGTCATGGCTAGTTGTAATAATGGTTCAAGGGCCATCAGTATGAGTTATGGACATCTAGTGGCTATAATGGTTCAAGGGCCATGGTTATGGGTTACGGACACCTATTACTTGTAAAATGGATATCTATAGGCTATTGGTCATGGCTAGTAGTTATAATGGTTCAAGGGTCATCAGTATTAATTTTGGACATCTAGTGGTTATAATGGTTCAAGGACCATGGTTATGGGTTATGGACCCCTATTACTTGTAAATTGGATATCTATACGCTATTGGCCATGGCTAGTAGTTATAATAGTTGAAGGGCCATCAGTATCAGTTATGGACATCTAATGGTTATAATGGTTCAAGGACCATGGTTATGGGTTATGGGCACCTAATACTTGTAAAATGAATTTCTATAGGCTATTGGTCATGGCTAGTGGTTATAATGGTTCAAGGGCCATCAGTATCAGTTATGGACATCTAGTGGTTATAATGGTTCAAGGACCTTGGTTATGGGTTATGGACACCTATTACTTGTAAAATAGATATCTATATAGGTCATGGGTAGTAGTTATAATGGTTCAAGGGCCATGGTTATGGGTTATATACACCTATTACTTGTAAAATAGATATCTATAGGCTATTGGTCATGGCTAGTAGTTATAATGGTTCAAGGGCCATCAGTATCAGTTATGGACATCTAGTGGTTATAATGTTCAAGGACCATGGTTATGGGTTATGAACACCTATTACTTGTAAAATGGATATCTATAGGCTATTGGTCATGGCTAGTAGTTATAATGGTTCAAGGGCCATCGATATGAGTTATGGACATGCATGTAGTGGTTATAATGGTTCAATGGCCTTGGTTATAGCTAGTTGTTATAATGGTTCAAGGGCCATCAGTATCAGTTATGGACATCTATTTGTTATAATGGTTCAAGAACCATGGTTATGGATTATGGACACCTATTACTTGTAAATTGGATATCTAGAGGCTATTGGTCATGGCTAGTAGTTATAATGGTTGAAGGGCCATCAATATCAGTTATGGACATCTAGTGGTTATAATGGTTCAAGTACCATGGTTATGGGTTATGGATACCTAATACTTGTAAAATGGATATCTGTAGGCTATTGGACATGGCTAGTAGTTATAATGGTTCATGGGCCATCAGTATCAGTTATGGACGTCTGGTGGTTATAATGATTCAAGGACCATGGTTATGGGTTATGGACACCTGTTCAAGGGCCATCAGTATCAGTTATGGACATCTAGTGGTTATAATGGTTCAGGGACGATTGTTATGGGTAATGGACACCTATTACTTTTAAAATGGATATCTATAGGCTATTGGTCATGGCTAGTAGTTATAATGGTTCAAGGGCCATCGATATGAGTTATGGACATGTAGTGGTTATAATGGTTCAATGGCCTTGGTTATGTGTTATGGACACCTATTACTTGTAAAATGTATATTTATAGGCTATTGGTCGTGGCTAGTAGTTATAATGGTTCAAGGGCCATCAGTATCAGTTATGGACATCTAGTGGTTATAATGGTTCAAGGACCATGGTTATGGGTTATGGACACCTATTACTTGTAAAATGGATATCTGTAGGCTATTGGACATGGCTAGTTGTTATAATAGTTCAAGGGCCATCAGTATCAGTTATGGACATCTAGTGGTTATAATGGTTCAAGAACCATGGTTATGGGTTAGGGACACCTATTACTTGTAAAATGGATATTTGTAGGCTATTGGACATGGCTAGTAGTTATAATGGTTCATGGGCCATCAGTATCAGTTATGGACGTCTGGTGGTTATAATGATTCAAGGACCATGGTTATGGGTTATGGACACCTGTTCAAGGGCCATCAGTATCAGTTATGGACATCTAGTGGTTATAATGGTTCAGGGATGATTGTTATGGGTAATGGACACCTATTACTTTTAAAATGGATATCTATAGGCTATTGGTCATGTCTAGTAGTTATAATGGTTCAAGGGCCATCGATATGAGTTATGGACATGTAGTGGTTATAATGGTTCAATGGCCTTGGTTATGTGTTATGGACACCTATTACTTGTAAAATGTATATTTATAGGCTATTGGTCGTGGCTAGTAGTTATAATGGTTCAAGGGCCATCAGTATCAGTTATGGACATCTAGTGGTTATAATGGTTCAAGGACCATGGTTATGGGTTATGGACACCTATTACTTGTAAAATGGATATCTGTAGGCTATTGGACATGGCTAGTTGTTATAATGGTTCAAGGGCCATCAGTATCAGTTATGGACATCTAGTGGTTATAATGGTTCAAGGACCTTGGTTATGGGTTATGGACACCTATTACTTGTAAAATAGATATCTATATAGGTCATGGGTAGTAGTTATAATGGTTCAAGGGCCATGGTTATGGGTTATATACACCTATTACTTGTAAAATAGATATCTATAGGCTATTGGTCATGGCTAGTAGTTATAATGGTTCAAGGGCCATCAGTATCAGTTATGGACATCTAGTGGTTATAATGTTCAAGGACCATGGTTATGGGTTATGAACACCTATTACTTGTAAAATGGATATCTATAGGCTATTGGTCATGGCTAGTAGTTATAATGGTTCAAGGGCCATCGATATGAGTTATGGACATGCATGTAGTGGTTATAATGGTTCAATGGCCTTGGTTATAGCTAGTTGTTATAATGGTTCAAGGGCCATCAGTATCAGTTATGGACATCTATTTGTTATAATGGTTCAAGAACCATGGTTATGGATTATGGACACCTATTACTTGTAAATTGGATATCTAGAGGCTATTGGTCATGGCTAGTAGTTATAATGGTTGAAGGGCCATCAATATCAGTTATGGACATCTAGTGGTTATAATGGTTCAAGTACCATGGTTATGGGTTATGGATACCTAATACTTGTAAAATGGATATCTGTAGGCTATTGGACATGGCTAGTAGTTATAATGGTTCATGGGCCATCAGTATCAGTTATGGACGTCTGGTGGTTATAATGATTCAAGGACCATGGTTATGGGTTATGGACACCTGTTCAAGGGCCATCAGTATCAGTTATGGACATCTAGTGGTTATAATGGTTCAGGGACGATTGTTATGGGTAATGGACACCTATTACTTTTAAAATGGATATCTATAGGCTATTGGTCATGGCTAGTAGTTATAATGGTTCAAGGGCCATCGATATGAGTTATGGACATGTAGTGGTTATAATGGTTCAATGGCCTTGGTTATGTGTTATGGACACCTATTACTTGTAAAATGTATATTTATAGGCTATTGGTCGTGGCTAGTAGTTATAATGGTTCAAGGGCCATCAGTATCAGTTATGGACAGCTAGTGGTTATAATGGTTCAAGGACCATGGTTATGGGTTATGGACACCTATTACTTGTAAAATGGATATCTGTAGGCTATTGGACATGGCTAGTTGTTATAATAGTTCAAGGGCCATCAGTATCAGTTATGGACATCTAGTGGTTATAATGGTTCAAGAACCATGGTTATGGGTTAGGGACACCTATTACTTGTAAAATGGATATTTGTAGGCTATTGGACATGGCTAGTAGTTATAATGGTTCATGGGCCATCAGTATCAGTTATGGACGTCTGGTGGTTATAATGATTCAAGGACCATGGTTATGGGTTATGGACACCTGTTCAAGGGCCATCAGTATCAGTTATGGACATCTAGTGGTTATAATGGTTCAGGGACGATTGTTATGGGTAATGGACACCTATTACTTTTAAAATGGATATCTATAGGCTATTGGTCATGTCTAGTAGTTATAATGGTTCAAGGGCCATCGATATGAGTTATGGACATGTAGTGGTTATAATGGTTCAATGGCCTTGGTTATGTGTTATGGACACCTATTACTTGTAAAATGTATATTTATAGGCTATTGGTCGTGGCTAGTAGTTATAATGGTTCAAGGGCCATCAGTATCAGTTATGGACATCTAGTGGTTATAATGGTTCAAGGACCATGGTTATGGGTTATGGACACCTATTACTTGTAAAATGGATATCTGTAGGCTATTGGACATGGCTAGTTGTTATAATGGTTCAAGGGCCATCAGTATCAGTTATGGACATCTAGTGGTTATAATGGTTCAACAACCATGGTTATGGGTTATGGACACCTATTACTTGTAAAATGGATATCTGTAGGCTATTGGACATGGCTAGTAGTTATGATGGTTCAAGGGCCATCAGTATCAGTTATGGACATCTAGTGGTTATAATGGTTCAGGGACCATTGTTATGGGTAATGGACACCTATTACTTTTAAAATGGATATCTATAAGCTATTGGTCATAGCTAGTAGTTATAATGGTTCAAGGCCCATCGATATGAGTAATGGACATGTAGTGGTTATAATCGCTCAATGGCCTTGGTTATGGGTTATGGACACCTATTACTTGTAAAATGCATATCTATAGGCTATTGGTCATGGCTTGTAGTTATAATGGTTCAAGGGCCATTGATATGAGTTATGGACATGTAGTGGTTAAAATGGTTCAAGGGCCATGGGTATGGGTTAGGGACACCTATTACTTTTAAAATGGATATCTATAGGCTATTGGTCATGGCTAGTAGTAATAATGGTTCAAGGGCCATCAGTATGAGTTATGGACATCTAGTGGCTATAATGGTTCAAGGGCCATGGTTATGGGTTACGGACACCTATTACTTGTAAAATGGATATCTATAGGCTATTGGTCATGGCTAGTAGTTATAATGGTTCAAGGGTCATCAGTATTAATTTTGGACATCTAGTGGTTATAATGGTTCAAGGACCATGGTTATGGGTTATGGACCCCTATTACTTGTAAATTGGATATCTATACGCTATTGGCCATGGCTAGTAGTTATAATAGTTGAAGGGCCATCAGTATCAGTTATGGACATCTAATGGTTATAATGGTTCAAGGACCATGGTTATGGGTTATGGGCACCTAATACTTGTAAAATGAGTTTCTGTAGGCTATTGGTCATGGCTAGTGGTTATAATGGTTCAAGGGCCATCAGTATCAGTTATGGACATCTAGTGGTTATAATGGTTCAAGGACCTTGGTTATGGGTTATGGACACCTATTACTTGTAAAATAGATATCTATATAGGTCATGGGTAGTAGTTATAATGGTTCAAGGGCCATCGGTATCAGTTACAGACATCTAGTGGTTATAATTGTTCAAGGGCCATGGTTATGGGTTATATACACCTATTACTTGTAAAATAGATATCTATAGGCTATTGGTCATGGCTAGTAGTTATAATGGTTCAAGGGCCATCAGTATCAGTTATGGACATCTAGTGGTTATAATGTTCAAGGACCATGGTTATGGGTTATGGACACCTATTACTTGTAAAATGGATATCTATAGGCTATTGGTCATGGCTAGCAGTTATAATTGTTCAAGGGCCATCGATATGAGTTATGGACATGCATGTAGTGGTTATAATGGTTCAATGGCCTTGGTTATAGCTAGTTGTTATAATGGTTCAAGGGCCATCAGTATCAGTTATGGACATCTAGTGGTTATAATGGTTCAAGAACCATGGTTATGGATTATGGACACCTATTACTTGTAAATCGGATATCTAGAGGCTATTGGTCATGGCTAGTAGTTATAATGGTTGAAGGGCCATCAGTATCAGTTATGGACATCTAGTGGTTATAATGGTTCAAGTACCATGGTTATGGGTTATGGATACCTAATACTTGTAAAATGGATATCTGTAGGCTATTGGACATGGCTAGTAGTTATAATGGTTCATGGGCCATCAGTATCAGTTATGGACGTCTGGTGGTTATAATGATTCAAGGACCATGGTTATGGGTTATGGACACCTGTTCAAGGGCCATCAGTATCAGTTATGGACATCTAGTGGTTATAATGGTTCAGGGACGATTGTTATGGGTAATGGACACCTATTACTTTTAAAATGGATATCTATAGGCTATTTGTCATGGCTAGTAGTTATAATGGTTCAAGGGCCATCGATATGAGTTATGGACATGTAGTGGTTATAATGGTTCAATGGCCTTGGTTATGTGTTATGGACACCTATTACTTGTAAAATGTATATTTATAGGCTATTGGTCGTGGCTAGTAGTTATAATGGTTCAAGGGCCATCAGTATCAGTTGTGGACGTCTAGTGGTTATAATGGTTCAAGGACCATGGTTATGGGTTATGGACACCTATTACTTGTAAAATGGATATCTGTAGGCTATTGGACATGGCTAGTTGTTATAATAGTTCAAGGGCCATCAGTATCAGTTATGGACATCTAGTGGTTATAATGGTTCAACAACCATGGTTATGGGTTATGGACACCTATTACTTGTAAAATGGATATCTGTAGGCTATTGGACATGGCTAGTAGTTATGATGGTTCAAGGGCCATCAGTATCAGTTATGGACATCTAGTGGTTATAATGGTTCAGGGACCATTGTTATGGGTAATGGACACCTATTACTTTTAAAATGGATATCTATAGGCTATTGGTCATAGCTAGTAGTTATAATGGTTCAAGGGCCATCGATATGAGTAATGGACATGTAGTGGTTATAATGGTTCAATGGCCTTGGTTATGGGTTATGGACACCTATTACTTGTAAAATGCATATCTATAGGCTATTGGTCATGGCTTGTAGTTATAATGGTTCAAGGGCCATTGATATGAGTTATGGACATGTAGTGGTTATAATGGTTCAAGGGCCATGGGTATGGGTTAGGGACACCTATTACTTTTAAAATGGATATCTATAGGCTATTGGTCATGGCTAGTAGTAATAATGGTTCAAGGGCCATCAGTATGAGTTATGGACATCTAGTGGCTATAATGGTTCAAGGGCCATGGTTATGGGTTACGGACACCTATTACTTGTAAAATGGATATCTATAGGCTATTGGTCATGGCTAGTAGTTATAATGGTTCAAGGGTCATCAGTATTAATTTTGGACATCTAGTGGTTATAATGGTTCAAGGACCATGGTTATGGGTTATGGACCCCTATTACTTGTAAATTGGATATCTATACGCTATTGGCCATGGCTAGTAGTTATAATAGTTGAAGGGCCATCAGTATCATTTATGGACATCTAATGGTTATAATGGTTCAAGGACCATGGTTATGGGTTATGGGCACCTATTACTTGTAAAATGAATTTCTATAGGCTATTGGTCATGGCTAGTGGTTATAATGGTTCAAGGGCCATCAGTATCAGTTATGGACATCTAGTGGTTATAATGGTTCAAGGACCTTGGTTAAGGGTTATGGACACCTATTACTTGTAAAATAGATATCTATATAGGTCATGGGTAGTAGTTATAATGGTTCAAGGGCCATCGGTATCAGTTACAGACATCTAGTGGTTATAATTGTTCAAGGGCCATGGTTATGGGTTATAAACACCTATTACTTGTAAAATAGATATCTATAGGCTATTGGTCATAGCTAGTAGTTATAATGGTTCAAGGGCCATCAGTATCAGTTATGGACAGCTACTGGTTATAATGGTTCAAGGACCATGGTTATGGGTTATGGACACCTATTACTTGTAAAATGGATATTTGTAGGCTATTCGACATGGCTAGTAGTTATAATGGTTCAAGGGCTATCAGTATCAGTTATGGGCATCTAGTGGTATAATGGTTCAAGAACCATGGTTATGGGTTATGGACACCTATTACTTGTAAAATGGATATCTGTAGGCTATTAGTCATGGTTACTAGTTATAATGGTTCAAGGGCCATCAGTGTCAGGTATGGACATCTAGTGGTTATAATGGTTCAAGAACCATGTTTATGGGGTTATGGACACCTATTACTTGTAAAATGTATATCTGTAGGCTATTGGACATGGCTATTAGTTATAATGGTACAAGGGCCATCAGTATCAGTTATGGACATCTAGTGGTTATAATGATTCAAGGACCATGGTTATGGGTTATGGACACCTATTACTTGTCAAATGGATATCTATAGGCTATTGGTTATGGCTAGTAGTTATAATGGTTCATGGGCCATCAGTATCAGTTATGGACATCTAGTGGTTATAATGGTTCAAGAACCATGGTTATGGGTTATGGACACCTATTACTCATAAAATGGATATTTATAGGCTATCTGTCATGGCTAGTAGTTATAATGGTTCAAGGGCCATCAGTATAAGTTATGGACATCTAGTGGTTATAATCGTTCAAGGACCATGGTTATGGGTTATGGACACGTATTACTTGTAAAATGAATAGCTATAGGCTATTGGTCATGGCTAGTAGTTATAATGGTTCAAGGGCCATCAGTATCAGTTTTGGACATCTAGTTGTTATAATGGTTCAAGGACCATGGTTATGGGTTATGGACACCTATTACTTGTAAAATGAATTTCTATAGGCTATTGGTCATGGCTAGTGGTTATAATGATTCAAGGGCCATCAGTATCAGTTATGGACATCTAGTGGTTATAATGGTTCAAGGACCTTGATTATGGGTTACGGACACCTATTACTTGTAAAATAGATATCTATATAGGTCATGGGTAGTAGTTATAATGGTTCAAGGGCCATCGGTATCAGTTACAGACATCTAGTGGTTATAATTGTTCAAGGGATGGGGTTATGGGTTATAAACACCTATTACTTGTAAAATAGATATCTATAGGATATTGGTCATGGCTCGTAGTTATAATGGTTCAAGGGCCATCAGTATCAGTTATGGACATCTAGTGGTTATAATGGTTCAAGAACCATGGTTATGGGTTATGGACACCTATTACTCGTAAAATGGATATTTATAGGCTATCTGTCATGGCTAGTAGTTATAATGGTTCAAGGGCCATCAGTATAAGTTATGGACATCTAGTGGTTATAATCGTTCAAGGACCATGGTTATGGGTTATGGACACGTATTACTTGTAAAATGAATAGCTATAGGCTATTGGTCATGGCTAGTAGTTATAATGGTTCAAGGGCCATCAGTATCAGTTTTGGACATCTAGTTGTTATAATGGTTCAAGGACCATGGTTATGGGTTATGGACACCTATTACTTGTAAAATGAATTTCTATAGGCTATTAGTCATGGCTAGTAGTTATAATGGTTCAAGGGCCATCAGTATCAGTTATGGACATCTAGTGGTTATAATGGTTCAAGGACCTTGGTTATGATTTACGGACACCTATTACTTGTAAAATAGATATCTATATAGGTCATGGGTAGTAGTTATAATGGTTTAAGGGCCATCGGTATCAGTTACAGACATCTAGTGGTTATAATTGTTCAAGGGCCATGGTTATGGGTTATAAACACCTATTACTTGTAAAATAGATATCTATAGGCTATTGGTCATGGCTAGTAGTTATAATGGTTCAAGGGCCATCAGTATCAATTATGGACATCTAGTGGTTATAATGTTCAAGGACCATGGTTATGGGTTATGGACATCTATTACTTGTAAAATGGATATCTAAAGGCTATTGGTCATGGCTAGTAGTTATAATGGTTCAAGGGCCATCGATATGAGTTATGGACATGCATGTAGTGGTTATAATGGTTCAATGGCCTTGGTTATGGGTTATGCACATCTATTACTTGTAAAATGGATATCTTTAGGCTATAGGTCTTGGCTAGTTGTTATAATGGTTTAAGGGCCATCAGTATCAGTTATGGACATCTAGTGGTTATAATGGTTCAAGAACCATGGTTATGGGTTATGGACACCTATTACTTTTAAATTGGATATCTAGAGGGTATTGGTCATGGCTAGTAGTTATAATGGTTGAAGGGCCATCGGTATCAGTTATGGACATCTAGTGGTTATAATGGTTCAAGAACCATGGTTATGGGTTATGGACACCTATTACTCGTAAAATGGATATTTATAGGCTATCTGTCATGGCTAGTAGTTATAATGGTTCAAGGGCCATCAGTATAAGTTATGGACATCTAGTGGTTATAATCGTTCAAGGACCATGGTTATGGGTTATGGACACGTATTACTTGTAAAATGAATAGCTATAGGCTATTGGTCATGGCTAGCAGTTATAATGGTTCAAGGGCCATCAGTATCAGTTTTGGACATCTAGTTGTTATAATGGTTCAAGGACCATGGTTATGGGTTATGGACACCTATTACTTGTAAAATGAATTTCTATAGGCTATTGGTCATGGCTAGTAGTTATAATGGTTCAAGGGCCATCAGTATCAGTTATGGACATCTAGTGGTTATAATGGTTCAAGGACCTTGGTTATGAGTTACGGACACCTATTACTTGTAAAATAGATATCTATATAGGTCATGGGTAGTAGTTATAATGGTTTAAGGGCCATCGGTATCAGTTACAGACATCTAGTGGTTATAATTGTTCAAGGGCCATGGTTATGGGTTATAAACACCTTTTACTTGTAAAATATATATCTATAGGCTATTGGTCATGGCTAGTAGTTATAATGGTTCAAGGGCCATCAGTATCAGTTATGGACATCTAGTGGTTATAATGTTCAAGGACCATGGTTCTGGGTTATGGACACCTATTACTTGTAAAATGGATATCTAAAGGCTATTGGTCATGGCTAGTAGTTATAATGGTTCAAGGGCCATCGATATGAGTTATGGACATGCATGTAGTGGTTATAATGGTTCAATGGCCTTGGTTATGGGTTATGCACATCTATTACTTGTAAAATGGATATCTTTAGGCTATAGGTCTTGGCTAGTTGTTATAATGGTTCAAGGGCCATCAGTATCAGTTATGGACATCTAGTGGTTATAATGGTTCAAGAACCATGGTTATGGGTTATGGACACCTATTACTTGTAAATTGGATATCTAGAGGCTATTGGTCATGGCTAGTAGTTATAATGGTTGAAGGGCCATCAGTAGCAGTTATGGACATCTAGTGGTTATAATGGTTCAAGAACCATGGTTATGGATTATGGACAACTATTATTTGTAAACTGGATATCTATAGGCTACTGGTCATGGCTAGTAGTTATAATGGTTCAAGGGCCATCAGTATCACTTATGGACATCTAGTGGTTATAATGATTCAGGGACGATTGTTATGGGTAATGGACACCTATTACTTGTAAATTGGATATCTATAGGCTACTGGTCATGGCTAGTAGTTATAATGGTTCAAGGGCCATCGATATGAGTAATGGACATGTAGTGGTTATAATGGTTCAATGGCCTTGGTTATGGGTTATGGACACCTATTACTTGTAAAATGCATATCTATAGGCTATTGGTCATGGCTTGTAGTTATAATGGTTCAAGGGCCATTGATATGAGTTATGGACATGTAGTGGTTATAATGGTTCAAGGGCCATGGGTATGGGTTAGGGACACCTATTACTTTTAAAATGGATATCTATAGGCTATTGGTCATGGCTAGTAGTAATAATGGTTCAAGGGCCATCAGTATGAGTTATGGACATCTAGTGGCTATAATGGTTCAAGGGCCATGGTTATGGGTTACGGACACCTATTACTTGTAAAATGGATATCTATAGGCTATTGGTCATGGCTAGTAGTTATAATGGTTCAAGGGTCATCAGTATTAATTTTGGACATCTAGTGGTTATAATGGTTCAAGGACCATGGTTATGGGTTATGGACCCCTATTACTTGTAAATTGGATATCTATACGCTATTGGCCATGGCTAGTAGTTATAATAGTTGAAGGGCCATCAGTATCATTTATGGACATCTAATGGTTATAATGGTTCAAGGACCATGGTTATGGGTTATGGGCACCTATTACTTGTAAAATGAATTTCTATAGGCTATTGGTCATGGCTAGTGGTTATAATGGTTCAAGGGCCATCAGTATCAGTTATGGACATCTAGTGGTTATAATGGTTCAAGGACCTTGGTTAAGGGTTATGGACACCTATTACTTGTAAAATAGATATCTATATAGGTCATGGGTAGTAGTTATAATGGTTCAAGGGCCATCGGTATCAGTTACAGACATCTAGTGGTTATAATTGTTCAAGGGCCATGGTTATGGGTTATAAACACCTATTACTTGTAAAATAGATATCTATAGGCTATTGGTCATAGCTAGTAGTTATAATGGTTCAAGGGCCATCAGTATCAGTTATGGACAGCTACTGGTTATAATGGTTCAAGGACCATGGTTATGGGTTATGGACACCTATTACTTGTAAAATGGATATTTGTAGGCTATTCGACATGGCTAGTAGTTATAATGGTTCAAGGGCCATCAGTATCAGTTATGGGCATCTAGTGGTTATAATGGTTCAAGAACCATGGTTATGGGTTATGGACACCTATTACTTGTAAAATGGATATCTGTAGGCTATTAGTCATGGTTACTAGTTATAATGGTTCAAGGGCCATCAGTATCAGGTATGGACATCTAGTGGTTATAATGGTTCAAGAACCATGTTTATGGGGTTATGGACACCTATTACTTGTAAAATGTATATCTGTAGGCTATTGGACATGGCTATTAGTTATAATGGTACAAGGGCCATCAGTATCAGTTATGGACATCTAGTGGTTATAATGATTCAAGGACCATGGTTATGGGTTATGGACACCTATTACTTGTCAAATGGATATCTATAGGCTATTGGTTATGGCTAGTAGTTATAATGGTTCATGGGCCATCAGTATCAGTTATGGACATCTAGTGGTTATAATGGTTCAAGAACCATGGTTATGGGTTATGGACACCTATTACTCATAAAATGGATATTTATAGGCTATCTGTCATGGCTAGTAGTTATAATGGTTCAAGGGCCATCAGTAAAAGTTATGGACATCTAGTGGTTATAATCGTTCAAGGACCATGGTTATGGGTTATGGACACGTATTACTTGTAAAATGAATAGCTATAGGCTATTGGTCATGGCTAGTAGTTATAATGGTTCAAGGGCCATCAGTATCAGTTTTGGACATCTAGTTGTTATAATGGTTCAAGGACCATGGTTATGGGTTATGGACACCTATTACTTGTAAAATGAATTTCTATAGGCTATTGGTCATGGCTAGTAGTTATAATGATTCAAGGGCCATCAGTATCAGTTATGGACATCTAGTGGTTATAATGGTTCAAGGACCTTGGTTATGGGTTACGGACACCTATTACTTGTAAAATAGATATCTATATAGGTCATGGGTAGTAGTTATAATGGTTCAAGGGCCATCGGTATCAGTTACAGACATCTAGTGGTTATAATTGTTCAAGGGCCATGGTTATGGGTTATAAACACCTATTACTTGTAAAATAGATATCTATAGGATATTGGTCATGGCTAGTAGTTATAATGGTTCAAGGGCCATCAGTATCAGTTATGGACATCTAGTGGTTATAATGTTCAAGGACCATGGTTATGGGTTAGAGACACCTGTTACTTGTAAAATGTATATCTAAAGGCTATCGGTCATGGCTAGTAGTTATAATGGTTCAAGGGCCATCGATATGAGTTATGGACATGCATGTAGTGGTTATAATGGTTCAATGGCCTTGGTTATGGGTTATGCACACCTATTAGGTCTTGGCTAGTTGTTATAATGGTTCAAGGGCCATCAGTATCAGTTATGGACATCTAGTGGTTATAATGGTTCAAGAACCATGGTTATGGGTTATGGACACCTATTACTTGTAAATTGGATATCTAGAGGCTATTGGTCATGGCTAGTAGTTATAATGGTTGAAGGGCCATCAGTATCAGTTATGGACATCTAGTGGTTATAATGGTTCAAGAACCATGGTTATGGGTTATGGACACCTATTACTTGTAAAATGGATATCTGTAGGCTATTAGTCATGGTTACTAGTTATAATGGTTCAAGGGCCATCAGTATCAGGTATGGACATCTAGTGGTTATAATGGTTCAAGAACCATGTTTATGGGGTTATGGACACCTATTACTTGTAAAATGTATATCTGTAGGCTATTGGACATGGCTATTAGTTATAATGGTACAAGGGCCATCAGTATCAGTTATGGACATCTAGTGGTTATAATGATTCAAGGACCATGGTTATGGGTTATGGACACCTATTACTTGTCAAATGGATATCTATAGGCTATTGGTTATGGCTAGTAGTTATAATGGTTCATGGGCCATCAGTATCAGTTATGGACATCTAGTGGTTATAATGGTTCAAGAACCATGGTTATGGGTTATGGACACCTATTACTCATAAAATGGATATTTATAGGCTATCTGTCATGGCTAGTAGTTATAATGGTTCAAGGGCCATCAGTATAAGTTATGGACATCTAGTGGTTATAATCGTTCAAGGACCATGGTTATGGGTTATGGACACGTATTACTTGTAAAATGAATAGCTATAGGCTATTGGTCATGGCTAGTAGTTATAATGGTTCAAGGGCCATCAGTATCAGTTTTGGACATCTAGTTGTTATAATGGTTCAAGGACCATGGTTATGGGTTATGGACACCTATTACTTGTAAAATGAATTTCTATAGGCTATTGGTCATGGCTAGTAGTTATAATGATTCAAGGGCCATCAGTATCAGTTATGGACATCTAGTGGTTATAATGGTTCAAGGACCTTGGTTATGGGTTACGGACACCTATTACTTGTAAAATAGATATCTATATAGGTCATGGGTAGTAGTTATAATGGTTCAAGGGCCATCGGTATCAGTTACAGACATCTAGTGGTTATAATTGTTCAAGGGCCATGGTTATGGGTTATAAACACCTATTACTTGTAAAATAGATATCTATAGGATATTGGTCATGGCTAGTAGTTATAATGGTTCAAGGGCCATCAGTATCAGTTATGGACATCTAGTGGTTATAATGTTCAAGGACCATGGTTATGGGTTAGAGACACCTGTTACTTGTAAAATGGATATCTAAAGGCTATCGGTCATGGCTAGTAGTTATAATGGTTCAAGGGCCATCGATATGAGTTATGGACATGCATGTAGTGGTTATAATGGTTCAATGGCCTTGGTTATGGGTTATGCACACCTATTAGGTCTTGGCTAGTTGTTATAATGGTTCAAGGGCCATCAGTATCAGTTATGGACATCTAGTGGTTATAATGGTTCAAGAACCATGGTTATGGGTTATGGACACCTATTACTTGTAAATTGGATATCTAGAGGCTATTGGTCATGGCTAGTAGTTATAATGGTTGAAGGGCCATCAGTATCAGTTATGGACATCTAGTGGTTATAATGGTTCAAGAACCATGGTTATGGGTTATGGACACCTATTAGTTGTAAAATGGATATCTATAGGCTATTGGTCATGGCTAGTAGTTATAATGGTTCAAGGGCCGTCAGTATCACTTATGGACATCTAGTGGTTAAAATGATTCAGGGACGATTGTTATGGGTAATGGACACCTATTACTTGTAAAATGGACATCTATAGGCTACTGGTCATGGCTAGTAGTTATAATGGTTCAAGGGCCATCGATATGAGTTATGGACATGTAGTGGTTATAATGGTTCACTGGCCTTGGTTATGGGTTATGGACACCTATTACTTGTAAAATGGATATTTATAGGCTATTGGTCATGGCTAGTAGTTATAATGGTTCAAGGGCCATCAGTATCAGTTATGGACATCTAGTGGTTATAATGATTCAAGGACCATGGTTATGGGTTATGGACACCTATTACTTGTCAAATGGATATCTATAGGCTATTGGTCATGGCAAGTAGTTATAATGGTTCAAGGGCCATCAGTATCAGTTATGGACATCTAGTGGTTATAATGGTTCAAGAACCATGGTTATGGGTTATGGACACCTATTACTCGTAAAATGGATATTTATAGGCTATCTGTCATGGCTAGTAGTTATAATGGTTCAAGGGCCATCAGTATAAGTTATGGACATCTAGTGGTTATAATCGTTCAAGGACCATGGTTATGGGTTATGGACACGTATTACTTGTAAAATGAATAGCTATAGGCTATTGGTCATGGCTAGTAGTTATAATGGTTCAATGGCCATCAGTATCAGTTTTGGACATCTAGTTGTTATAATGGTTCAAGGACCATGGTTATGGGTTATGGACACCTATTACTTGTAAAATGAATTTCTATAGGCTATTGGTCATGGCTAGTAGTTATAATGGTTCAAGGGGCATCGGTATCAGTTATGGACATCTAGTTGTTATAATGGTTCAAGGACCTTGGTTATGAGTTACGGACACCTATTACTTGTAAAATAGATATCTATATAGGTCATGGGTAGTAGTTATAATGGTTTAAGGGCCATCGGTATCAGTTACAGACATCTAGTGGTTATAATTGTTCAAGGGCCATGGTTATGGGTTATAAACACCTATTACTTGTAAATTAGATATCTATAGGCTATTGGTCATGGCTAGTAGTTATAATGGTTCAAGGGCCATCAGTATCAGTTTTGGACATCTAGTTGTTATAATGGTTGAAGGACCATGGTTATGGGTTATGGACACCTATTACTTGTAAAATGAATTTCTATAGGCTATTGGTCATGGCTAGTGGTTATAATGATTCAAGGGCCATCAGTATCAGTTATGGACATCTAGTGGTTATAATGGTTCAAGGACCTTGATTATGGGTTACGGACACCTATTACTTGTAAAATAGATATCTATATAGGTCATGGGTAGTAGTTATAATGGTTCAAGGGCCATCGGTATCAGTTACAGACATCTAGTGGTTATAATTGTTCAAGGGCCATGGTTATGGGTTATAAACACCTATTACTTGTAAAATAGATATCTATAGGATATTGGTCATGGCTAGTAGTTATAATGGTTCAAGGGCCATCAGTATCAGTTATGGACATCTAGTGGTTATAATGTTCAAGGACCATGGTTATGGGTTAGAGACACCTGTTACTTGTAAAATGGATATCTAAAGGCTATCGGTCATGGCTAGTAGTTATAATGGTTCAAGGGCCATCGATATGAGTTATGGACATGCATGTAGTGGTTATAATGGTTCAATGGCCTTGGTTATGGGTTATGCACACCTATTAGGTCTTGGCTAGTTGTTATAATGGTTCAAGGGCCATCAGTATCAGTTATGGACATCTAGTGGTTATAATGGTTCAAGAACCATGGTTATGGGTTATGGACACCTATTACTTGTAAATTGGATATCTAGAGGCTATTGGTCATGGCTAGTAGTTATAATGGTTGAAGGGCCATCAGTATCAGTTATGGACATCTAGTGGTTATAATGGTTCAAGAACCATGGTTATGGGTTATGGACACCTATTACTTGTAAACTGGATATCTATAGGCTATTGGTCATGGCTAGTAGTTATAATGGTTCAAGGGCCGTCAGTATCACTTATGGACATCTAGTGGTTATAATGATTCAGGGACGATTGTTATGGGTAATGGACACCTATTACTTGTAAAATGGACATCTATAGGCTACTGGTCATGGCTAGTAGTTATAATGGTTCAAGGGCCATCGATATGAGTTATGGACATGTAGTGGTTATAATGGTTCACTGGCCTTGGTTATGGGTTATGGACACCTATTACTTGTAAAATGGATATTTATAGGCTATTGGTCATGGCTAGTAGTTATAATGGTTCAAGGGCCATCAGTATCAGTTATGGACATCTAGTGGTTATAATGATTCAAGGACCATGGTTATGGGTTATGGACACCTATTACTTGTCAAATGGATATCTATAGGCTATTGGTCATGGCAAGTAGTTATAATGGTTCAAGGGCCATCAGTATCAGTTATGGACATCTAGTGGTTATAATGGTTCAAGAACCATGGTTATGGGTTATGGACACCTATTACTCGTAAAATGGATATTTATAGGCTATCTGTCATGGCTAGTAGTTATAATGGTTCAAGGGCCATCAGTATAAGTTATGGACATCTAGTGGTTATAATCGTTCAAGGACCATGGTTATGGGTTATGGACACGTATTACTTGTAAAATGAATAGCTATAGGCTATTGGTCATGGCTAGTAGTTATAATGGTTCAATGGCCATCAGTATCAGTTTTGGACATCTAGTTGTTATAATGGTTCAAGGACCATGGTTATGGGTTATGGACACCTATTACTTGTAAAATGAATTTCTATAGGCTATTGGTCATGGCTAGTAGTTATAATGGTTCAAGGGGCATCGGTATCAGTTATGGACATCTAGTTGTTATAATGGTTCAAGGACCTTGGTTATGAGTTACGGACACCTATTACTTGTAAAATAGATATCTATATAGGTCATGGGTAGTAGTTATAATGGTTTAAGGGCCATCGGTATCAGTTACAGACATCTAGTGGTTATAATTGTTCAAGGGCCATGGTTATGGGTTATAAACACCTATTACTTGTAAATTAGATATCTATAGGCTATTGGTCATGGCTAGTAGTTATAATGGTTCAAGGGCCATCAGTATCAGTTTTGGACATCTAGTTGTTATAATGGTTGAAGGACCATGGTTATGGGTTATGGACACCTATTACTTGTAAAATGAATTTCTATAGGCTATTGGTCATGGCTAGTGGTTATAATGATTCAAGGGCCATCAGTATCAGTTATGGACATCTAGTGGTTATAATGGTTCAAGGACCTTGATTATGGGTTACGGACACCTATTACTTGTAAAATAGATATCTATATAGGTCATGGGTAGTAGTTATAATGGTTCAAGGGCCATCGGTATCAGTTACAGACATCTAGTGGTTATAATTGTTCAAGGGATGGGGTTATGGGTTATAAACACCTATTACTTGTAAAATAGATATCTATAGGATATTGGTCATGGGTCGTAGTTATAATGGTTCAAGGGCCATCAGTATCAGTTATGGACATCTAGTGGTTATAATGGTTCAAGAACCATGGTTATGGGTTATGGACACCTATTACTCGTAAAATGGATATTTATAGGCTATCTGTCATGGCTAGTAGTTATAATGGTTCAAGGGCCATCAGTATAAGTTATGGACATCTAGTGGTTATAATCGTTCAAGGACCATGGTTATGGGTTATGGACACGTATTACTTGTAAAATGAATAGCTATAGGCTATTGGTCATGGCTAGTAGTTATAATGGTTCAAGGGCCATCAGTATCAGTTTTGGACATCTAGTTGTTATAATGGTTCAAGGACCATGGTTATGGGTTATGGACACCTATTACTTGTAAAATGAATTTCTATAGGCTATTAGTCATGGCTAGTAGTTATAATGGTTCAAGGGCCATCAGTATCAGTTATGGACATCTAGTGGTTATAATGGTTCAAGGACCTTGGTTATGATTTACGGACACCTATTACTTGTAAAATAGATATCTATATAGGTCATGGGTAGTAGTTATAATGGTTTAAGGGCCATCGGTATCAGTTACAGACATCTAGTGGTTATAATTGTTCAAGGGCCATGGTTATGGGTTATAAACACCTATTACTTGTAAAATAGATATCTATAGGCTATTGGTCATGGCTAGTAGTTATAATGGTTCAAGGGCCATCAGTATCAATTATGGACATCTAGTGGTTATAATGTTCAAGGACCATGGTTATGGGTTATGGACATCTATTACTTGTAAAATGGATATCTAAAGGCTATTGGTCATGGCTAGTAGTTATAATGGTTCAAGGGCCATCGATATGAGTTATGGACATGCATGTAGTGGTTATAATGGTTCAATGGCCTTGGTTATGGGTTATGCACATCTATTACTTGTAAAATGGATATCTTTAGGCTATAGGTCTTGGCTAGTTGTTATAATGGTTTAAGGGCCATCAGTATCAGTTATGGACATCTAGTGGTTATAATGGTTCAAGAACCATGGTTATGGGTTATGGACACCTATTACTTGTAAATTGGATATCTAGAGGGTATTGGTCATGGCTAGTAGTTATAATGGTTGAAGGGCCATCAGTATCAGTTATGGACATCTAGTGGTTATAATGGTTCAAGAACCATGGTTATGGGTTATGGACACCTATTACTCGTAAAATGGATATTTATAGGCTATCTGTCATGGCTACTAGTTATAATGGTTCAAGGGCCATCAGTATAAGTTATGGACATCTAGTGGTTATAATCGTTCAAGGACCATGGTTATGGGTTATGGACACGTATTACTTGTAAAATGAATAGCTATAGGCTATTGGTCATGGCTAGTAGTTATAATGGTTCAAGGGCCATCAGTATCAGTTTTGGACATCTAGTTGTTATAATGGTTCAAGGACCATGGTTATGGGTTATGGACACCTATTACTTGTAAAATGAATTTCTATAGGCTATTGGTCATGGCTAGTAGTTATAATGGTTCAAGGGCCATCGGTATCAGTTATGGACATCTAGTTGTTATAATGGTTCAAGGGCCTTGGTTATGAGTTACGGAAACCTATTACTTGTAAAATAGATATCTATATAGGTCATGGGTAGTAGTTATAATGGTTTAAGGGCCATCGGTATCAGTTACAGACATCTAGCGGTTATAATTGTTCATGGGCCATGGTTATGGGTTATAAACACCTATTACTTGTAAAATAGATATCTATAGGCTATTGGTCATGGCTAGTAGTTATAATGGTTCAAGGGCCATCAGTATCAGTTTTGGACATCTAGTTGTTATAATGGTTCAAGGACCATGGTTATGGGTTATGGACACCTATTACTTGTAAAATGAATTTCTATAGGCTATTGGTCATGGCTAGTAGTTATAATGATTCAAGGGCCATCAGTATCAGTTATGGACATCTAGTGGTTATAATGGTTCAAGGACCTTGGTTATGGGTTACGGACACCTATTACTTGTAAAATAGATATCTATATAGGTCATGGGTAGTAGTTATAATGGTTCAAGGGCCATCGGTATCAGTTACAGACATCTAGTGGTTATAATTGTTCAATGGATGGGGTTATGGGTTATAAACACCTATTACTTGTAAAATAGATATCTATAGGATATTGGTCATGGCTAGTAGTTATAATGGTTCAAGGGCCATCAGTATCAGTTATGGACATCTAGTGGTTATAATGGTTCAAGAACCATGGTTATGGGTTATGGACACCTATTACTCGTAAAATGGATATTTATAGGCTATCTGTCATGGCTAGTAGTTTTAATGGTTCAAGGGCCATCAGTATAAGTTATGGACATCTAGTGGTTATAATCGTTCAAGGACCATGGTTATGGGTTATGGACACGTATTACTTGTAAAATGAATAGCTATAGGCTATTGGTCATGGCTAGCAGTTATAATGGTTCAAGGGCCATCAGTATCAGTTTTGGACATCTAGTTGTTATAATGGTTCAAGGACCATGGTTATGGGTTATGGACACCTATTACTTGTAAAATGAATTTCTATAGGCTATTGGTCATGGCTAGTAGTTATAATGGTTCAAGGGCCATCAGTATCAGTTATGGACATCTAGTGGTTATAATGGTTCAAGGACCTTGGTTATGAGTTACGGACACCTATTACTTGTAAAATAGATATCTATATAGGTCATGGGTAGTAGTTATAATGGTTTAAGGGCCATCGGTATCAGTTACAGACATCTAGTGGTTATAATTGTTCAAGGGCCATGGTTATGGGTTATAAACACCTTTTACTTGTAAAATATATATCTATAGGCTATTGGTCATGGCTAGTAGTTATAATGGTTCAAGGGCCATCAGTATCAGTTATGGACATCTAGTGGTTATAATGTTCAAGGACCATGGTTATGGGTTATGGACACCTATTACTTGTAAAATGGATATCTAAAGGCTATTGGTCATGGCTAGTAGTTATAATGGTTCAAGGGCCATCGATATGAGTTATGGACATGCATGTAGTGGTTATAATGGTTCAATGGCCTTGGTTATGGGTTATGCACATCTATTACTTGTAAAATGGATATCTTTAGGCTATAGGTCTTGGCTAGTTGTTATAATGGTTCAAGGGCCATCAGTATCAGTTATGGACATCTAGTGGTTATAATGGTTCAAGAACCATGGTTATGGGTTATGGACTATTACTTGTAAATTGGATATCTAGAGGCTATTGGTCATGGCTAGTAGTTATAATGGTTGAAGGGCCATCAGTATCAGTTATGGACATCTAGTGGTTATAATGGTTCAAGAACCATGGTTATGGATTATGGACAACTATTATTTGTAAAATGGATATCTATAGGCTACTGGTCATGGCTAGTAGTTATAATGGTTCAAGGGCCATCAGTATCACTTATGGACATCTAGTGGTTATAATGATTCAGGGACGATTGTTATGGGTAATGGACACCTATTACTTGTAAATTGGATATCTATAGGCTACTGGTCATGGCTAGTAGTTATAATGGTTCAAGGGCCATCGATATGAGTTATGGACATGTAGTGGTTATAATGGTTCACTGGCCTTGGTTATGGGTTATGGACACCTATTACTTGTAAAATGGATATTTATAGGCTATTGGTCATGGCTAGTAGTTATAATGGTTCAAGGGCCATCAGTATAAGTTATGGACATCTAGTGGTTATAATGATTCAAGGACCATGGTTATGGGTTATGGACACCTATTACTTGTCAAATGGATATCTATAGGCTATTGGTCATGGCTAGTAGTTATAATGGTTCAAGGGCCATCAGTATCAGTTATGGACATCTAGTGGTTATAATGGTTCAAGAACCATGGTTATGGGTTATGGACACCTATTACTCGTAAAATGGATATTTATAGGCTATCTGTCATGGCTAGTAGTTATAATGGTTCAAGGGCCATCAGTATAAGTTATGGACATCTAGTGGTTATAATCGTTCAAGGACCATGGTTATGGGTTATGGACACGTATTACTTGTAAAATGAATAGCTATAGGCTATTGGTCATGGCTAGTAGTTGTAATGGTTCAAGGGCCATCAGTATCAGTTTTGGACATCTAGTTGTTATAATGGTTCAAGGACCATGGTTATGGGTTATGGACACCTATTACTTGTAAAATGAATTTCTATAGGCTATTGGTCATGGCTAGTAGTTATAATGGTTCAAGGGCCATCAGTATCAGTTATGGACATCTAGTGGTTATAAGGGTTCAAGGACCTTGGTTATGGGTTACGGACACCTATTACTTGTAAAATAGATATCTATATAGGTCATGGGTAGTAGTTATAATGGTTCAAGGGCCATCAGTATAAGTTATGGACATCTAGTGGTTATAATCGTTCAAGGACCATGGTTATGGGTTATGGACACGTATTACTTGTAAAATGAATAGCTATAGGCTATTGGTCATGGCTAGTAGTTATAATGGTTCAAGGGCCATCAGTATCAGTTTTGGACATCTAGTTGTTATAATGGTTCAAGGACCATGGTTATGGGTTATGGACACCTATTACTTGTAAATTGGATATCTAGAGGCTATTGGTCATGGCTAGTAGTTATAATGGTTGAAGGGCCATCAGTATCAGTTATGGACATCTAGTGGTTATAATGGTTCAAGAACCATGGTTATGGATTATGGACAACTATTATTTGTAAAATGGATATCTATAGGCTGCTGGTCATGGCTAGTAGTTATAATGGTTCAAGGGCCATCAGTATCACTTATGGACATCTAGTGGTTATAATGATTCAGGGACGATTGTTATGGGTAATGGACACCTATTACTTGTAAATTGGATATCTATAGGCTACTGGTCATGGCTAGTAGTTATAATGGTTCAAGGGCCATCGATATGAGTTATGGACATGTAGTGGTTATAATGGTTCACTGGCCTTGGTTATGGGTTATGGACACCTATTACTTGTAAAATGGATATTTATAGGCTATTGGTCATGGCTAGTAGTTATAATGGTTCAAGGGCCATCAGTATAAGTTATGGACATCTAGTGGTTATAATGATTCAAGGACCATGGTTATGGGTTATGGACACCTATTACTTGTCAAATGGATATCTATAGGCTATTGGTCATGGCTAGTAGTTATAATGGTTCAAGGGCCATCAGTATCAGTTATGGACATCTAGTGGTTATAATGGTTCAAGAACCATGGTTATGGGTTATGGACACCTATTACTCGTAAAATGGATATTTATAGGCTGTCTGTCATGGCTAGTAGTTATAATGGTTCAAGGGCCATCAGTATAAGTTATGGACATCTAGTGGTTATAATCGTTCAAGGACCATGGTTATGGGTTATGGACACGTATTACTTGTAAAATGAATAGCTATAGGCTATTGGTCATGGCTAGTAGTTATAATGGTTCAAGGGCCATCAGTATCAGTTTTGGACATCTAGTTGTTATAATGGTTCAAGGACCATGGTTATGGGTTATGGACACCTATTACTTGTAAAATGAATTTCTATAGGCTATTGGTCATGGCTAGTAGTTATAATGGTTCAAGGGCCATCAGTATCAGTTATGGACATCTAGTGGTTATAAGGGTTCAAGGACCTTGGTTATGGGTTACGGACACCTATTACTTGTAAAATAGATATCTATATAGGTCATGGGTAGTAGTTATAATGGTTCACGGGCCATCGGTATCAGTTATAGACATCTAGTGGTTATAATTGTTCAGGGGCCATGGTTATGGGTTATAAACACCTATTACTTGTAAAATAGATATCTACAGGCTATTGGTCATGGCTAGTAGTTATAATGGTTCAAGGGCCATCAGTATCAGTTATGGACATCTAGTGGTTATAATGTTCAAGGACCATGGTTATGGGTTATGGACACCTATTACTTGTAAAATGGATATCTAAAGGCTATTGGTCATGGCTAGTAGTTATAATGGTTCAAGGGCCATCGATATGAGTTATGGACATGCATGTAGTGGTTATAATGGTTCAATGGCCTTGGTTATGGGTTATGCACACCTATTACTTGTAAAATGGATATCTTTAGGCTATAGGTCTTGGCTAGTTGTTATAATGGTTCAAGGGCCATCAGTGTCAGTTATGGACATCTAGTGGTTACAATGGTTCAAGAACCATGGTTATGGGTTATGGACACCTATTACTTGTAAATTGGATATCTAGAGGCTAGTGGTCATGGCTAGTAGTTATAATGGTTGAAGGGCCATCAGTATCAGTTATGGACATCTAGTGGTTATAATGGTTCAAGAACCATGGTTATGGGTTATGGACACCTATTACTTGTAAAATGGATATCTATAGGCTACTGGTCATGGCTAGTAGTTATAATGGTTCAAGGGCCATCAGTATCACTTATGGACATCTAGTGGTTATAATGATTCAGGGACGATTGTTATGGGTAATGGACACCTATTACTTGTAAAATGGATATCTATTGGCTACTGGTCATGGCTAGTAGTTATAATGGTTCAAGGGCCATCGATATGAGTTATGGACATGTAGTGGTTATAATGGTTCACTGGCCTTGGTTATGGGTTATGGACACATATTACTTGTAAAATGGATATTTATAGGCTATTGGTCATGGCTAGTAGTTATAATGGTTCAAGGGCCATCAGTATCAGTTATGGACAACTACTGGTTATAATGGTTCAAGGACCATGGTTATGGGTTATGGACACCTATTACTTGGAAAATGGATATCTATAGGCTATTGGTCATGGCTAGTAGTTATAATGGTTCAAGGGCCATCGATATGAGTTATGGACATGCATGTAGTGGTTATAATGGTTCAATGGCCTTGGTTATGGGTTATGCACACCTATTACTTGTAAAATGGATATCTTTAGGCTATAGGTCTTGGCTAGTTGTTATAATGGTTCAAGGGCCATCAGTATCAGTTATGGACATCTAGTGGTTACAATGGTTCAAGAACCATGGTTATGGGTTATGGACACCTATTACTTGTAAATTGGATATCTAGAGGCTAGTGGTCATGGCTAGTAGTTATAATGGTTGAAGGGCCATCAGTATCAGTTATGGACATCTAGTGGTTATAATGGTTCAAGAACCATGGTTATGGGTTATGGACACCTATTACTTGTAAAATGGATATCTATAGGCTACTGGTCATGGCTAGTAGTTATAATGGTTCAAGGGCCATCAGTATCACTTATGGACATCTAGTGGTTATAATGATTCAGGGACGATTGTTATGGGTAATGGACACCTATTACTTGTAAAATGGATATCTATTGGCTACTGGTCATGGCTAGTAGTTATAATGGTTCAAGGGCCATCGATATGAGTTATGGACATGTAGTGGTTATAATGGTTCACTGGCCTTGGTTATGGGTTATGGACACATATTACTTGTAAAATGGATATTTATAGGCTATTGGTCATGGCTAGTAGTTATAATGGTTCAAGGGCCATCAGTATCAGTTATGGACAACTACTGGTTATAATGGTTCAAGGACCATGGTTATGGGTTATGGACACCTATTACTTGGAAAATGGATATCTATAGGCTATTGGTCATGGCTAGTAGTTATAATGGTTCAAGGGCCATCGATATGAGTTATGGACATGTAGTGGTTATAATGGTTCACTGGCCTTGGTTATGGGTTATGGACACCTATTACTTGTAAAATGGATATCTATAGGCTACTGGTCATGGTTACTAGTTGTAATGGTTCATGGGCCATCAGTATCAGTTATGGACATCTAGTGGTTATAATGGTTCAAGAACCATGGTTATGGGTTATGGACACCTATTACTTGTAAAATGTATATCTGTAGGCTATTGGACATGGCTAGTAGTTGTAATGGTTCAAGCGCCATCAATATCAGTCATGGACATCAAGTGGTTATAATGATTCAAGGACCATGGTTATGGGTTATGGACACCTATTACTTGAAAAATGGATATCTATAGGCTATTGGTCAAGGCTAGTAGTTATAATGGTTCAAGGGCCATCAGTGTCAGTTATGGACATCTAGTGGTTATAATGGTTCGACGACGATTGTTATGGGTAATGGACACCTATTACTTGTAAAATGGTTATCTATAGGCTATTGGTCATGGCTAGTAGTTATAATGGTTCAAGGGCCATCGATATGACTTATGGACATGTAGTGGTTATAATGGTTCAATGGCCTTGGTTGTGGGTTATGGACACCTATTACTTGTAAAATGTATACCTATAGGCTATTGGTCATGGCTAGTAGTTATAATGGTTCAAGGGCCATCAGTATCAGTTATGGACATCTAGTTGTTATAATGGTTCAAGGACCATGGTTATGGGTTATGGACACCTATTACTTGTAAGATGGATATCTATAGGCTATTGGTCATGGCTAGTAGTTATAATGGTTCAAGGGCCATCGATATGAGTTATGGACATGTAGTGGTTATAACGGTTCACTGGCCTTGGTTATGGGTTAAGGACACCTATTACTTTTAAAATCGATATCTATAGGCTATTGGTCATGGCTACTAGTTATAATTGTTCAAAGGCCATCAGTATCACTTATGGACATCTAGTGGTTATAATGATTCAGGGACGATTGTTATGGGTAATGGACACCTATTACTTGTAAAATGGATATCTATAGGCTATTGGTCATGGCTAGTAGTTATAATGGTTCAAGGGCCGTCGATATGAGTTATGGACATGTAGTGGTTATAATGGTTCACTGGCCTTGGTTATGGGTTATGGACACCTATTACTTGTAAAATGGATATTTATAGGCTATTGGTCGTGGCTAGTAGTTATAATGGTTCAAGGGCCATCAGTATCAGTTATGGACAACTACTGGTTATAATGGTTCAAGGACCATGGTTATGGGTTATGGACACCTATTACTTGTAAAATGGATATCTATAGGCTATTGGTCATGGCTAGTAGTTATAATGGTTCAAGGGCCATCGATATGAGTTATGGACATGTAGTGGTTATAATGGTTCACTGGCCTTGGTTATGGGTTATGGACACCTATTACTTGTAAAATGGATATCTATAGGCTATTGGTCATGGCTAGTAGTTATAATGGTTCAAGGGCCATCAGTATCAGTTATGGACATCTAGTGGTTATAATGTTCAAGGACCATGGTTATGGGTTATGGACACCTATTACTTGTAAAATGGATATCTAAAGGCTATTGGTCATGGCTAGTAGTTATAATGGTTCAAGGGCCATCGATATGAGTTATGGACATGCATGTAGTGGTTATAATGGTTCAATGGCCTTGGTTATGGGTTATGCACACCTATTACTTGTAAAATGGATATCTTTAGGCTATAGGTCTTGGCTAGTTGTTATAATGGTTCAAGGGCCATCAGTATCAGTTATGGACATCTAGTGGTTACAATGGTTCAAGAACCATGGTTATGGGTTATGGAAACCTATTACTTGTAAATTGGATATCTAGAGGCTATTGGTCATGGCTAGTAGTTATAATGGTTCAAGGGCCATCGATATGAGTTATGGACATGTAGTGGTTATAATGGTTCAATGGCCTTGGTTGTGGGTTATGGACACCTATTACTTGTAAAATGTATACCTATAGGCTATTGGTCATGGCTAGTAGTTATAATGGTTCAAGGGCCATCCGTATCAGTTATGGACATCTAGTTGTTATAATGGTTCAAGGACCATGATTATGGGTTATGGACACCTATTACTTGTAAGATGGATATCTATAGGCTACTGGTCACGGCTAGTAGTTATAATGGTTCGAAGGCCATCGATATGAGTTATGGACTTGTAGTGGTTATAATGGTTCAATGGCCTTGGTTATGGGTTAAGGACACCTATTACTTTTAAAATCGATATCTATAGGCTATTGGTCATGGCTAGTAGTTATAATGGTTCAAGGGCCATCAGTATAAGTTATGGACATCTAGTGGTTATAATGATTCAAGGACCATGGTTATGGGTTATGGACACCTATTACTTGTAAAATGGATATCTATAGGCTATTGGTCATGGCTAGTAGTTATAATGGTTCAAGGGCCATCATTATCAGTTATGGACATCTAGTGGTTATAATGGTTCAAGAACCATGGTTATGGGTTATGGGACAACTATTACTCGTAAAATGGATATTTATAGGCTATCTGTCATGGCTAGTAGTTATAATGGTTCAAGGGCCATTAGTATAAGTTATGGACATCTAGTGGTTATAATCGTTCAAGGACCATGGTTATGGGTTATGGACACGTATTACTTGTAAAATGAATAGCTATAGGCTATTGGTCATGGCTAGTAGTTATAATGGTTCAAGGGCCATCAGTATCAGTTTTGGACATCTAGTTGTTATAATGGTTCAAGGGCCATCAGTATTGGGTTATGGACACCTATTACTTGTAAAATGAATTTCTATAGGCTATTGGTCATGGCTAGTAGTTATAATGGTTCAAGGGCCATCAGTATCAGTTATGGACATCTAGTGGTTATAATGGTTCAAGGACCTTGGTTATGGGTTACGGACACCTATTACTTGTAAAATAGATATCTATATAGGTCATGGGTAGTAGTTATAATGGTTCAAGGGCCATCGGTATCAGTTATAGACATCTAGTGGTTATAATTGTTCAAGGGCCATGGTTATGGGTTATAAACACCTATTACTTGTAAAATAGATATCTATAGGCTATTGGTCATGGCTAGTAGTTATAATGGTTCAAGGGCCATCAGTATCAGTTATGGACATCTAGTGGTTATAATGTTCAAGGACCATGGTTATGGGTTATGGACACCTATTACTTGTAAAATGGATATCTAAAGGCTATTGGTCATGGCTAGTAGTTATAATGGTTCAAGGGCCATCGATATGAGTTATGGACATGCATGTAGTGGTTATAATGGTTCAATGGCCTTGGTTATGGGTTATGCACACCTATTACTTGTAAAATGGATATCTTTAGGCTATAGGTCTTGGCTAGTTGTTATAATGGTTCAAGGGCCATCAGTATCAGTTATGGACATCTAGTGGTTACAATGGTTCAAGAACCATGGTTATGGGTTATGGACACCTATTACTTGTAAATTAGATATCTAGAGGCTATTGGTCATGGCTAGTAGTTATAATGGTTGAAGGGCCATCAGTATCAGTTATGGACATCTAGTGGTTATAATGGTTCAAGAACCATGGTTATGGGTTATGGACACCTATTACTTGTAAAATGGATATCTATAGGCTACTGGTCATGGCTAGTAGTTATAATGGTTCAAGGGCCATCAGTATCACTTATGGACATCTAGTGGTTATAATGATTCAGGGACGATTGTTATGGATAATGGACACCTATTACTTGTAAAATGGATATCTATAGGCTACTGGTCATGGCTAGTAGTTATAATGGTTCAAGGGCCATCGATATGAGTTATGGACATGTAGTGGTTATAATGGTTCACTGGCCTTGGTTATGGGTTATGGACACATATTACTTGTAAAATGGATATTTATAGGCTATTGGTCATGGCTAGTAGTTATAATGGTTCAAGGGCCATCAGTATCAGTTATGGACAACTACTGGTTATAATGGTTCAAGGACCATGGTTATGGGTTATGGACACCTATTACTTGTAAAATGGATATCTATAGGCTATTGGTCATGGCTAGTAGTTATAATGGTTCAAGGGCTTGAATCATTATAACCACTAGATGTCCATAACTGATACTGATGGCCCTTGAACCATTATAACTACTAGCCATGTCCAATAGCCTACAGATATCCATTTTACAAGTAATAGGTGTCCATAACCCATAACCATGGTTCTTGAACCATGATAACCACTAGATATCCATAACTGATACTGATGGCCCTTGAACCATTATAACTAGTAGCCATGACGAATAGCCTATAGATATCGATTTTACAAGTAATAGGTGTCCTTAACCCATAACCAAGGCCAGTGAACCATTATAACCACTACATGTCCATAACTCATATCGATGGCCCTTGAACCATTATAACTACTAGCCATGACCAATAGGCTATAGATATCCATTTTACAAGTTATAGGTGTCCATAACCCATAACCATCCATAACCCATAACCATATAACCATTCTCTCGTTTCACACAGTTAAAGGTGCGATTTAGTGTGTGTTACCGGCGGTTTTGTGATTCCGGCGAATCTGCCCGTTGGAATTTAGTGTTATTTGGTAGGGAAGCTCGATTTTGAAGGCTTAAGGCAATGACCGAGCCTGATCATCCACCGGATAGGCCGGTGGTGATGAATCGAGAATCCAGCTCACTGACAGGTTTGCTGTCAGAAATGGCCCCTACTGATTTGAAGGTTTCTGGCCGATTAGAGGTAGAAGGAGGGCATGGTTCGGGTTGGAAAGAAGGAAGGAGTGTTGGTATGAAGGGGTCGGTGGTGCAGGGCTCGCAACCTGTGAAATCGACAGTCACTGGTGTTCGACGAAATGTTCTTCGTATGCCAAGCTTGAATGAAGGTTCGGAAATGGTGCAAGCTGGTCGAAAAGGCATGGGAAGTGATAATCCTGTGCCAATTGCTGCTTCCAAAGCAAATTGTAGTGATAGAACTATTGGATTGGATTCTGGTGTTCCCACTGTCACTCACATTTTGAAGAGATCTGATGGACCTCTGATGGGTGTGGATTGTTCTGTTGTGGGATTGCAGAAGGGTGTTCCTGTTGTTGAAGTGGAGAAGAAGCTTCAACCGAGTTATAATATGAATGCAGAAATGGGGAAAATTGTTTCTTCAGTTCGTCATGTTCTTAGTAAAGTTGGGGAGGATATGAACATAGTCTATGATGATCCGGAAACTGTTAGAAGAATTCATATTATTAAGAAAGCAATCAAGAAGAAGCTGTTTGATAAGATGGTTAGCTTGGGTTTAATTGAAGAGAGTGAAGCTTCTCAAATTGTTACTTGTTTATCATCCAAGAGTAGAAGTTTTAAGAAGATTGTTTCCTCTTATAATCCAGTGGCTAGTAAAGAGAGTGAAGCTGGAGCTGTTACACCTTCACAGAGTTTTATAAATGTCTCTACTCCTAATTGTCATCATATCTCCCCTGCACAAATTCGAAAACAGGTTAGGGCTCAGGTCCTTGAATCTGTTGAGCAAGCTAGTATTGTGGGGATGGATATTTCTGTTGATAAGAAGAGAAAGATGGTGGAGCAGAAGTTCAAGAGTTCTAAGACTGCTGTTTTAGAAGAAGAGAACTCTGATGATTCAGAAACAGAAGATGTTTATATGGATGAGATAGATCAGTTTGGTAGTGCAGTTTGTTACCCTACTCATGCTGAGGTTGGAAGTGATGTGGAGGGGTTGAACCATCATTTTTTAGCCTCTAGCAATGATGTAATAGGTAGCACAGTCATGACAACCTGTAATGCTGTTGTAAGTCCAGTTGCTTGCCAGGTTGAGACTAATACAGTTCATTACCCTATAACAGGTGATCCTGGGTTAAGTTTGGAGAAGGCTGATAACTTTGTAAAATCCCCAGGAAATAACACTGTTGTAATAGGTAATGCAGTTATTGATGCTTTAAATTCTGGTTATAGTATTTCTGGCAATGAGAGTGATGATCATACTGATATTGAAATGGAGGACAGAACTGGGAATGCTAAAGTCAACACTGTTGATGATTCCCCAGGTCGACAGTTTGATTCTAGTAAACCTTCTAATCTGTCTAATAATGGGCAGATTCCCAAGATTTCTTCTATGCCAAATGCCTGGCAGAAAACCAAAACTGGAGGCCTAACTCTTGCTGAAATGATAAAACAGGACAATGAAAGAGTTGATTTTCAAATGAATTATGTTCCTCCAGTTAGGATTGATAATGGAAAGAAGCAGATTATTATGATTGATGAGGATTTTAAATTTAAAAAAGCTAAGTTATCACTTATGCTTTATGGCCATTTTGTAGGCACTTCAATGGACTTCATTAAAGTCAATGCCAGTCTTAAAAGAATGTGGAGAGCTTATGATTTCTTGGAAGTTACTAAAAATGGAGCTGGAATTTATTTCTTCAAATTTAAAAGTGAAGAAGGTCTAAATGCAGTGTTGGAAAATGGAATTTGGCTTGTTGATAATGTGCCTTTAGTTGTAAATAAATGGGAACCTGGAATTTGCTTACAAAAAATAGAACCTTCTAAAGTCTCTATATGGATTTGTATTCATGATTTACCAATTGAATTATGGTATGGCCATGGTATTGGTAAAATAGCTAGTGGAGTGGGAAGACCATTGATCATGGATAAGATGACAAAAGAAAGATGTTTAAGCAATTCTGGCAGAATGGGTTATGCTCGGGTTCTTGTGGAGGTTGATGCTTGTGATGAACTCCCTGATGATGTTGAGTTAGTTTACCCTAACTCTGGCCCTAATCCAGGAAAAGTTGTGTCTTTGGAAGTTTCTTACAACTGGAAACCTCCTGTGTGTACCCATTGTAAGGTGTTTGGTCACTCCCACAATGCCTGTAAAGTTAGGCCAAGGACTGAAGTTGAGATACTGGCTAAAACTGGTAGTAATAATGATGGTGAACAGGTTGATGGCCAAAACTGTAATGATGAGGGATTCCAAACAGTTGGGAAAAGAAACAAAGTTGTTAATAAAGTTGTGACCTCTCGTTATCAAAACCAGAATCAACAGCCTAGACGAAGTGTGTTCACTAGATTGAATCAGGGGCAGGGCAGTGCTAATAACCAGAATGTTAGAAATCATGAAAATAATCAAAACAGGGGTAATAATAATAATAGGATTCAAGGTCCTAAAATTTGGGGTAATATGAGATATGCTGTGAAGAATAATAATTCTGAGATGAAGGGTAATCCTGTTAATATTGAAAAACCAGTGGCCATTTTGAAAGCCACAATTGCTCCTAAAAATGATAAATTGGTAAAGAGTGTTGAGATTTTAAAAGATGAGATTGATCCTGTTGTGACCTCTAACAAATTTGAAGTTTTGAATGAGGATGAAGAGGACTTTGATGATGGTTGGGATGAGAAGTACCATGTTTATGATTATCAAAGGGAAGATGTTATGAAATTTTTATTTGCTAAAAAGATACCGGATTTGGAAATTTTAAAAGGTTGGTCAACTGGGCAGGTTGATTTGTTTAAGGACAATTGTGCTGTACATGGTATGGATCCTGATCTTGTTTTTGATGATGTTGGTTCAGATACTAATGGTATTAATCAAGGTATGAAAGTTGATAGTACTGTTCCAGTTAAAAAGAACCTGAGTTGTGATGTAGCATCAACCTCAAAACCTGTTTAATGATGATGAAATCTGCTATTTGGAATGTTAGAGGCCTCAATAAAGCTGTTAGCCAAAATGAGGTTGCTCAATTAATTAGAGATGAAAGTTTGAGTATTTGTGCTATTATTGAAACTCATGTTAAAAAGAAAAATCTAGCATGGGTTTGTAATAGAGTGTTTGGCAATTGGAGTTGGGTTTCCAATTCTGACTTATGTACTGGTGTGACTCGAATTGTAATTGCTTGGGATCCTAATGTTGTTGATATTATGGTGATTGATCAGCATCCGCAGGCCATTCACTGTTTTGTTAAACCTGTTATTAGGGGTCCTAGTTATTACTGCTCTTTTGTTTATGGTCATCACAGGAAACAGTTTAGACCTCAGTTATGGAATAATCTTCGAATTTTTAGCCCAACTGTTAAAGACAAAGCTTGGGTTTTAATGGGAGATTTTAACTCCATATTAAACCCTAATGAGGCTTCCTCTGGTTCCTCTAGAATGAATAGTAGTATGGTTGACTTTTCTGAATGTGTGGCTGATATTCAGGTTGATGATTTAAGTTCTTCTGGTCTTAAATTCACATGGAAGAAGAGTCCTAATAGGGATGACAGTTTATTGAAGAAGTTGGATAGAGTTATGGGGAATATGGATTTTCTTAAGGATTTTAATAATTCTTTTGTCCAGTTTTTACCATTTTTATCTTCTGATCACAGCCCGTGTATTTTAAATATACCTTCTTTTGTTAGGGCTAAACCTAAACCTTTTAAGTTCCCTAATTTTGTTGCTAAGAAGAAGGAATTTTTGCCTATGGTTAAAAGATGTTGGAATAAGGATTTGACAGGTTTTGAAATGTACAAAGTGGTTTCTAATTTGAAAGCTTTGAAGAAACCTGTGAGGGCTCTTTTAAAAAATAATGGGCATATTCACAAAAAAGTTTGTGACTTAAAAGTAAATTTGGAGAAGGTGCAGGCTGAGATGGTCAGTAATCCTGATGACAAGAATATGAGGGATGAGGAGGTTAAATGTTTGAAGGCTTATAATGAGGCTATGATTGATGAGGAGCTGTTTTTGAAGCAAAAGTCAAAAGTTGAGTGGCTTAGGGAAGGTGATAATAATACTAAGTTCTTTCACAAAGCTGTTAAGGGAAGAATGAGCAGAAATAGAATTATGATGGTGGAGGATATGAATGGAAATGTTTTTCATGGGCATGAGGTTGCAGATCAATTTGTTAAGTATTTTGAAAGCACTTTGGGTACTTCTGCTACCATCAGTCCTATTAATGACCCTGCCAGTCTCAATATTAAAAGATTATCAGATTATAGCTCTAATCACATGAACAGGGCTGTTTCTGATGATGAGGTGAAGACTGCCTTATTTGATATTTCTGATGACAAAGCTCCAGGCCCTGATGGCTTTTCTTCTAAGTTTTATAAAGCTGCTTGGAGTGTTATTGGTGATGATATTTGTAAGGCTGTTAGACAGTTTTTCATTTCTGGAAAGTTGTTGAAAGAAGTTAATGCCACTGGTATTGCCCTTGTTCCCAAAGTCAATTCCCCCGTTAAAGTGGCTGATTTTAGACCCATTGCTTGTTGCAATGTGGTTTACAAGATTATTAGTAAAATAATTACCAACAGGATAAAGGTGGTGTTGGATGATTTAGTTGATGACAATCAAAGTGCTTTCATTCCTGGGAGGCAAATCAGTGATAACATTTTGTTATCCCAGGAATTATTGAGGGACTATCACCGTGACAAAGGTCCACCTAAGTGTGCTTTTAAGGTGGATATCCAGAAAGCTTATGACACAGTTGAATGGGAGTTTTTGAGGAACATTCTTGGTTTATTTGGGTTTAATCCTTGGTTTATTCATTTAATTATGGAATGTATTTCCTCAACTTCCTTTATGGTGAATGTGAATGGGGATTATAATGGGTTTTTTAAGGGTAAGAGAGGGTTGAGACAGGGTGACCCCATGTCTCCTTACCTGTTTACCCTTGTTATGGAAGGTTTGAATTTAATTCTTAAGAGGAAGATTGTTGAGGATGGTGGTTTTAAATATCATTGGAAATGTGATGATCTTAAAATTACTCACCTTTGCTTTGCTGATGACCTATTACTGTTTTGTAATGGTGATAGTAGGTCTGTATCTGTTATTAAGAAGGCCTTGGATGAATTTAGAGGTGTTTCTGGCCTGATTCCTAGTTTAAGTAAGAGTTCAGTTTTCTTTGGGAATGTGAAAGTGCATACTAGGAGTAATATTTCTGGGATTCTCCCTTTTACCGTGGGTAGTTTACCTGTTAGGTATTTGGGAGTCCCTTTAATATCCACTAGGCTCCATGTTAAAGATTGTAGCAGCCTTGTTGATAAAGTGAAGAGAAGGCTTTTGGATTGGAAGAATAAATCTTTATCGTTTGCTGGAAGATTACAATTGATCAAGTCTGTTTTGAGCTCTATGCAAGTTTATTGGGCTTCTTTTTTTATTCTTCCTAAAGCTATTTCTAATGATATTGAAAGACTTTTAAGGGGTTTTCTTTGGTGTTATGGTGATTTAAAGAGGGGAAGGGCTAAGGTTAAATGGGAAGACTTGTGTTTGCCCAAAAGTCATGGTGGTTTAGGGATTAAACTTTTGCATTCTTGGAATGTTTCCCTTATGACTAAGCATGTCTGGAATGTTGTTAGTAACAAGGACTCTTTATGGGTCAGCTGGCTGAATAGGACCAGGTTAAAAGACAGAAATTTTTGGTCCCTGCCTTCTCCTTCCAATGTTTGTTGGAGCTGGAGAGGAATTCTTAAGTGCAGGAATGGTATTAGGGACAGAATTGTCTACAGAATTGGTGATGGTCAAAAAACCTCTGCGTGGTTTGACAACTGGCATCAAGTTGGCCCTTTATGTAATTTTATTACATATAGGAATATTTATGAGGCAGGGTTGGGTATTGACTATAAGGTGTCTGATATTGTTGCTAATGGGGAGTGGAAGATTCCAATTGATTGGGTTAGTAAATTTCCCATGATTTTTAATTTAGTCCCTCCTTTAATCTGTAATACTATTAATGATAGAGTTTTATGGAAAGACTGTAAAGGGAAATGTGTTCCTTTCTCAGTTTCTGATGCTAGTAGTGTTGATTGTGTGGATAAGGAACCTGTTTTCTGGTCAAAATGGGTCTGGTTTAGTCAAAATATACCTAGACATGCTTTCATTTTATGGCTAGTTTTTTTGGAAAAACTCAAGACTCAGGATAAAATGTGGGGTGTTGGTGATGGAATTGATGTTAGATGTGCTTTTTGTAAGCTGGAGTTGGACACCCATGACCATTTATTCTTTGAATGCAATTTCTCCTCTACTGTTTGGGATATAATGAAGCATATGTGCAGATTAGATTTTGTCCCAAATAAATGGTCTTACTTGGTGATGAATTTGGAAAGAATACCAGTTAGTAAGTCAATCTGGAGTGTCATTCAAAGACTGGTTTTAGCTTCTACAGTTTATTATATTTGGCAGGAAAGAAATATGAGACTTTTTCATGCTAAGCATAGATCTGTGGATGATGTTTGTAAGTTGATCATTAATTCTGTTAGACTTAGATTGATTGGGCTCAATATAAGGAAGTCAAGGCAAACTTGTATGGCTGCTGATTTATGGAGTTTTGGATTGGTTGAGGATGGTGGTTTTACTAGCTTTACTGACCATGATCATGAATAATAATATTTTGAAGATGTTTATTGGAAAATTGCATAGGGATGTAACTCAGTAATTATGGGGTTTTCTTTGGATTTTATCCAGTTTTTTTGAGATTTTTTCTGGAGATTCTTATTATTTTTCTGGAATTTTCCATATTTTTTTTGGATTTTTTTGGTACTCTGATAATGGGTCTAGTATATTTCAAAGTGGCAGCAGGAAATTTCTTGATTGTCAAGTGATTTATGCTGTTTTAGAGCTGCAGAGGGGCATTATGGGTATTAACAGCCATATATTGAAGATGAAATTCTTTGTGCAGGCTTGGAACATATTTTTATATTTTTCAAGAGTTTTGGTGATTTTTTTGGATTTTTTTAGAAGATCTGGCCCGTTGGGCCTTTATACCAACAACTACTATGGGCTGCATTGTATAAAGGGAAGTCGTAATTACTTGATTTTGTGCAATCCAAATGTGAGCTGCAGTTCTTTTGTTGTGTATTTTGCAGGTCAATTTTTTAGCATTTGGATTTTGGAGATTATTTGCTCTAGTCATGGATGCTTCAAGGTTGCTGTTTTGGAGCTCTTTGGGCAATTGTGCAGGCATTTTAAATGCAGGATTTTGAAGTGGAAATGGTGGATTATAACCCTAATTAAAGGGGTTGGTCATAGTCAGGACAATTTCGGTCAAAGATGTGATGTGGCTAGCCCCCAAAGGGTTATTAATCCTCCATACTTGTTGTTGCAGGTTGATAAAGTGCTTGAAACTTGCAAATGGTGGCTTAAGCAATACATGAGGAAGTGCAAAACTGCAGGGTTGACTTTTCTGAAGTCAACGGCCATGCTTATTTTCTGGTACAAGTTCAACATTATGTCTTTTGATTTGATCTGTTTTGATAAAAAGGTTGCAAGTATTGCTAAGGATTGTAGTGGTATAATACATTGTTATACTATTATGGATGCAATTTTGACTTTCACTGAGTCAAAGTTGGGTCTTAATCCGTGGGTCAAACTGTATAAAATCTGGAATTTGTGGATTTTGACTTTCTGTTGGTCAAAGGCTTGTGAGGGTTTATGGTATTTATGGTCTAAGGTGATGAGTTTCGGCTGTGATGATAATTTGAAGAGGATTTTGACTTTTCTCGGGTCAAAATTGATGAAGTGTTCTTTGGTTCACTTCAAAGGAGATACTATGAGAATGTTGACTTACACTGAGTCAACATTCTGCATTTTCATTATTTCAAACTGTTTTGGTGGGAATGTCCATAGTTTTGAGGCTATGTTGACTATTTTGACTTTTTGGTGGTCAATCTTATTCTCGAATTACAATGGCATTTTGAAGACTAAGATCAAAGTGAACAAGTTGAAGACAAAAGTTCATTTTAAGTGCAATTTGGATACTAATGCTGAGATATGGAGGCTTAAGAATGTCTTAGGTGTTTTGTTTTTTGATGTTAAAAGATTTCTTTATAATCTTAATTTTTTTGGTATACCTAGATTAGGTTTAGACATTGGTTATAGAGTTATGCGTCTTTTGTTGGTCTTATTCCCAAAGCATGTTTTGGGTGGCCAAGTAGTTATTTTCAAGATGTGGTAGTTTTTACCCATCTGTGTTTGTAAATAACTTTCTTTTGTTGATTTAATTTTTGCCGGGCATAGCCCTTTATCAAAAAAAAAAAAAAAAAAAAAATAACCCATAACCATGGTCCTTGAACCATTATAACAACTAGATGTCCATAACTGATACTGATGGCCCTTGAACCATTATAACTACTAGCCATGACCAATAGCCTATAGATATACATTTTACAAGTAATAGGTGTCCATAACCCACAACCAAGGCCATTGAACCATTATAACCACTACATGTCCAGAACTCATATCGATGGCCCTTAAACCATTATAACTACTAGCCATGACCAATAGCCTATAGATAACCATTTTACAAGTAATAGGTGTCCATTACCCATAACAATCATCGTCGAACAATTATAACCACTAGATGTCCATAACTGACACTGATGGCCCTTGAACCATTATAACTACTAGCCTTGACCAATAGCCTATAGATATCCATTTTACAAGTAATAGGTGTCCATAACCCAAAACCATGGTCCTTGAATCATTATAACCACTAGATGTCCATGACTGATACTGATGGACCTTGAACCATTATAACTACTAGCCATGTCCAATAGCCTACAGATATACATTTTACAAGTAATAGGTGTCCATAACCCATAACCATGGTTCTTGAACCATTATAACCACTAGATGTCCATAACTGATACTGATGGCCCTTGAACCATTATAACTACTAGCCATGACCGATAGCCTATAAATATACATTTTACAAGTAATAGGTGTCCATAACCCATAACCAAGGCCATTGAACCATTATAACCACTACATGTCCATAACTCACATCGATGGCCCTTGAACCATTATAACTACTAGCCATGACCAATAGCCTATAGATATCCATTTTAAAAGTAATAGGTGTCCATTACGCATAACAATCCTCCCTGAACCATTATAACAACTAGATTTCCATAACTGATACCGATGGCCCTTGAACCATTATAACTACTAGCCATGACCAATAGCCTATAGATATCCATTTACAAGTAATAGGTGTCCATAACCCATAACCATGGCCCTTGAATCATTATAACCACTAGATGTCCATAAGTGATACTGATGGCCCTTGAACCATTATAACTACTAGCCATGTCCAATAGCCTACAGATATCCATTTTACAAGTAATAGGTGTCCATAACCCATAACCATGGTTCTTGAACCATGATAACCACTAGATATCCATAACTGATACTGATGGCCCTTGAACCATTATAACTAGTAGCCATGACGAATAGCCTATAGATATCGATTTTACAAGTAATAGGTGTCCTTAACCCATAACCAAGGCCAGTGAACCATTATAACTACTACATGTCCATAACTCATATCGATGGCCCTTGAACCATTATAACTACTAGCCATGACCAATAGGCTATAGATATCCATTTTACAAATAATAGGTGTCCATAACCCATAACCATGGTCCTTGAACAATTATAACAACTAGATGTCCATAACTGATACTGATGGCCCTTGAACCATTATAACTACTAGCCATGACCAATAGCCTATAGATATACATTTTACAAGTAATAGGTGTCCATAACCCATAACCATCGTCCCTGAACCATTATAACCACTAGATTTCCATAACTGATACCGATGGCCCTTGAACCATTGTAACGACTAGCCATGACCAGTAGCCTATAGATATCCATTTTACAAGTAATAGGTGTCCATGACCCATAACCATGGCCCTTGAATCATTATAACCACTAGATGTCCATAACTGATACTGATGGCCCTTGAACCATTATAACTACTAGCCATGTCCAATAGCCTACAGATATCCATTTTACAAGTAATAGGTGTCCATAACCCATAACCATGGTTCTTGAACCTTGATAACCACTAGATATCCATAACTGATACTGATGGCCCTTGAACCATTATAACTAGTAGCCATGACGAATAGCCTATAGATATCGATTTTACAAGTAATAGGTGTCCTTAACCCATAACCAAGGCCAGTGAACCATTATAACCACTACATGTCCATAACTCATATCGATGGCCCCTGAACCATTATAACTACTAGCCATGACCAATAGTCTATAGATATCCATTTTACAAGTAATAGATGTCCATAACCCATAACCATGGTCCTTGAACCATTATAACAACTAGATGTCCATAACTGATACTGATGGCCCTTGAACCATTATAACTACTAGCCATGACCGATAGCCTATAAATATACATTTTACAAGTAATACGTGTCCATAACCCATAACCAAGGCCATTGAACCATTATAACCACTACATGTCCATAACTCATATCGATGGCCCTTGAACCATTATAACTACTAGCCATGACCAATAGCCTATAGATATCCATTTTACAAGTAATAGGTGTCCATAACCCATAACCATCGTCCCTGAACCATTATAACCACTAGATTTCCATAACTGATACCGATGGCCCTTGAACCATTGTAACGACTAGCCATGACCAGTAGCCTATATATATCCATTTTACAAGTAATAGGTGTCCATGACCCATAACCATGGCCCTTGAATCATTATAACCACTAGATGTCCATAACTGATACTGATGGCCCTTGAACCATTATAACTACTAGCCATGTCCAATAGCCTACAGATATCCATTTTACAAGTAATAGGTGTCCATAACCCATAACCATGGTTCTTGAACCATGATAACCACTAGATATCCATAACTGATACTGATGGCCCTTGAACCATTATAACTAGTAGCCATGACGAATAGCCTATAGATATCGATTTTACAAGTAATAGGTGTCCTTAACCCATAACCAAGGCCAGTGAACCATTATAACCACTACATGTCCATAACTCATATCGATGGCCCCTGAACCATTATAACTACTAGCCATGACCAATAGTCTATAGATATCCATTTTACAAGTAATAGATGTCCATAACCCATAACCATGGTTCTTGAACCATTATAACCACTAGATGTCCATAACTGATACTGATGGCCCTTGAACCATTATAACTACTAGCCATGACCGATAGCCTATAAATATACATTTTACAAGTAATAGGTGTCCATAACCCATAACCAAGGCCATTGAACCATTATAACCACTACATGTCCATAACTCACATCGATGGCCCTTGAACCATTATAACTACTAGCCATGACCAATAGCCTATAGATATCCATTTTAAAAGTAATAGGTGTCCATTACGCATAACAATCCTCCCTGAACCATTATAACCACTAGATTTCCATAACTGATACCGATGGCCCTTGAACCATTATAACTACTAGCCATGACCAATAGCCTATAGATATCCATTTTACAAGTAATAGGTGTCCATAACCCATAACCATGGCCCTTGAATCATTATAACCACTAGATGTCCATAAGTGATACTGATAGCCCTTGAACCATTATAACTACTAGCCATGTCCAATAGCCTACAGATATCCATTTTACAAGTAATAGGTGTCCATAACCCATAACCATGGTTCTTGAACCATGATAACCACTAGATATCCATACCTGATACTGATGGCCCTTGAACCATTATAACTAGTAGCCATGACGAATAGCCTATAGATATCGATTTTACAAGTAATAGGTGTCCTTAACCCATAACCAAGGCCAGTGAACCATTATAACCACTACATGTCCATAACTCATATCGATGGCCCTTGAACCATTATAACTACTAGCCATGACCAATAGGCTATAGATATCCATTTTACAAATAATAGGTGTCCATAACCCATAACCATGGTCCTTGAAGAATTATAACAACTAGATGTCCATAACTGATACTGATGGCCCTTGAACCATTATAACTACTAGCCATGACCAATAGCCTATAGATATACATTTTACAAGTAATAGGTGTCCATAACCCATAACCATCGTCCCTGAACCATTATAACCACTAGATTTCCATAACTGATACCGATGGCCCTTGAACCATTGTAACGACTAGCCATGACCAGTAGCCTATAGATATCCATTTTACAAGTAATAGGTGTCCATGACCCATAACCATGGCCCTTGAATCATTATAACCACTAGATGTCCATAACTGATACTGATGGCCCTTGAACCATTATAACTACTAGCCATGTCCAATAGCCTACAGATATCCATTTTACAAGTAATAGGTGTCCATAACCCATAACCATGGTTCTTGAACCTTGATAACCACTAGATATCCATAACTGATACTGATGGCCCTTGAACCATTATAACTAGTAGCCATAACGAATAGCCTATAGATATCGATTTTACAAGTAATAGGTGTCCTTAACCCATAACCAAGGCCAGTGAACCATTATAACCACTACATGTCCATAACTCATATCGATGGCCCTTGAACCATTATAACTACTAGCCATGACCAATAGTCTATAGATATCCATTTTACAAGTAATAGATGTCCATAACCCATAACCATGGTCCTTGAACCATTATAACAACTAGATGTCCATAACTGATACTGATGGCCCTTGAACCATTATAACTACTAGCCATGACCGATAGCCTATAAATATATATTTTACAAGTAATACGTGTCCATAACCCATAACCAAGGCCATTAAACCATTATAACCACTACATGTCCATAACTCATATCGATGGCCCTTGAACCATTATAACTACTAGCCATGACCAATAGCCTATAGATATCCATTTTACAAGTAATAGGTGTCCATAACCCATAACCATCGTCCCTGAACCATTATAACCACTAGATTTCCATAACTGATACCGATGGCCCTTGAACCATTGTAACGACTAGCCATGACCAGTAGCCTATAGATATCCATTTTACAAGTAATAGGTGTCCATGACCCATAACCATGGCCCTTGAATCATTATAACCACTAGATGTCCATAACTGATACTGATGGCCCTTGAACCATTATAACTACTAGCCATGTCCAATAGCCTACAGATATCCATTTTACAAGTAATAGGTGTCCATAACCCATAACCATGGTTCTTGAACCATGATAACCACTAGATATCCATAACTGATACTGATGGCCCTTGAACCATTATAACTAGTAGCCATGACGAATAGCCTATAGATATCGATTTTACAAGTAATAGGTGTCCTTAACCCATAACCAAGGCCAGTGAACCATTATAACCACTACATGTCCATAACTCATATCGATGGCCCCTGAACCATTATAACTACTAGCCATGACCAATAGTCTATAGATATCCATTTTACAAGTAATAGATGTCCATAACCCATAACCATGGTCCTTGAACCATTATAACAACTAGATGTCCATAACTGATATTGATGGCCCTTGAACCATTATAACTACTAGCCATGACCGATAGCCTATAAATATACATTTTACAAGTAATACGTGTCCATAACTCATAACCAAGGCCATTGAACCATTATAACCACTACATGTCCATAACTCATATCGATGGCCCTTGAACCATTATAACTACTAGCCATGACCAATAGCCTATAGATATCCATTTTAAAAGTAATAGGTGTCCATTACGCATAACAATCGTCCTTGAACCATTATAACCACTAGATTTACATAACTGATACCGATGGCCCTTGAACCATTATAACTACTAGCCATGACCAATAGCCTATAGATATCCATTTAAAAGTAATAGGTGTCCATAACCCATATCCATGGCCCTTGAATCATTATAACCACTAGATGTCCATAACTGATACTGATGGCCCTTGAACCATTATAACTACTAGCCATGTCCAATAGCCTACAGATATCCATTTTACAAGTAATAGGTGTCCATAACCCATAACCATGGTTCTTGAACCATGATAACCACTAGATATCCATAACTGATACTGATGGCCCTTGAACCATTATAACTAGTAGCCATGACGAATAGCCTATAGATATCGATTTTACAAGTAATAGGTGTCCTTAACCCATAACCAAGGCCAGTGAACCATTATAACCACTACATGTCCATAACTCATATCGATGGCCCCTGAACCATTATAACTACTAGCCATGACCAATAGTCTATAGATATCCATTTTACAAGTAATAGATGTCCATAACCCATAACCATGGTCCTTGAACCATTATAACAACTAGATGTCCATAACTGATACTGATGGCCCTTGAACCATTATAACTACTAGCCATGACCGATAGCCTATAAATATACATTTTACAAGTAATAGGTGTCCATAACCCATAACCAAGGCCATTGAACCATTATAACCACTACATGTCCATAACTCATATCGATGGCCCTTGAACCATTATAACTACTAGCCATGACCAATAGGCTATAAATATCCATTTTAAAAGTAATAGGTGTCCATTACGCATAACAATCGTCCTTGAACCATTATAACCACTAGATTTCCATAACTGATACCGATGGCCCTTGAACCATTATAACTACTAGCCATGACCAATAGCCTATAGACATCCATTTTACAAGTAATAGGTGTCCATAACCCATAACCATGGCCCTTGAATCATTATAACCACTAGATGTCCATAACTGATACTGATGGCCCTTGAACCATTATAACTACTAGCCATGTCCAATAGCCTACAGATATCCATTTTACAAGTAATAGGTGTCCATAACCCATAACCATGGTTCTTGAACCATGATAACCACTAGATATCCATAATTGATACTGATTGCCCTTGAACCATTATAACTAGTAGCCATGACGAATAGCCTATAGATATCGATTTTACAAGTAATAGGTGTCCTTAACCCATAACCAAGGCCAGTGAACCATTATAACCACTACATGTCCATAACTCATATCGATGGCCCTTGAACCATTATAACTACTAGCCATGACCAATAGGCTATAGATATCCATTTTACAAGTAATAGGTGTCCATAACCCATAACCATGGTCCTTGAACCATTATAACAACTAGATGTCCATAACTGATACTGATGGCCCTTGAACCATTATAACTACTAGCCATGTCCAATAGCCTACAGATATCCATTTTACAAGTAATAGGTGTCCATAACCCATAACCATGGTTCTTGAACCATGATAACCACTAGATATCTATCCATAACTGATACTGATGGCCCTTGAACCATTATAACTAGTAGCCATGACGAATAGCCTATAGATATCGATTTTACAAGTAATAGGTGTACTTAACCCATAACCAAATAACCAAAACCAATATAGATATATCTCGTTTCACACAGTTAAAGGTGCGATTTAGTGTGTGTTACCGGCGGTTTTGTGATTCCGGCGAATCTGCCCGTTGGAATTTAGTGTTATTTGGTAGGGAAGCTCGATTTTGAAGGCTTAAGGCAATGACCGAGCCTGATCATCCACCGGATAGGCCGGTGGTGATGAATCGAGAATCCAGCTCGCTGACAGGTTTGCTGTCAGAAATGGCCCCTACTGATTTGAAGGTTTCTGGCCGATTAGAGGTAGAAGGAGGGCATGGTTCGGGTTGGAAAGAAGGAAGGAGTGTTGGTATGAAGGGGTCGGTGGTGCAGGGCTCGCAACCTGTGAAATCGACAGTCACTGGTGTTCGACGAAATGTTCTTCGTATGCCAAGCTTGAATGAAGGTTCAGAAATGGTGCAAGCTGGTCGAAAAGGCATGGGAAGTGATAATCCTGTGCTAATTGCTGCTTCCAAAGCAAATTGTAGTGATAGAACTATTGGATTGGATTCTGGTGTTCCCATTGTCACTCACATTTTGAAGAGATCTGAGGGGCCTCAAGTGGGAGTGAACTGTGCAGTTGTGGGTCTGCAGAATGGTGTGCCTGTTGTTGAAGTGGAGAATAAGCTTCAACCTAGTTATAATATGAATGCTGAAATGGGGAAAATTGTTTCTTCAGTTCGTCATATTCTTAGTAAAGTTGGGGAGGATATGAACATAGTCTATGTTGATCCGGAAACTGTTAGAAGAATTCATATTATTAAGAAAGCAATCAAGAAGAAGCTGTTTGATAAGATGGTTGGCTTGGGTTTAATTGAAGAGAGTGAAGCTTCTCAAATTGTTACTTGTTTATCTTCCAAGAGTAGAAGTTTTAAGAAGATTGTTTCCTCTTATAATCCAGTGGCTAGTAAAGAGAGTGAAGCTGGAGCTGTTACACCTTCACAGAGTTCCATAAATGTCTCTACTCCTAATTGTCATCATTTCTCCCCTGCTCAAATTCGAAAACAGGTTAGGGCTCAGGTCCTTGAATCTGTTGAGCAAGCTAGTATTGTGGGGATGGATATCTCTGTAGATAAGAAGAGAAAGATGGTGGAGCAGAAGTTCAAGAGTTCTAAGACTGCTATTTTAGAAGAAGAGAACTCTGATGATTCAGAAACAGAAGATGTTTATATGGAGGAGAAAGATCAGTTAGGTAGTGCAGTTTGTAACCCTACTCATGCTAAGGCTGGAAGTGATGTGGAGGGGTTGAACCATCATTTTTCAGCTTCTAGCCATGATGTAATAGGTTGCACAGTCATGACAACCTGTAATGCTGATGTAAGTCCAGTTGCTTACCAGATTGAGACTAATACAGATCATTACCCTATAACAGGTGATCCTGGGTTAAGTTTGGAGAAGGGTGATAACTTATTAAAATCCCCAGGAAATAATACTGTTGTAATAGGTAATGCAGTTATTGATGCTCTTAACTCTGGTTATAGTATTTCTGGCAATGATAGTGAGGACCACACTGATATTGAAATGGAGGATAGAACAGGGCATGTTATTGTCAATAATGTGGTTAATTCGTCTGTTGGAAAAAGTGTTAATGATAGGGTGGTTGTTCCCAAACCTGCTAATGTGTGGGATAAAAATAAAAGCAAAGGTTCTTCTTTTGTGGATATGTTTAAGAAGAATAGTGAAAATGCTGAGTTAAAAATGGACTACAGCCCACCTGTAAAATTAGGTAATGGAGGGAAAAGAGTTTTTATGATTAGTGATGATCTAAAGCGCAGTAAAACCACTTTCTCTCTGATGTTATATGGATATTTCATTGGTACTTCTATGGACTTTGTGAAAGTTAGTTATAGCCTTAAAAGGATGTGGAGAGCCTATGATTTATTGGAAATAACTAAGAATGGAGCAGGTTTTTTCTTCTTCAAATTCAAAAGTGAGGAAGGAATGAATTATGTTTTAGAAAATGGTACTTGGCTTGTTGATAATGTTCCTTTACTTGTTAGTAAATGGGAGTCTGGTGTGTGCTTGCAAAGGATTGAACCTTCTAAGATTTCTGTCTGGGTCTGTTTTCATGATATCCCATTGGAAATGTGGTATGGTCCTGGGCTTGGCAGAATAGCAAGTGGTGTTGGAAAGCCTTTATTGATGGACAAGATGACGCAGGAAAGATGCTTAAATAGATCTGGTAGGATTGGGTATGCCAGAATCTTGGTTGAAGTTGATGCTGTTGATGAGTTACCTGATGAGTTGGAATTAATGTATCCTGAGGATAGTCCAAATCCTGGTAAAATTGTTAAATTGAAAGTTAGCTAACAATGGAAACCACCATTATGTACTTTTTGTAAGGTGTTTGGGCATTCCTATAAAAACTGTAAAGACAGACCAAAAACAGAGGAAGAATTAGCTACTTTAGCTAATAAAAAAGTTGCAGTTAACCAAATTGATAAGTCAGGTGGTGATGAGGATGGTTTTCAGGAAGTTGGAAGGAGAAATAGAATTGTGAAGAATTCTGTGAATGTTAATAATAATAATAATACCCCAGGCAAAAAGAGTGTTTTTTCAAGGCTCAATTTGGGAAACCAAAGGAATTATGGGAGGTATGGAAATAACCAAAGTACTATGGTGCAGAATAGGCAGAATCAACAGAAAGTTCAGGGCAATCAGAGAAAGGATCCAGTTAATTTGCAGAAGCAAGTCCCAAAGAAAGTTAATAACATGAGGTATGTGACCAAGAATAGTAATGGTAATCCTAGTATTTCTGTCTCAAAGGATGTTTCTGTCCCAAAAGAAGTTCCTGTGCAGGGGAATGATAATAGCAAAAATAAGGGAAAAAGTAAAGTGGATAGTAGAAACAAGACTGGTCAAGTTGATGATGTCCCCGTTTCAAACAGTTTTGCTAGTTTGGAAGAGGTTGAGGAGGAATATGATGATGGATGGGATGGAAAATATCATATTTATGAAGAGCAGAAAAAAGAAGTTCTTTATTACTTAGAAAACAAAATTATTCCCTTAGTTGATATTTTTAATTCTTGGTCAACAGGCCAATATGAATTTTATTTAGATGCATGTGAGGAATTTGGTGTTGATCCTGATATGGTGTTGGATGATGTGGGATCTGATACAAATGGGGTTGGTCAAGAGATGAAGAATGATGATAAAATTCATGGTGGTGCTGTTGCTTCATCCTCAAAAATTGTCCAATGATTTTAAAAACCATGGCTTGGAATGTTAGGGGCCTTAATAAGGCTGCCAGTCAAGATGAGGTTAAGCAGGTTATTTTTGATGAAAACATTAATATTTGTTCTGTTTTAGAGTCCCATGTCAAGAAGAAAAATATGGATTGGGTGTGTAATCAGGTGTTTGGTAACTGGAATTGGATTTCCAATTCTGATTTAAGCTTAAGTGGTGCCAGGATAATTGTTGCTTGGGATCCAAATTTAGCTAATATCATGGTTATTGATCAACACCCTCAAGTTATGCACTGTTTTATTGAGCCTTCAAATGGTAAACCAGGGTATTATTGTTCTTTTATTTATGCTCATCATAGGAGGAATATTAGAGCACAAATTTGGGAGAATCTTATTGCTTTTAGTTTCACTGTTAAAGACAAACCTTGGGTGTTGTTGGGTGATTTTAACTCTGCTTTGGATCCTAGTGAATTATCTAAGGGATCTAGTAGTATGAGTAGAAGCATGGTTGATTTTGCTGAATGTGTGGCCAATATTGAGGTGGATGATTTATGCTTTTCTGGTTTGAAATTCACTTGGAAGAAAAGTCCTAACAAGGATGATAGTCTTCTTAAGAAGCTTGATAGAATTATGGTGAATTATGAGTTTTTGAAGATTTATCCGGATGCAAATGCTATGTTTCTTCCCTTTTTATCTTCTGACCATAGTTCTTGTATTCTGAATATTTCTTCTGCCAAGAGAGATAAGCCTAAAGCTTTTAAATTTCCTAATTTCTTAGCTAATAAAAAGGAATTTATTCCTCTTGTTAAAGACTTATGGAATAATGAGCTGATTGGGTTTGATATGTATAAACTTGTCACAAACTTAAAAGCTTTGAAGAAACCTCTTAGGGCTTTGCTCAGAAAACAGGGGAACTTACACCAAAAAGTGGATAATTTGAGAACTGCTTTGAAGGATGTTCAGGCTGCTATGGTCTCTAGTCCTCATGATCCTGTTTTGAGGGATAAAGAGGTGTCTTGTCTTAAGACCTATAATGAAGCTATGATAGATGAAGAGGTTTTTTTGAAGCAGAAAGCAAAGGTTGAGTGGTTAAAAGAGGGTGATCATAATACCAAATATTTTCATAAAGTTATCAGAGGAAGGATTAATAGGAACAGGATTATTATGATTCAAGATATGGAGGGTAGAGTGTTCCATGGAAATGAGGTTGCTGGTCAATTTATTACTCATTTTAAGAATATTTTGGGTACTTCTAGTACCACTATTCCTATTAGTAATCCTGACAGCCTTTTTGGCAGAAAACTCTCTGATCACTGTGCTAATTTTATGATTAGACCTGTGAGTAAGGATGAAGTGAAGGCAGCTCTTTTTGACATCTGTGATGATAAGGCCCCAGGCCCTGATGGTTACTCTTCAAAGTTTTTTAAAGCCTCTTGGACTATTATTGGTGATGATGTGTTTAAGGCAGTCAAGCAATTTTTTGAATCTGGGAAGTTGTTAAAAGAAGTGAATGCAACAAGTATTGCTTTAGTGCCTAAGATTAGTAATCCTTTAAAAGTTTCTGATTTCAGGCCTATAGCTTGTTGTAATGTGGTGTATAAATGCATTAGTAAGGTTATCACAAATAGAATTAAAAATTCTCTTAATGACCTTGTTGATGAAAACCAAAGTGCTTTCATCCCTGGTAGACAAATCAGTGATAACATTCTTTTGTCTCAGGAGTTATTGAGAAATTATCACACTGACAGGGGTCCTTCTAAGTGTGCTATGAAGATTGATATTCAGAAGGCTTATGACACGGTTGAATGGTGTTTTTTAAGGAATATTTTATTATTCTTTGGGTTTCATCCATGGATGGTCCATTTGATAATGGAATGTACCTCCACAACATCTTTTATGATAAATGTTAATGGTGACTTTAAGGGGTTTTTTAAAGGGAAAAGGGGATTGAGGCAGGGTGATCCTATGTCACCCTACCTGTTTACCCTTGTTATGGAGGTTCTAAATTTGATTTTAAAGAGGCAAATTTTGGAGGATGGAGGTTTTAAGTTTCATAGGAAATGTGAAGAGCTTAAAATTACTCATCTATGTTTTGCTGATGACCTCTTACTGTTTTGTAATGGAGATAGCAGGTCTGTCTCAGTTATTAAAAAAGGTTTAGAGGAATTTAGTTCTGTGTCTGGTTTGATTCCTAATCAGCAGAAAAGCACTATATTTTTTTGTAATGTTAAACCTCATACTAGGTTAAATATTACTGAAATTCTGCCTTTTTCTGTTGGTACTCTACCTGTTAGGTATTTAGGAGTACCTTTGATATCTTCTAAACTGTTTGTGAAAGACTGTAGCAGCCTGGTGGATAAAGTGAAAAAGAGGTTGCTTGACTGGAAAAATAAATCCCTCTCATTTGCTGGCTGATTACTCCTTATTTAATCAGTCCTCAGCTCCATGCAGGTGTACTGGTCTTCTATGTTCTTATTGCCAAAGTCTATTTCTCAAGATATTGAAAGACTTTTGAGAGGATTCCTTTGGTGTCATGGTGAGATGAGAAGAGGCAGGGCTAAAGTTAAATGGGAAGATGTTTGTACTCCTAAATGTCAAGGGGGTCTGGGGTTAAAGGTTCTTCATACTTGGAATAAGGCTTTGGTTGCTAAACATATTTGGAATATTGTAAGCAATAAAGAGTCTTTATGGGTCAAGTGGATTAATGAGGTTAGACTCAAAGATAGAAACTTTTGGTCTTTAGCATCTCCTGCAAATGTTTGTTGGAGTTGGAGGAGTATTTTGAAATGCAGAGCAGAAATTAGGAAACATTTTGTGTACAGGATTGGAGATGGAAAGAACACATCTGCTTGGTTTGACAATTGGCACCCAAGTGGTCCTTTGTGTAAGTTCATATCTCATAGGGATATGTATGATGGTGGTTTGTTAGCAAGCTGTACTGTGCATGACATTATTCAGAATGGGGAATGGAGGATTCCTTTGGATTGGTTTACCAAATTCCCCATGTTTTTTGAAGTCCAACCTCCCCTCATTGTCAATGACAGACAGGACAGAGGCTTATGGAAAAAGTTGAATGATAGGTGTATCCCTTTCTCTGTGTCTGAAGCTTGGAATGTGGTGAGGGAAAGTTCTGATTATGTTTTTTGGTCAAACTGGGTTTGGTTCAGTCAGAACATACCTAGGCATTCTTTTATCCTTTGGTTGGTCTTTCTGCAGAAGTTGAAAACTCAGGATAAACTTATGGAGGATAAGGATATGGAGGATGTTAGGTGTACTTTCTGCAAATTGCAATTAGATACACATGATCACCTTTACTTTGAATGTGACTATCCAGCTACAATTTGGGACATTATGAAGAATATGTGTAGGCTGGATTTCATGCCCAATAAGTGGTCTTATTTGGTTATGAATTTGGAAAGAATTCCTGTTAGTAAGTCCATATGGAGTATTGTACAGAGGTTAGTGTTAGCAGCCTCTGTATACTATATATGGCAAGAAAGGAATTTGAGGATGTTCCAGGGAAAGCACAGATCTGCTGAAGATCTTTGTGGTCTAATCAAAAACTCTGTTAGACTAAGACTTATGGGGTTAAATATTAGAAGATCTAAACAATCTGTGTTGGTTGCTGATATTTGGAATTTTAGCCTGATGAAGGAGGGAATTTTTACTTCTTGTTCTGACCATAATGATAATGACTGATTATTTTTGGAAATGGTGTAACAATTTTTGCAAAATTGTTTTAGTTACCTGGTTATGTTTGGCAGCAGAGGGGTATTATGGTCTTTTGCCCTTTTTTTTAGGATTTTATGTGGGGCTTATTGGTATTTTTTTGGAATTTTTCAAAATTTTTGTGAAATTTTTTGGAGATATTATGATAGCTTTGGTATTTATCAAAGTTACAACTGGAAAATTCTTGATTTTCAAGGGTTTTATGTTATTTTAGAGCTGCAGAGGGACATTTTGGGTATTTCCAGCCATATGTTGAAGATGGACTCTTTTGTGCAGTCTTGGATTATTCTTGTTTATTTTTCTGGTTTTTTGAAGATTTTTATGATTTTTTCTAGGAATCTTGGCTCGTTGGGCCTTAATACCAACAACTGCTATGAGTTGCAATGCATAAAGGAAAGTCATAACTTACTGATTTTTTTGTGCATTTTAAGTGTGAGATGCAGTTTCTGTTTTATATTTTTTGCAGATAATATATGGCTTTTATTTGGAATGTTGCTTGTTGCTGATATTGAGATTGAGGAGCATATGTACAGATACAAGTTGTGTGTTTTTAAGCATGAAATCAGGAGGGATTCTATTCCAAATCATGTGGGAATTGGTCATAGTCAGGTCATAATTAGTCATAGATGTGATGTGATGAATTTCTGGTGGTTTTGGAACCTTCCTGATTGTATGCCCTATGGATACATTTTGCAACTTAGAGGCTGTTTGACTTTGCTGAAGTCAAATTTGGATGTGGGTTTATTGAGCAGATTTGAAGACTGGGCCACTTTTTTGATTGCTATTTGGGCTAATATGGAGTGGACTGTTTTGAGTTGTAATGGTATGATTCTTTGTCATACCATTATGGGTCCAATTTTGACTTTCTTTGAGTCAAAATTGAGCCTTAACTCTGTTTTGGACATGTTTGATGATGATGATGATTTGAGGCTTACGTTATGGGTCTGTTATGATTATTCTATGAGGTTGTTGACTTTTTCTGGGTCAACATCCTGCATTGCTTCCAATTCAATCTGTTTTGGTGGTAATGTCCATAGTAATGAGCTGTTGTTGACTTTTTGTGAGTCAAATTTGAAAAAGAAGTGTACAAATGGGATGTTTTTCTCTATCAATATTGAAGATAAAACATACAAGATCTGGACCAGTTTTGAAGACCTAGGCATCCTTGATAGATTTGGTTTATTGGTTTATTCTAGTGATTATTATTTAAATGTTTTGTGTTCTAGAAACGAGCTAGGCTATAGAGTTATGCTTTTGTTATTGGCTTTGTTCCCAAAACATGTGTTGGGAGGCCAATTAGGTTTGTTCAAGATGTGGTAGTTTTTACCCATCTTTGTTTGTACTTTCTTTTAGTTTTGTTTTTGCCGGGTTTAGCCCTTTACCCAAAAAAAAAAAAAAAAACCCATAACCAAGGCCAGTGAACCATTATAACCACTACATGTCCATAACTCATATCGATGGCCCCTGAACCATTATAACTACTAGCCATGACCAATAGTCTATAGATATCCATTTTACAAGTAATAGATGTCCATAACCCATAACCATGGTCCTTGAACCATTATAACAACTAGATGTCCATAACTGATACTGATGGCCCTTGAACCATTATAACTACTAGCCATGACCGACAGCCTATAAATATACATTTTACAAGTAATAGGTGTCCATACCCCATAACCAAGGCCATTGAACCATTATAACCACTACATGTCCATAACTCAAATCGATGGCCCTTGAAACATTATAACTACTAGCTATGACCAATAGCCTATAGATATCCATTTTAAAAGTAATAGGTGTCCATTACGCATAAAAATCGTCCTTGAACCATTATAACCACTAGATTTCCATAACTGATGCCGATGGCCCTTGAACCATTATAACTACTAGCCATGACCAATAGCCTATAGATATCCATTTTACAAGTAATAGGTGTCCATAACCCATAACCATGGCCCTTGAATCATTATAACCACTAGATGTCCATAACTGATACTGATGGCCCTTGAACCATTATAACTACTAGCCATGTCCAATAGCCTACAGATATCCATTTTACAAGTAATAGGTGTCCATAACCCATAACCATGGTTCTTGAACCATGATAACCACTAGATATCCATAACAGATACTGATGGCCCTTGAACCATTATAACTAGTAGCCATGACGAATAGCCTATAGATATCGATTTTACAAGTAATAGGTGTCCTTAACCCATAACCAAGGCCAGTGAACCATTATAACCACTGCATGTCCATAACTCATATCGATGGCCCTTGAACCATTATAACTACTAGCCATGACCAATAGGCTATAGATATCCATTTTACAAGTAATAGGTGTCCATAACCCATAACCATGGTCCTTGAACCATTATAACAACTAGATGTCCATAACTGATACTGATGGCCCTTGAACCATTATAACTACTAGCCATGACCAATAGCCTATAGATATACATTTTACAAGTAATAGGTGTCCATAACCCACAACCAAGGCCATTGAACCATTATAACCACTACATGACCATAACTCATACCGATGGCCCTTAAACCATTATAACTACTAGCCATGACCAATAGCCTATAGATAACCATTTTACAAGTAATAGGTGTCCATTACCCATAACAATCGTCGTCGAACCATTATAACCACTAGATGTCCATAACTGACACTGATGGCCCTTGAACCATTATAACTACTAGCCTTGACCAATAGCCTATAGATATCCATTTTACAAGTAATAGGTGTCCATAACCCAAAACCATGGTCCTTGAATCATTATAACCACTAGATGTCCATGACTGATACTGATGGCCCTTGAACCATTATAACTACTAGCCATGTCCAATAGCCTACAGATATACATTTTACAAGTAATATGTGTCCATAACCCATAACCATGGTTCTTGAACCATTATAACCACTAGATGTCCATAACTGATACTGATGGCCCTTGAACCATTATAACTACTAGCCATGACCGATAGCCTATAAATATACATTTTACAAGTAATAGGTGTCCATAACCCATAACCAAGGCCATTGAACCATTATAACCACTACATGTCCATAACTCATATCGATGGCCCTTGAACCATTATAACTACTTGCCATGACCAATAGCCTATAGATATCCATTTTAAAAGTAATAGGTGTCCATTAAGCATAACAATCCTCCCTGAACCATTATAACCACTAGATTTCCATAACTGATACCGATGGCCCTTGAACCATTATAACTACTAGCCATGACCAATAACCTATAGATATCCATTTTACAAGTAATAGGTGTCCATAACCCAAAACCATGGTCCTTGAATCATTATAACCACTAGATGTCCATGACTGATACTGATGGCCCTTGAACCATTATAACTACTAGCCATGTCCAATAGCCTACAGATATACATTTTACAAGTAATAGGTGTCCATAACCCATAACCATGGTTCTTGAACCATTATAACCACTAGATGTCCATAACTGATACTGATGGCCCTTGAACCATTATAACTACTAGCCATGACCGATAGCCTATAAATATACATTTTACAAGTAATAGGTGTCCATAACCCATAACCAAGGCCATTGAACCATTATAACCACTACATGTCCATAACTCATATCGATGGCCCTTGAACCATTATAACTACTAGCCATGACCAATAGCCTATAGATATCCATTTTAAAAGTAATAGGTGTCCATTACGCATAACAATCCTCCCTGAACCATTATAACCACTAGATTTCCATAACTGATACCGATGGCCCTTGAACCATTATAACTACTAGCCATGACCAATAGCCTATAGATATCCATTTTACTAGTAATAGGTGTCCATAACCCATAACCATGGCCCTTGAATCATTATAACCACTAGATTTCCATAACTGATACCGATGGCCCTTGAACCATTATAACTACTAGCCATGACCAATAGCCTATAGATATACATTTTACAAGTAATAGGTGTCCATAACCCACAACCAAGGCCATTCAACCATTATAACCACTACATGTCCATAACTCATATCGATGGCCCTTAAACCATTATTACTACTAGCCATGACCAATAGCCTATAGATAACCATTTTAAAATTAATAGGTGTCCATTACCCATAACAATCGTCGTCGAACCATTATAACCACTAGATGTCCAAAACTGACACTGATGGCCCTTGAACCATTATAACTACTAGCCTTGACCAATAGCCTATAGATATCCATTTTACAAGTAATAGGTGTCCATAACCCGTAACCATGGTCCTTGAATCATTATGACCACTAGATGTCCATGACTGATACTGATGGCCCATGAACCATTATAACTACTAGCCATGTCCAATAGCCTACAGATATACATTTTACAAGTAATAGGTGTCCATAACCATTAACCATGGTTCTTGAACCATTATAACCACTAGATGTCCATAACTGATACTGATGGCCCATGAACCATTTTAACTAGTAACCTTGACCAGTACCCTACAAATATCCATTTTACAAGTAATAGGTGTCCATAACCCATAACCAAGGCCAGTGAACCATTATAACCACTACATGTCCATAATTCATATCGATGGCCCCTGAACCATTATAACTACTAGCCATGACCAATAGTCTATAGATATCCATTTTACAAGTAATAGGTGTCCATAACCCATAACCATGGTCCTTGAACAATTATAACAACTAGATGTCCATAACTGATACTGATGGACCTTGAACCATCATAACTACTAGCCATGACCAATAGCCTATAGATAACCATTTTACAAGTAATAGGTGTCCATAACCCATAACCATGGTCCTTGAACAATTATAACAACTAGATGTCCATAACTGATTCCGATGGCCCTTAAACCATTATAACTACTAGCCATGACCAATAGCCTATAGATAACCATTTTACAAGTAATAGGTGTCCATTACCCATAACAATCGTCGTCGAACCATTATAACCACTAGATGTCCATAACTGACACTGATGGCCCTTGAACCATTATAACTACTAGCCTTGACCAATAGCCTATAGATATCCATTTTACAAGTAATAGGTGTCCATAACCCAAAACCATGGTCCTTGAATCATTATAACCACTAGATGTCCATGACTAATACTGATGGCCCTTGAACCATTATAACTACTAGCCATGACCAATAGTCTATAGATATCCATTTTACAAGTAATAGGTGTCCATAACCCATAACCATGGTCCTTGAACAATTATAACAACTAGATGTCCATAACTGATACTGATGGACCTTGAACCATTATAACTACTAGCCATGACCGATAGCCTATAAATATACATTTTACAAGTAATAGGTGTCCATAACCCATAACCAAGGCCATTGAACCATTATAACCACTACATGTCCATAACTTATATCGATGGCCCTTGAACCATTATAACTACTAGCCATGACCAATAGCCTATAGATATCCATTTTAAAAGTAATAGGTGTCCATTACGCATAACAATCGTCCCTGAACCATTATAACCACTAGATTTCCATAACTGATTCCGATGGCCCTTGAACCATTATAACTACTAGCCATGACCAATAGCCTATAGATATCCATTTTACAAGTAATAGGTGTCCATAACCCATAACCATGGCCCTTGAATCATTATAACCACTAGATGTCCATAACTGATACTGATGGCCCTTGAACCATTATAACTACTAGCCATGTCCAATAGCCTACAGATATCCATTTTACAAGTAATAGGTGTCCATAACCCATAACCATGGTTCTTGAACCATGATAACCACTAGATATCCATAACTGATACTGATGGCCCTTGAACCATTATAACTAGTAGCCATGACGAATAGCCTACAGATATCGATTTTACTAGTAATAGGTGTCCTTAACCCATAACCAAGCCCAGTGAACCATTATAACCACTACATGTCCATAACTCATATCGATGGCCCTTGAACCATTATAACTACTAGCCATGACCAAGATGCTATAGATATCCATTTTACAAGTAATAGGTGTCCATAACCCATAACCATGGTCCTTGAACCATTATAACAACTAGATGTCCATAACTGATACTGATGGCCCTTGAACCATTATAACTACTAGCCATGACCAATAGCCTATAGATATACATTTTACAAGTAATAGGTGTCCATAACTCACAACCAAGGCCATTGAACCATTATAACCACAACATGTCCATAACTCATATCGATGGCCCTTAAACCATTATAACTACTAGCCATGACCAATAGCCTATAGATAACCATTTTACAAGTAATAGGTGTCCATTACCCATAACAATCGTCGTCGAACCATTATAACCACTAGATGTCCATAACTGACACTGATGGCCCTTGAACCATTATAACTACTAGCCTTGACCAATAGCCTATAGATATCCATTTTACAAGTAATAGGTGTCCATAACCCAAAACCATGGTCCTTGAATCATTATAACCACTAGATGTCCATGACTAATACTGATGGCCCTTGAACCATTATAACTACTAGCCATGACCAATAGTCTATAGATATCCATTTTACAAGTAATAGGTGTCCATAACCCATAACCATGGTCCTTGAACAATTATAACAACTAGATGTCCATAACTGATACTGATGGACCTTGAACCATTATAACTACTAGCCATGACCGATAGCCTATAAATATACATTTTACAAGTAATAGGTGTCCATAACCCATAACCAAGGCCATTGAACCATTATAACCACTACATGTCCATAACTTATATCGATGGCCCTTGAACCATTATAACTACTAGCCATGACCAATAGCCTATAGATATCCATTTTAAAAGTAATAGGTGTCCATTACGCATAACAATCGTCCCTGAACCATTATAACCACTAGATTTCCATAACTGATTCCGATGGCCCTTGAACCATTATAACTACTAGCCATGACCAATAGCCTATAGATATCCATTTTACAAGTAATAGGTGTCCATAACCCATAACCATGGCCCTTGAATCATTATAACCACTAGATGTCCATAACTGATACTGATGGCCCTTGAACCATTATAACTACTAGCCATGTCCAATAGCCTACAGATATCCATTTTACAAGTAATAGGTGTCCATAACCCATAACCATGGTTCTTGAACCATGATAACCACTAGATATCCATAACTGATACTGATGGCCCTTGAACCATTATAACTAGTAGCCATGACGAATAGCCTACAGATATCGATTTTACTAGTAATAGGTGTCCTTAACCCATAACCAAGCCCAGTGAACCATTATAACCACTACATGTCCATAACTCATATCGATGGCCCTTGAACCATTATAACTACTAGCCATGACCAAGATGCTATAGATATCCATTTTACAAGTAATAGGTGTCCATAACCCATAACCATGGTCCTTGAACCATTATAACAACTAGATGTCCATAACTGATACTGATGGCCCTTGAACCATTATAACTACTAGCCATGACCAATAGCCTATAGATATACATTTTACAAGTAATAGGTGTCCATAACTCACAACCAAGGCCATTGAACCATTATAACCACAACATGTCCATAACTCATATCGATGGCCCTTAAACCATTATAACTACTAGCCATGACCAATAGCCTATAGATAACCATTTTACAAGTAATAGGTGTCCATTACCCATAACAATCGTCGTCGAACCATTATAACCACTAGATGTCCATAACTGACACTGATGGCCCTTGAACCATTATAACTACTAGCCTTGACCAATAGCCTATAGATATCCATTTTACAAGTAATAGGTGTCCATAACCCAAAACCATGGTCCTTGAATCATTATAACCACTAGATGTCCATGACTAATACTGATGGCCCTTGAACCATTATAACAACTAGCCATGTCCAATAGCCTATAGATATACATTTTACAAGTAATAGGTGTCCATAACCCATAACCATGGTTCTTGAACCACTATAACCACTAGATGTCCATAACTGATACTGATGGCCCTTGAACCATTATAACTACTAGCCATGACCGATAGCCTATAAATATACATTTTACAAGTAATAGGTGTCCATAACCCATAACCAAGGCCATTGAACCATTATAACCACTACATGTCCATAACTCATATCGATGGCCCTTGAACCATTATAACTACTAGCCATGACCAATAGCCTATAGATATCCATTTTAAAAGTAATAGGTGTCCATTACGCATAACAATCCTCCCTGAACCATTATAACCACTAGATTTCCATAACTGATACCGATGGCCCTTGAACCATTATAACTACTAGCCATGACCAATAGCCTATAGATATCCATTTTACAAGTAATAGGTGTCCATAACCCATAACCATGGCCCTTGAATCATTATAACCACTAGATGTCCATAACTGATACTGATGGCCCTTGAACCATTATAACTACTAGCCATGTCCAATAGCCTACAGATATCCATTTTACAAGTAATAGGTGCCCATAACCCATAACCATGGTTCTTGAACCATTATAACCACTAGATATCCATAACTGATACTGATGGCCCTTGAACCATTATAACTACTAGCCATGACCAATAGCCTATAGATATACATTTTACAAGTAATAGGTGTCCATAACCCACAACCAAGGCCATTGAACCATTATAACCTCTACATGTCCATAACTCATATCGATGGCCCTTAAACCATTATTACTACTAGCCATGACCAATAGTCTATAGATAACCATTTTAAAAGTAATAGGTGTCCATTACCCATAACAATCGTCGTCGAACCATTATAACCACTAGATGTCCATAACTGACACTGATGGCCCTTGAACCATTATAACTACTAGACTTGACCAATAGCCTATAGATATCCATTTTACAAGTAATAGGTGTCCATAACCCATAACCATGGTCCTTGAATCATTATAACCACTAGATGTCCATGACTGATACTGATGGCCCTTGAACCATTATAACTACTAGCCATGTCCAATAGCCTACAGATATACATTTTACAAGTAATAGGTGTCCATAACCATTAACCATGGTTCTTGAACCATTATAACCACTAGATGTCCATAACTGATACTGATGGCCCATGAACCATTTTAACTAGTAACCTTGACCAGTACCCTACAGATATCCATTTTACAAGTAATAGGTGTCCATAACCCATAACCAAGGCCAGTGAACCATTATAACCACTACATGTCCACAACTCATATCGATGGCCCCTGAACCATTATAACTACTAGCCATGACCAATAGTCTATAGATATCCATTTTACAAGTAATAGGTGTCCATAACCCATAACCATGGTCCTTGAACAATTATAACAACTAGATGTCCATAACTGATACTGATGGACCTTGAACCATTATAACTACTAGCCATGACCGATAGCCTATAAATATACATTTTACAAGTAATAGGTGTCCATAACCCATAACCAAGGCCATTGAACCATTATAACCACTACATGTCCATAACTTATATCGATGGCCCTTGAACCATTATAACTACTAGGCATGACCAATAGCCTATAGATATCCATTTTAAAAGTAATAGGTGTCCATTACGCATAACAATCGTCCCTGAACCATTATAACCACTAGATTTCCATAACTGATACCGATGGCCCTTGAACCATTATAACTAGTAGCCATGACCAATAGCCTATAGATATCGATTTTAAAAGTAATAGGTGTCCTTAACCCATAACCAAAGCCAGGGAACCATAATAACCACTACATGTCCATAACTCATATCGATGGCCCTCGAACCATTATAACTACTAGCCATGACCAATAGCCTATCCATCTTACAAGTAATAGGTGTCCATAACCCATAACCATGGTCCTTGAACCATTATAACAACTAGATGTCCATAACTGATACGGATGGCCCTTGAACCATTATAACTACTAGCCATGACCAATAGCCTATAGGTATACATTTTACAAGTAATAGGTGTCCATAACCCACAACCAAGGCCATTGAACCATTATAACCACTACATGTCCATAACTCATATCGATGGCCCTTGAACCATTATAACTACTAGCCATGACCAATAGCCTCTAGATATCCAATTTACAAGTAATAGGTTTCCATAACCCATAACCATGGTTCTTGAACCATTGTAACCACTAGATGTCCATAACTGATACTGATGGCCCTTGAACCATTATAACAACTAGCCAAGACCTATAGCCTAAAGATATCCATTTTACAAGTAATAGGTGTGCATAACCCATAACCAAGGCCATTGAACCATTATAACCACTACATGTCCATAACTCATATCGATGGCCCTCGAACCATTATAACTACTAGCCAAGACCAATAGCCTATAGATATCCATCTTACAAGTAATAGGTGTCCATAACCCATAACCATGGTCCTTGAACCATTATAACAACTAGATGTCCATAACTGATACGGATGGCCCTTGAACTATTATAACTACTAGCCATGACCAATAGCCTATAGGTATACATTTTACAAGTAATAGGTGTCCATAACCCACAACCAAGGCCATTGAACCATTATAACCACTACATGTCCATAACTCATATCGATGGCCCTTGAACCATTATAACTACTAGCCATGACCAATAGCCTCTAGATATCCAATTTACAAGTAATAGGTTTCCATAACCCATAACCATGGTTCTTGAACCATTGTAACCACTAGATGTCCATAACTGATACTGACGGCCCTTTAACCATTATAACAACTAGCCATGACCTATAGCCTAAAGATATCCATTTTACAAGTAATAGGTGTGCATAACCCATAACCAAGGCCATTGAACCATTATAACCACTACATGCATGTCCATAACTCATATCGATGGCCCTTGAACCATTATAACTACTAGCCATGACCAATAGCCTTTAGATATCCATTTTACAAGTAATAGGTGTCCATAACCCATAACCATGGTCCTTGAACCATTATAACAACTAGATGTCCATAACTGATACTGATGGCCCTTGAACCATTATAACTACTAGCCATGACCAATAGCCTATAGATATACATTTTACAAGTAATAGGTGTCCATAACCCACAACCAAGGCCATTGAACCATTATAACCACTACATGTCCATAACTCATATCGATGGCCCTTAAACCATTATAACTACTAGCCATGACCAATAGCCTATAGATAACCATTTTACAAGTAATAGGTGTCCATTACCCATAACAATCGTCGTCGAACCATTATAACCACTAGATGTCCATAACTGACACTGATGGCCCTTGAACCATTATAACTACTAGCCTTGACCAATAGCCTATAGATATCCATTTTACAAGTAATATGTGTCCATAACCCAAAACCATGGTCCTTGAATCATTATAACCACTAGATGTCCATGACTAATACTGATGGCCCTTGAACCATTATAACTACTAGCCATGTCCAATAGCCTACAGATATACATTTTACAAGTAATAGGTGTCCATAACCCATAACCATGGTTCTTGAACCATTATAACCACTAGATGTCCATAACTGATACTGATGGCCCTTGAACCATTATAACTACTAGCCATGACCGATAGCCTATAAATATACATTTTACAAGTAATAGGTGTCCATAACCCATAACCATGGTCCTTGAACAATTATAACAACTAGATGTCCATAACTGATACTGATGGACCTTGAACCATTATAACTACTAGCCATGACCGATAGCCTATAAATATACATTTTACAAGTAATAGGTGTCCATAACCCATAACCAAGGCCATTGAACCATTATAACCACTACATGTCCATAACTTATATCGATGGCCCTTGAACCATTATAACTACTAGCCATGACCAATAGCCTATAGATATCCATTTTAAAAGTAATAGGTGTCCATTACGCATAACAATCGTCCCTGAACCATTATAACCACTAGATTTCCATAACTGATACCGATGGCCCTTGAACCATTATAACTAGTAGCCATGACCAATAGCCTATAGATATCGATTTTAAAAGTAATAGGTGTCCTTAACCCATAACCAAAGCCAGGGAACCATAATAACCACTACATGTCCATAACTCATATCGATGGCCCTCGAACCATTATAACTACTAGCCATGACCAATAGCCTATCCATCTTACAAGTAATAGGTGTCCATAACCCATAACCATGGTCCTTGAACCATTATAACAACTAGATGTCCATAACTGATACGGATGGCCCTTGAACCATTATAACTACTAGCCATGACCAATAGCCTATAGGTATACATTTTACAAGTAATAGGTGTCCATAACCCACAACCAAGGCCATTGAACCATTATAACCACTACATGTCCATAACTCATATCGATGGCCCTTGAACCATTATAACTACTAGCCATGACCAATAGCCTCTAGATATCCAATTTACAAGTAATAGGTTTCCATAACCCATAACCATGGTTCTTGAACCATTGTAACCACTAGATGTCCATAACTGATACTGATGGCCCTTGAACCATTATAACAACTAGCCAAGACCTATAGCCTAAAGATATCCATTTTACAAGTAATAGGTGTGCATAACCCATAACCAAGGCCATTGAACCATTATAACCACTACATGTCCATAACTCATATCGATGGCCCTCGAACCATTATAACTACTAGCCAAGACCAATAGCCTATAGATATCCATCTTACAAGTAATAGGTGTCCATAACCCATAACCATGGTCCTTGAACCATTATAACAACTAGATGTCCATAACTGATACGGATGGCCCTTGAACTATTATAACTACTAGCCATGACCAATAGCCTATAGGTATACATTTTACAAGTAATAGGTGTCCATAACCCACAACCAAGGCCATTGAACCATTATAACCACTACATGTCCATAACTCATATCGATGGCCCTTGAACCATTATAACTACTAGCCATGACCAATAGCCTCTAGATATCCAATTTACAAGTAATAGGTTTCCATAACCCATAACCATGGTTCTTGAACCATTGTAACCACTAGATGTCCATAACTGATACTGACGGCCCTTTAACCATTATAACAACTAGCCATGACCTATAGCCTAAAGATATCCATTTTACAAGTAATAGGTGTGCATAACCCATAACCAAGGCCATTGAACCATTATAACCACTACATGCATGTCCATAACTCATATCGATGGCCCTTGAACCATTATAACTACTAGCCATGACCAATAGCCTTTAGATATCCATTTTACAAGTAATAGGTGTCCATAACCCATAACCATGGTCCTTGAACCATTATAACAACTAGATGTCCATAACTGATACTGATGGCCCTTGAACCATTATAACTACTAGCCATGACCAATAGCCTATAGATATACATTTTACAAGTAATAGGTGTCCATAACCCACAACCAAGGCCATTGAACCATTATAACCACTACATGTCCATAACTCATATCGATGGCCCTTAAACCATTATAACTACTAGCCATGACCAATAGCCTATAGATAACCATTTTACAAGTAATAGGTGTCCATTACCCATAACAATCGTCGTCGAACCATTATAACCACTAGATGTCCATAACTGACACTGATGGCCCTTGAACCATTATAACTACTAGCCTTGACCAATAGCCTATAGATATCCATTTTACAAGTAATATGTGTCCATAACCCAAAACCATGGTCCTTGAATCATTATAACCACTAGATGTCCATGACTAATACTGATGGCCCTTGAACCATTATAACTACTAGCCATGTCCAATAGCCTACAGATATACATTTTACAAGTAATAGGTGTCCATAACCCATAACCATGGTTCTTGAACCATTATAACCACTAGATGTCCATAACTGATACTGATGGCCCTTGAACCATTATAACTACTAGCCATGACCGATAGCCTATAAATATACATTTTACAAGTAATAGGTGTCCATAACCCATAACCAAGGCCATTGAACCATTATAACCACTACATGTCCATAACTCATATCGATGGCCCTTGAACCATTATAACTACTAGCCATGACCAATAGCCTATAGATATCCATTTTAAAAGTAATAGGTGTCCATTACGCATAACAATCCTCCCTGAACCATTATAACCACTAGATTTCCATAACTGATACCGATGGCCCTTGAACCATTATAACTACTAGCCATGACCAATAGCCTATAAATATCCATTTTACAAGTAATAGGTGTCCATAACCCATAACCATGGCCCTTGAATCATTATAACCACTAGATGTCCATAACTGATACTGATGGCCCTTGAACCATTATAACTACTAGCCATGTCCAATAGCCTACAGATATCCATTTTAAAAGTAATAGGTGTCCATTACGCATAACAATCGTCCCTGAACCATTATAACCACTAGATTTCCATAACTGATGCCGATGGCCCTTGAACCATTATAACTAGTAGCCATGACCAATAGCCTATAGATATCGATTTTAAAAGTAATAGGTGTCCTTAACCCATAACCAAGGCCAGTGAACCATTAAAACCACTACATGTCCATAACTCATATCGATGGCCCTCGAACCATTATAACTACTAGCCATGACCAATAGCCTATAGATATCCATCTTACAAGTAATAGGTGTCCATAACCCATAACCATGGTCCTTGAACCATTATAACAACTAGATGTCCATAACTGATACGGATGGCCCTTGAACCATTATAACTACTAGCCATGACCAATAGCCTATAGGTATACATTTTACAAGTAATAGGTGTCCATAACCCACAACCAAGGCCATTGAACCATTATAACCACTACATGTCCATAACTCATATCGATGGCCCTTGAACCATTATAACTACTAGCCATGACCAATAGCCTCTAGATATCCAATTTACAAGTAATAGGTTTCCATAACCCATAACCATGGTTCTTGAACCATTGTAACCAATAGATGTCCATAACTGATACTGATGGCCCTTGAACCATTATAACAACTAGCCAAGACCTATAGCCTAAAGATATCCATTTTACAAGTAATAGGTGTGCATAACCCATAACCAAGGCCATTGAACCATTATAACCACTACATGCATGTCCATAACTCATATCGATGGCCCTTGAACCATTATAACTACTAGACATGACCAATAGCCTTTAGATATCCATTTTACAAGTAATAGGTGTCCATAACCCATAACCATGGTCCTTGAACATTATAACCACTAGATGTCCATAACTGATACTGATGGCCCTTGAACCATTATAACTACTAGCCATGACCAATAGCCTATAGATATCCATTTTAAAAGTAATAGGTGTCCATTACGCATAACAATCGTCCCTGAACCATTATAACCACTAGATTTCCATAACTGATACCGATGGCCCTTGAACCATTATAACTAGTAGCCATGACCAATAGCCTATAGATATCGATTTTAAAAGTAATAGGTGTCCTTAACCCATAACCAAAGCCAGGGAACCATAATAACCACTACATGTCCATAACTCATATCGATGGCCCTCGAACCATTATAACTACTAGCCATGACCAATAGCCTATCCATCTTACAAGTAATAGGTGTCCATAACCCATAACCATGGTCCTTGAACCATTATAACAACTAGATGTCCATAACTGATACGGATGGCCCTTGAACCATTATAACTACTAGCCATGACCAATAGCCTATAGGTATACATTTTACAAGTAATAGGTGTCCATAACCCACAACCAAGGCCATTGAACCATTATAACCACTACATGTCCATAACTCATATCGATGGCCCTTGAACCATTATAACTACTAGCCATGACCAATAGCCTCTAGATATCCAATTTACAAGTAATAGGTTTCCATAACCCATAACCATGGTTCTTGAACCATTGTAACCACTAGATGTCCATAACTGATACTGATGGCCCTTGAACCATTATAACAACTAGCCAAGACCTATAGCCTAAAGATATCCATTTTACAAGTAATAGGTGTGCATAACCCATAACCAAGGCCATTGAACCATTATAACCACTACATGTCCATAACTCATATCGATGGCCCTCGAACCATTATAACTACTAGCCAAGACCAATAGCCTATAGATATCCATCTTACAAGTAATAGGTGTCCATAACCCATAACCATGGTCCTTGAACCATTATAACAACTAGATGTCCATAACTGATACGGATGGCCCTTGAACTATTATAACTACTAGCCATGACCAATAGCCTATAGGTATACATTTTACAAGTAATAGGTGTCCATAACCCACAACCAAGGCCATTGAACCATTATAACCACTACATGTCCATAACTCATATCGATGGCCCTTGAACCATTATAACTACTAGCCATGACCAATAGCCTCTAGATATCCAATTTACAAGTAATAGGTTTCCATAACCCATAACCATGGTTCTTGAACCATTGTAACCACTAGATGTCCATAACTGATACTGACGGCCCTTTAACCATTATAACAACTAGCCATGACCTATAGCCTAAAGATATCCATTTTACAAGTAATAGGTGTGCATAACCCATAACCAAGGCCATTGAACCATTATAACCACTACATGCATGTCCATAACTCATATCGATGGCCCTTGAACCATTATAACTACTAGCCATGACCAATAGCCTTTAGATATCCATTTTACAAGTAATAGGTGTCCATAACCCATAACCATGGTCCTTGAACCATTATAACAACTAGATGTCCATAACTGATACTGATGGCCCTTGAACCATTATAACTACTAGCCATGACCAATAGCCTATAGATATACATTTTACAAGTAATAGGTGTCCATAACCCACAACCAAGGCCATTGAACCATTATAACCACTACATGTCCATAACTCATATCGATGGCCCTTAAACCATTATAACTACTAGCCATGACCAATAGCCTATAGATAACCATTTTACAAGTAATAGGTGTCCATTACCCATAACAATCGTCGTCGAACCATTATAACCACTAGATGTCCATAACTGACACTGATGGCCCTTGAACCATTATAACTACTAGCCTTGACCAATAGCCTATAGATATCCATTTTACAAGTAATATGTGTCCATAACCCAAAACCATGGTCCTTGAATCATTATAACCACTAGATGTCCATGACTAATACTGATGGCCCTTGAACCATTATAACTACTAGCCATGTCCAATAGCCTACAGATATACATTTTACAAGTAATAGGTGTCCATAACCCATAACCATGGTTCTTGAACCATTATAACCACTAGATGTCCATAACTGATACTGATGGCCCTTGAACCATTATAACTACTAGCCATGACCGATAGCCTATAAATATACATTTTACAAGTAATAGGTGTCCATAACCCATAACCAAGGCCATTGAACCATTATAACCACTACATGTCCATAACTCATATCGATGGCCCTTGAACCATTATAACTACTAGCCATGACCAATAGCCTATAGATATCCATTTTAAAAGTAATAGGTGTCCATTACGCATAACAATCCTCCCTGAACCATTATAACCACTAGATTTCCATAACTGATACCGATGGCCCTTGAACCATTATAACTACTAGCCATGACCAATAGCCTATAAATATCCATTTTACAAGTAATAGGTGTCCATAACCCATAACCATGGCCCTTGAATCATTATAACCACTAGATGTCCATAACTGATACTGATGGCCCTTGAACCATTATAACTACTAGCCATGTCCAATAGCCTACAGATATCCATTTTAAAAGTAATAGGTGTCCATTACGCATAACAATCGTCCCTGAACCATTATAACCACTAGATTTCCATAACTGATGCCGATGGCCCTTGAACCATTATAACTAGTAGCCATGACCAATAGCCTATAGATATCGATTTTAAAAGTAATAGGTGTCCTTAACCCATAACCAAGGCCAGTGAACCATTAAAACCACTACATGTCCATAACTCATATCGATGGCCCTCGAACCATTATAACTACTAGCCATGACCAATAGCCTATAGATATCCATCTTACAAGTAATAGGTGTCCATAACCCATAACCATGGTCCTTGAACCATTATAACAACTAGATGTCCATAACTGATACGGATGGCCCTTGAACCATTATAACTACTAGCCATGACCAATAGCCTATAGGTATACATTTTACAAGTAATAGGTGTCCATAACCCACAACCAAGGCCATTGAACCATTATAACCACTACATGTCCATAACTCATATCGATGGCCCTTGAACCATTATAACTACTAGCCATGACCAATAGCCTCTAGATATCCAATTTACAAGTAATAGGTTTCCATAACCCATAACCATGGTTCTTGAACCATTGTAACCAATAGATGTCCATAACTGATACTGATGGCCCTTGAACCATTATAACAACTAGCCAAGACCTATAGCCTAAAGATATCCATTTTACAAGTAATAGGTGTGCATAACCCATAACCAAGGCCATTGAACCATTATAACCACTACATGCATGTCCATAACTCATATCGATGGCCCTTGAACCATTATAACTACTAGACATGACCAATAGCCTTTAGATATCCATTTTACAAGTAATAGGTGTCCATAACCCATAACCATGGTCCTTGAACATTATAACCACTAGATGTCCATAACTGATACTGATGGCCCTTGAACCATTATAACTACTAGCCATGACCAATAGCCTATAGATATCCATTTTACAAGTAATAGGTGTCCATAAGCCATAACCAAGGCCAGTGAACCATTATAACCACTACATGTCCATAACTCATATCGATGGCCCTTGAACCATTATAACTACTAGCCATGACCAATAGCCTATAGATATCCATTTTACAAGTAATAGGTGTCCATAACCCATAACCATGGTCCTTGAACCATTATAACCAGTAGTTGTCCATAACTGATACTGATGGCCCTTGAACCATTATAACTACTAGCCATGACCAATAGCCTATAAATATCCATTTTACAATTAATAGGTGTCCATAACCCATAACCAAGGCCAGTGAACCATTATAACCACTACATGTCCATAACTCATATCGATGGCCCTTGAACCATTATAACTACTAGCCATGACCAGTAGCCTATAGATATCCATTTTACAAGTAATAGGTGTCCATTACCCATAACAATCGTCCCTGAATCATTATAACCACTAGATGTCCATAAGTGATACTGATGGCCTTTGAACCATTATAACTAGTAGCCATGACCAATAGCCTATAGATATCGATTTTAAAAGTAATAGGTGTCCTTAACCCATAACCAAGGCCAGTGAACCATTATAACCACTACATGTCCATAACTCATATCGATGGCCCTTGAACCATTATAACTACTAGCCATGACCAATAGCCTATAGATATCCATCTTACAAGTAATATGTGTCCATAACCCATAACCATGGTCCTTGAACCATTATAACAACTAGATGTCCATAACTGATACTGATGGCCCTTTAACCATTATAACTACTAGCCATGACCAATAGCCTATAGGTATACATTTTACAAGTAATAGGTGTCCATAACCCACAACCAAGGCCATTGAACCATTATAACCACTACATGTCCATAACTCATATCGATGGCCCTTGAACCATTATAACTACTAGCCATGACCAATAGCCTATAGATAACCATTTTACAAGTAATAGGTGTCCATTACCCATAACAATCGTCGTCGAACCATTATAACCACTAGATGTCCATAACTGACACTGATGGCCCTTGAACCATTATAACTACTAGCCTTGACCAATAGCCTATTGATATCCATTTTACAAGTAATAGGTGTCCATAACCCATAACCATGGTCCTTGAACCATTATAACAACTAGATGTCCATAACTGATACTGATGGCCCTTGAACCATTATAACTACTAGCCATGACCAATAGCCTATAGGTATATATTTTACAAGTATTAGGTGTCCATAACCCACAACCAAGGCCATTGAACCATTATAACCACTACATGTCCATAACTCATATCGATGGCCCTTGAACCATTATAACTACTAGCCATGACCAATAGCCTATAGATAACCATTTTACAAGTAATAGGTGTCCATTACCCATAACAATCGTCGTCGAACCATTATAACCACTAGTTGTCCATAACTGACACTGATGGCCCTTGAACCATTATAACTACTAGCCTTGACCAATAGCCTATAGATATCCATTTTACAAGTAATAGGTGTCCATAACCCATAACCATGGTCCTTGAATCATTATAACCACTAGATGTCCATGACTGATACTGATGGCCCTTGAACCATTACAACTACTAGCCATGTCCAATAGCATACAAATATACATTTTACAAGTAATAGGTGTCCATAACCCATAACCATGGTTCTTGAACCATTATAACCACTAGATGTCCATAACTGATACTGATGGCCCATGAACCATTACAACTAGTAACCATGACCAGTAGCCTATAGATATCCATTTTACAAGTAATAGGTGTCCATAACCCATAACCATGGTTGTTGAACCATTATAACCACTAGATGTCCATAACTGATACTGATGGCCCTTGAACCATTATAACTACTAGCCATGACCAATATCCTATATATATCTATTTTACAAGTAATAGGTGTTTATAACCCAAAACCCCATCCATTTAACAATTATAACCACTAGATGTCTGTAACTGATACCGATGGCCCTTGAACCATTATAACTACTACCCATGACCTATATAGATATCTATTTTACAAGTAATAGGTGTCCATAACCCATAACCAAGGTCCTTGAACCATTATAACCACTAGATTTCCATAACTGATACTGATGGCCCTTGAATCATTATAACTACTAGCCATGACCAATAGCCTATAGAAATTCATTTTACAAGTAATAGGTGTCCATAACCCATAACCATGGTCCTTGAACCATTATAACAACTAGATGTCCAAAACTGATACTGATGGCCCTTGAACCATTATAACTACTAGCCATGACCAATAGCCTATAGCTATTCATTTTACAAGTAATACGTGTCCATAACCCATAACCATGGTCCTTGAACGATTATAACCACTAGATGTCCATAACTTATACTGATGGCCCTTGAACCATTATAACTACTAGCCATGACAGATAGCCTATACATATCCATTTTACGAGTAATAGTTGTCCCGTAACCCATAACCATGGTTCTTGAACCATTATAACCACTAGATGTCCATAACTGATACTGATGGCCCTTGAACCATTATAACTACTAGCCATGACCAATAGCCTATAGATATCCATTTGACAAGTAATAGGTGTCCATAACCCATAACCATGGTCCTTGAATCATTATAACCACTAGATGTCCATAACTGATACTGATGGCCCTTGAACCATTATAACTACTAGCCATGACCAATAGCCTATAAATATCCATTTTACAAGTAATAGGTGTCCATAACCCATAACCAAGGCCAGTGAACCATTATAACCACTACATGTCCATAACTCATATCGATGGCCCTTGAACCATTATAACTACTAGCCATGACCAGTAGCCTATAGATATCCATTTTACAAGTAATAGGTGTCCATTACCCATAACAATCGTCCCTGAATCATTATAACCACTAGATGTCCATAAGTGATACTGATGGCCCTTGAACCATTATAACTACTAGCCATGACCAGTAGCCTATAGATATCCATTTTACAAATAATAGGTGTCCATAATCCATAACCATGGTTCTTGAACCATTATAACCACTAGATGTCCATAACTGATATTGATGGCCCTTCAACCATTATAACTACTAGCCATGACCAATAGCCTCTAGATATCCAATTTACAAGTAATAGGTGTCCATAACCCATAACCATGGTTCTTGAACCATTATAACCACTAGATGTCCATAACTGATACTGATGGCCCTTGAACCATTATAACAACTAGCCAAGACCTATAGCTTAAAGATATCCATTTTACAAGTAATAGATGTACATAACCCATAACCAAGGCCATTGAACCATTATAACCACTACATGCATGTCCATAACTCATATCGATGGCCCTTGAACCATTATAACTACTAGCCATGACCAATAGCCTATAGGTATACATTTTACAAGTAATAGGTGTCCATAACCCACAACCAAGGCCATTGAACCATTATAACCACTACATGTCCATAACTCATATCGATGGCCCTTGAACCATTATAACTACTAGCCATGACCAATAGCCTCTAGATATCCAATTTACAAGTAATAGGTTTCCATAACCCATAACCATGGTTCTTGAACCATTGTAACCACTAGATGTCCATAACTGATACTGACGGCCCTTTAACCATTATAACAATTAGCCATGACCTATAGCCTAAAGATATCCATTTTACAAGTAATAGGTGTGCATAACCCATAACCAAGGCCATTGAACCATTATAACCACTACATGCATGTCCATAACTCATATCGATGGCCCTTGAACCATTATAACTACTAGCCATGACCAATAGCCTTTAGATATCCATTTTACAAGTAATAGGTGTCCATAACCCATAACCATGGTTCTTGAACCATTATAACCACTAGATGTCCATAACTGATACTGATGGCCCTTGAACCATTATAACTACTAGCCATGACCGATAGCCTATAAATATACATTTTACAAGTAATAGGTGTCCATAACCCATAACCAAGGCCATTGAACCATTATAACCACTACATGTCCATAACTCATATCGATGGCCCTTGAACCATTATAACTACTAGCCATGACCAATAGCCTATAGATATCCATTTTAAAAGTAATAGGTGTCCATTACGCATAACAATCCTCCCTGAACCATTATAACCACTAGATTTCCATAACTGATACCGATGGCCCTTGAACCATTATAACTACTAGCCATGACCAATAGCCTATAAATATCCATTTTACAAGTAATAGGTGTCCATAACCCATAACCATGGCCCTTGAATCATTATAACCACTAGATGTCCATAACTGATACTGATGGCCCTTGAACCATTATAACTACTAGCCATGTCCAATAGCCTACAGATATCCATTTTAAAAGTAATAGGTGTCCATTACGCATAACAATCGTCCCTGAACCATTATAACCACTAGATTTCCATAACTGATGCCGATGGCCCTTGAACCATTATAACTAGTAGCCATGACCAATAGCCTATAGATATCGATTTTAAAAGTAATAGGTGTCCTTAACCCATAACCAAGGCCAGTGAACCATTAAAACCACTACATGTCCATAACTCATATCGATGGCCCTCGAACCATTATAACTACTAGCCATGACCAATAGCCTATAGATATCCATCTTACAAGTAATAGGTGTCCATAACCCATAACCATGGTCCTTGAACCATTATAACAACTAGATGTCCATAACTGATACGGATGGCCCTTGAACCATTATAACTACTAGCCATGACCAATAGCCTATAGGTATACATTTTACAAGTAATAGGTGTCCATAACCCACAACCAAGGCCATTGAACCATTATAACCACTACATGTCCATAACTCATATCGATGGCCCTTGAACCATTATAACTACTAGCCATGACCAATAGCCTCTAGATATCCAATTTACAAGTAATAGGTTTCCATAACCCATAACCATGGTTCTTGAACCATTGTAACCAATAGATGTCCATAACTGATACTGATGGCCCTTGAACCATTATAACAACTAGCCAAGACCTATAGCCTAAAGATATCCATTTTACAAGTAATAGGTGTGCATAACCCATAACCAAGGCCATTGAACCATTATAACCACTACATGCATGTCCATAACTCATATCGATGGCCCTTGAACCATTATAACTACTAGACATGACCAATAGCCTTTAGATATCCATTTTACAAGTAATAGGTGTCCATAACCCATAACCATGGTCCTTGAACATTATAACCACTAGATGTCCATAACTGATACTGATGGCCCTTGAACCATTATAACTACTAGCCATGACCAATAGCCTATAGATATCCATTTTACAAGTAATAGGTGTCCATAAGCCATAACCAAGGCCAGTGAACCATTATAACCACTACATGTCCATAACTCATATCGATGGCCCTTGAACCATTATAACTACTAGCCATGACCAATAGCCTATAGATATCCATTTTACAAGTAATAGGTGTCCATAACCCATAACCATGGTCCTTGAACCATTATAACCAGTAGTTGTCCATAACTGATACTGATGGCCCTTGAACCATTATAACTACTAGCCATGACCAATAGCCTATAAATATCCATTTTACAATTAATAGGTGTCCATAACCCATAACCAAGGCCAGTGAACCATTATAACCACTACATGTCCATAACTCATATCGATGGCCCTTGAACCATTATAACTACTAGCCATGACCAGTAGCCTATAGATATCCATTTTACAAGTAATAGGTGTCCATTACCCATAACAATCGTCCCTGAATCATTATAACCACTAGATGTCCATAAGTGATACTGATGGCCTTTGAACCATTATAACTAGTAGCCATGACCAATAGCCTATAGATATCGATTTTAAAAGTAATAGGTGTCCTTAACCCATAACCAAGGCCAGTGAACCATTATAACCACTACATGTCCATAACTCATATCGATGGCCCTTGAACCATTATAACTACTAGCCATGACCAATAGCCTATAGATATCCATCTTACAAGTAATATGTGTCCATAACCCATAACCATGGTCCTTGAACCATTATAACAACTAGATGTCCATAACTGATACTGATGGCCCTTTAACCATTATAACTACTAGCCATGACCAATAGCCTATAGGTATACATTTTACAAGTAATAGGTGTCCATAACCCACAACCAAGGCCATTGAACCATTATAACCACTACATGTCCATAACTCATATCGATGGCCCTTGAACCATTATAACTACTAGCCATGACCAATAGCCTATAGATAACCATTTTACAAGTAATAGGTGTCCATTACCCATAACAATCGTCGTCGAACCATTATAACCACTAGATGTCCATAACTGACACTGATGGCCCTTGAACCATTATAACTACTAGCCTTGACCAATAGCCTATTGATATCCATTTTACAAGTAATAGGTGTCCATAACCCATAACCATGGTCCTTGAACCATTATAACAACTAGATGTCCATAACTGATACTGATGGCCCTTGAACCATTATAACTACTAGCCATGACCAATAGCCTATAGGTATATATTTTACAAGTATTAGGTGTCCATAACCCACAACCAAGGCCATTGAACCATTATAACCACTACATGTCCATAACTCATATCGATGGCCCTTGAACCATTATAACTACTAGCCATGACCAATAGCCTATAGATAACCATTTTACAAGTAATAGGTGTCCATTACCCATAACAATCGTCGTCGAACCATTATAACCACTAGTTGTCCATAACTGACACTGATGGCCCTTGAACCATTATAACTACTAGCCTTGACCAATAGCCTATAGATATCCATTTTACAAGTAATAGGTGTCCATAACCCATAACCATGGTCCTTGAATCATTATAACCACTAGATGTCCATGACTGATACTGATGGCCCTTGATCCATTACAACTACTAGCCATGTCCAATAGCATACAAATATACATTTTACAAGTAATAGGTGTCCATAACCCATAACCATGGTTCTTGAACCATTATAACCACTAGATGTCCATAACTGATACTGATGGCCCATGAACCATTACAACTAGTAACCATGACCAGTAGCCTATAGATATCCATTTTACAAGTAATAGGTGTCCATAACCCATAACCATGGTTGTTGAACCATTATAACCACTAGATGTCCATAACTGATACTGATGGCCCTTGAACCATTATAACTACTAGCCATGACCAATATCCTATATATATCTATTTTACAAGTAATAGGTGTTTATAACCCAAAACCCCATCCATTTAACAATTATAACCACTAGATGTCTGTAACTGATACCGATGGCCCTTGAACCATTATAACTACTACCCATGACCTATATAGATATCTATTTTACAAGTAATAGGTGTCCATAACCCATAACCAAGGTCCTTGAACCATTATAACCACTAGATTTCCATAACTGATACTGATGGCCCTTGAATCATTATAACTACTAGCCATGACCAATAGCCTATAGAAATTCATTTTACAAGTAATAGGTGTCCATAACCCATAACCATGGTCCTTGAACCATTATAACAACTAGATGTCCAAAACTGATACTGATGGCCCTTGAACCATTATAACTACTAGCCATGACCAATAGCCTATAGCTATTCATTTTACAAGTAATACGTGTCCATAACCCATAACCATGGTCCTTGAACGATTATAACCACTAGATGTCCATAACTTATACTGATGGCCCTTGAACCATTATAACTACTAGCCATGACAGATAGCCTATACATATGCATTTTACGAGTAATAGTTGTCCCGTAACCCATAACCATGGTTCTTGAACCATTATAACCACTAGATGTCCATAACTGATACTGATGGCCCTTGAACCATTATAACTACTAGCCATGACCAATAGCCTATAGATATCCATTTGACAAGTAATAGGTGTCCATAACCCATAACCATGGTCCTTGAATCATTATAACCACTAGATGTCCATAACTGATACTGATGGCCCTTGAACCATTATAACTACTAGCCATGACCAATAGCCTATAAATATCCATTTTACAAGTAATAGGTGTCCATAACCCATAACCAAGGCCAGTGAACCATTATAACCACTACATGTCCATAACTCATATCGATGGCCCTTGAACCATTATAACTACTAGCCATGACCAGTAGCCTATAGATATCCATTTTACAAGTAATAGGTGTCCATTACCCATAACAATCGTCCCTGAATCATTATAACCACTAGATGTCCATAAGTGATACTGATGGCCCTTGAACCATTATAACTACTAGCCATGACCAGTAGCCTATAGATATCCATTTTACAAATAATAGGTGTCCATAATCCATAACCATGGTTCTTGAACCATTATAACCACTAGATGTCCATAACTGATATTGATGGCCCTTCAACCATTATAACTACTAGCCATGACCAATAGCCTCTAGATATCCAATTTACAAGTAATAGGTGTCCATAACCCATAACCATGGTTCTTGAACCATTATAACCACTAGATGTCCATAACTGATACTGATGGCCCTTGAACCATTATAACAACTAGCCAAGACCTATAGCTTAAAGATATCCATTTTACAAGTAATAGATGTACATAACCCATAACCAAGGCCATTGAACCATTATAACCACTACATGCATGTCCATAACTCATATCGATGGCCCTTGAACCATTATAACTACTAGCCATGACCAATAGCCTTTAGATATCCATTTTACAAGTAATAGGTGTCCATAACCCATAACCATGGTCCTTGAACATTATAACCACTAGATGCCCATAACTGATACTGATGGCCCTTGAACCATTATAACTACTAGCCATGACCAATAGCCTATAGATATCTATTTTACAAGTAAAAGGTGTTTATAACCCATAACCATGGCCCTCGAACAATTATAACCACTAGATGTCTGTAACTGATACCGATGGCCCTTAAACCATTATAACTACTACCCATGACCTATATATATATCTATTTTACAAGTAATAGGTGTCCGTAACTCATAACCAAGGTCCTTGAACCATTATAACCACTAGATGTCCATAACTGATACCGATGGCCCTTGAACCATTATAACTACTAGCCATGACCAATAGCCTATAGAAATTCATTTTACAAGTAATAGGTGTCCATAACCCATAACCATGGTCCTTGAACCATTATAACAACTAGATGTCCAAAACTGATACTGATGTCCCTTGAACCATTATAACTACTAGCCATGACCAATAGCCTATAGCTATTCATTTTACAAGTAATACGTGTCCATAACCCATAACCATGGTCCTTGAACGATTATAACCACTAGATGTCCATAACTTATACTGATGGCCCTTGAACCATTATAACTACTAGCCATGACAGATAGCCTATAAATATCCATTTTACGAGTAATAGTTGTCCCATAACCCATAACCATGGTTCTTGAACCATTATAACCACTAGATGCCCATAACTGATACTGATGGCCCTTGAACCATTATAACTACTAGCCATGACCAATAGCCTATAGATATCCATTTGACAAGTAATAGGTGTCCATAACCCATAACCATGGTCCTTGAATCATTATAACCACTAGATGTCCATAACTGATACTGATGGCCCTTGAACCATTATAACTACTAGCCATGACCAATAGCCTATAAATATCCATTTTACAAGTAATAGGTGTCCATAACCCATAACCAAGGCCAGTGAACCATTATAACCACTACAAGTCCATAACTCATATCGATGGCCCTTGAACCATTATAACTACTAGCCATGACCAGTAGCCTATAGATATCCATTTTACAAGTAATAGGTGTCCATTACCCATAACAATCGTCCCTGAATCATTATAACCACTAGATGTCCATAAGTGATACTGATGGCCCTTGAACCATTATAACTACTAGCCATGACCAGTAGCCTATAGATATCCATTTTACAAATAATAGGTGTCCATAATCCATAACCAATAACCATGGTCCTTGAACCATTATAACAACTAGATGTCCATAACTGATATTGATGGCCCTTGAACCATTATAGCTACTAGCCATGACCAATAGCCTATAGATATACATTTTACAAGTAATAGGTGTCCATAACCCATAACCATCGTCCCTGAACCATTATAACCACTAGATTTCCATAACTGATACCGATGGCCCTTGAACCATTATAACTACTAGCCATGACCAGTAGCCTATAGATATCCATTTTACAAGTAATAGGTGTCCATAACCCATAACCACGGCCCTTGAATCATTATAACCACTAGATGTCCATAACAGATACTGATGGCCCTTGAACCATTATAACTACTAGCCATGTCCAATAGCCTACAGATATCCATTTTACAAGTAATAGGTGTCCATAACCCATAACCATGGTTCTTGAACCATGATAACCACTAGATATCCATAACTGATACTGATGGCCCTTGAACCATTATAACTAGTAGCCATGACGAATAGCCTATAGATATCGATTTTACAAGTAATAGGTGTCCTTAACCCATAACCAAGGCTAGTGAACCATTATAACCACTACATGTCCATAACTCATATTGATGGCCCCTGAACCATTATAACTACTAGCCTTGACCAATAGTCTATAGATATCCATTTTACAAGTAATAGATGTCCATAACCCATAACCATGGTCCTTGAACCATTATAACAACTAGATGTCCATATCTGATACTGATGGCCCTTGAACCATTATAACTACTAGCCATGACCGATAGCCTATAAATATACATTTTACAAGTAATAGGTGTCCATAACCCATAACCAAGGCCATTGAACCATTATAACCACTACATGTCCATAACTCATATCGATGGCCCTTGAACCATTATAACTACTAGCCATGACCAATAGCCTATAGATATCCATTTTAAAAGTAATAGGTGTCCATTACGCATAACAGTCGTCCCTGAACCATTATAACCACTAGATTTCCATAACTGATACCGATGGCCCTTGAACCATTATAACTACTAGCCATGCCCAATAGCCTATAGATATCTATTTTACAAGTAATAGGTGTCCGTAACTCATAACCAAGGTCCTTGAACCATTATAACCACTAGATGTCCATAACTGATACTGATGGCCCTTGAACCATTATAACTACTAGCCATGACCAATAGCCTATAGAAATTCATTTTACAAGTAATAGGTGTCCATAACCCATAACCATGGTCCTTGAACCATTATAACAACTAGATGTCCAAAACTGATACCGATGGCCCTTGAACCATTATAACTACTAGCCATGACCAATAGCCTATAGCTATTCATTTTACAAGTAATACGTGTCCATAACCCCTAACCATGGTCCTTGAACGATTATAACCACTAGATGTCCATAACTTATACTGATGGCCCTTGAACCATTATAACTACTAGCCATGACAGATAGCCTATAAATATCCATTTTACGAGTAATAGGTGTCCATAACCCATAACCATGGTTGTTGAACCATTATAACCACTAGATGTCCATAACTGATACTGATGGCCCTTGAACCATTATAACTACTAGCCATGACCAATATCCTATAGATATCTATTTTACAAGTAAAAGGTGTTTATAACCCAAAACCCCATCCATTTAACAATTATAACCACTAGATGTCTGTAACTGATACCGATGGCCCTTGAACCATTATAACTACTACCCATGACCTATATAGATATCTATTTTACAAGTAATAGGTGTCCATAACCCATAACCAAGGTCCTTGAACCATTATAACCACTAGATGTCCATAACTGATACTGATGGCCCTTGAATCATTATAACTACTAGCCATGACCAATAGCCTATAGAAATTCATTTTACAAGTAATAGGTGTCCATAACCCATAACCATGGTCCTTGAACCATTATAACAACTAGATGTCCAAAACTGATACTGATGGCCCTTGAACCATTATAACTACTAGCCATGACCAATAGTCTATAGATATCTATTTTACAAGTAATAGGTGTTTATAACCCATAACCATGGCCCTTGAACAATTATAACCACTAGATGTCTGTAACTGATACCGATGGCCCTTAAACCATTATAACTACTACCCATGACCTATATAGATATCTATTTTACAAGTAATAGGTGTTCGTAACTCATAACCAAGGTCCTTGAACCATTATAACAACTAGATGTCCATAACTGATACCGATGGCCCTTGAACCATTATAACTACTAGCCATGACCAATAGCCTATAGAAATTCATTTTACAAGTAATAGGTCTCCATAACCCATAACCATGGTCCTTGAACCATTATAACAACTAGATGTCCAAAACTGATACTGATGGCCCTTGAACCATTATAACTACTAGCCATGACCAATAGCCTATAGCTATTCATTTTACAAGTAATACGTGTCCATAACCCATAACCATGGTCCTTGAACGATTATAACCACTAGATGTCCATAACTTATACTGATGGCCCTTGAACCATTATAACTACTAGCCATGACAGATAGCCTATAAATATCCATTTTACGAGTAATAGTTGTCCCATAACCCATAACCATGGTTCTTGAACCATTATAACCACTAGATGTCCATAACTGATACTGATGGCCCTTGAACCATTATAACTACTAGCCATGACCAATAGCCTATAGATATCCATTTGACAAGTAATAGGTGTCCATAACCCATAACCATGGTCCTTGAATCATTATAACCACTAGATGTCCATAACTGATACTGATGGCCCTTGAACCATTATAACTACTAGCCATGACCAATAGCCTATAAATATCCATTTTACAAGTAATAGGTGTCCATAACCCATAACCAAGGCCAGTGAACCATTATAACCACTACATGTCCATAACTCATATCGATGGCCCTTGAACCATTATAACTACTAGCCATGACCAGTAGCCTATAGATATCCATTTTACAAGTAATAGGTGTCCATTACCCATAACAATCGTCCCTGAATCATTATAACCACTAGATGTCCATAAGTGATACTGATGGCCCTTGAACCATTATAACTACTAGCCATGACAAGTAGCCTATAGATATCCATTTTACAAATAATAGGTGTCCATAATCCATAACCATGGTTCTTGAACCATTATAACCACTAGATGTCCATAACTGATATTGATGGCCCTTCAACCATTATAACTACTAGCCATGACCAATAGCCTCTAGATATCCAATTTACAAGTAATAGGTGTCCATAACCCATAACCATGGTTCTTGAACCATTATAACCACTAGATGTCCATAACTGATACTGATGGCCCTTGAACCATTATAACAACTAGCCAAGACCTATAGCTTAAAGATATCCATTTTACAAGTAATAGATGTGCATAACCCATAACCAAGGCCATTGAACCATTATAACCACTACATGCATGTCCATAACTCATATCGATGGCCCTTGAACCATTATAACTACTAGCCATGACCAATAGCCTTTAGATATCCATTTTACAAGTAATAGGTGTCCATAACCCATAACCATGGTCCTTGAACATTATAACCACTAGATGCCCATAACTGATACTGATGGCCCTTGAACCATTATAACTACTAGCCATGACCAGTAGCCTATAGATATCTATTTTACAAGTAAAAGGTGTTTATAACCCATAACCATGGCCCTCGAACAATTATAACCACTAGATGTCTGAAACTGATACCGATGGCCCTTAAACCATTATAACTACTACCCATGACCTATATATATATCTATTTTACAAGTAATAGGTGTCCGTAACTCATAACCAAGGTCCTTGAACCATTATAACCACTAGATGTCCATAACTGATACCGATGGCCCTTGAACCATTATAACTACTAGCCATGACCAATAGCCTATAGAAATTCATTTTACAAGTAATAGGTGTCCATAACCCATAACCATGGTCCTTGAACCATTATAACAACTAGATGTCCATAACTGATACGGATGGCCCTTGAACCATTATAACTACTAGCCATGACCAATAGCCTATAGGTATACATTTTACAAGTAATAGGTGTCCATAACCCACAACCAAGGCCATTGAACCATTATAACCACTACATGTCCATAACTCATATCGATGGCCCTTGAACCATTATAACTACTAGCCATGACCAATAGCCTCTAGATATCCAATTTACAAGTAATAGGTTTCCATAACCCATAACCATGGTTCTTGAACCATTGTAACCAATAGATGTCCATAACTGATACTGATGGCCCTTGAACCATTATAACAACTAGCCAAGACCTATAGCCTAAAGATATCCATTTTACAAGTAATAGGTGAGCATAACCCATAACCAAGGCCATTGAACCATTATAACCACTACATGCATGTCCATAACTCATATCGATGGCCCTTGAACCATTATAACTACTAGACATGACCAATAGCCTTTAGATATCCATTTTACAAGTAATAGGTGTCCATAACCCATAACCATGGTCCTTGAACATTATAACCACTAGATGTCCATAACTGATACTGATGGCCCTTGAACCATTATAACTACTAGCCATGACCAATAGCCTATAAATATCCATTTTACAATTAATAGGTGTCCATAACCCATAACCAAGGCCAGTGAACCATTATAACCACTACATGTCCATAACTCATATCGATGGCCCTTGAACCATTATAACTACTAGCCATGACCAGTAGCCTATAGATATCCATTTTACAAGTAATAGGTGTCCATTACCCATAACAATCGTCCCTGAATCATTATAACCACTAGATGTCCATAAGTGATACTGATGGCCTTTGAACCATTATAACATCTAGTTGTTATAATGGTTCATAACCATTATAACATCTAGTTGTTATAATGGTTCATAACCATTATAACAACTAGATGTTATAATGGTTCAAAGGCCATCAGTATCACTTATGGACATCTAGTGGTTATAATGATTCAGGGACGATTGTTATGGGTAATGGACACCTATTACTTGTAAAATGGATATCTATAGGCTACTGGTCATGGCTAGTAGTTATAATGGTTCAAGGGCCATCGATATGAGTTATGGACATGTAGTGGTTATAATGGTTCACTGGCCTTTGTTATGGGTTATGGACACCTATTAATTGTAAAATGGATATTTATAGGCTATTGGTCATGGCTAGTAGTTATAATGGTTCAAGGGCCATCAGTATCAGTTATGGACAACTACTGGTTATAATGGTTCAAGGACCATGGTTATGGGTTATGGACACCTATTACTTGTAAAATGGATATCTATAGGCTATTGGTCATGGCTAGTAGTTATAATGGTTCAAGGGCCATCGATATGAGTTATGGACATGTAGTGGTTATAATGGTTCACTGGCCTTGGTTATGGGTTATGGAAACCTATTACTTGTAAAATGGATATCTATAGGCTATTGGTCATGGCTAGTAGTTATAATGGTTCAAGGGCCATCAGTATCAGTTATGGACATCTAGTGGTTATAATGTTCAAGGACCATGGTTATGGGTTATAGACACCTATTACTTGTAAAATGGATATCTAAAGGCTATTGGTCATGTCTAGTAGTTTTAATGGTTCAAGGGCCATCGATATGAGTTATGGACATGCATGTAGTGGTTATAATGGTTCAATGGCCTTGGTTATGGGTTATGCACACCTATTACTTGTAAAATGGATATCTTTAGGCTATAGGTCTTGGCTAGTTGTTATAATGGTTCAAGGGCCATCAGTATCAGTTATGGACATCTATTGGTTACAATGGTTCAAGAACCATGGTTATGGGTTATGGAAACCTATTACTTGTAAATTGGATATCTAGAGGCTATTGGTCATGGCTAGTAGTTATAATGGTTCAAGGGCCATCGATATGAGTTATGGACATGTAGTGGTTATAATGGTTCAATGGCCTTGGTTGTGGGTTATGGACACCTATTACTTGTAAAATGTATACCTATAGGCTATTGGTCATGGCTAGTAGTTATAATGGTTCAAGGGCCATCCGTATCAGTTATGGACATCTAGTTGTTATAATGGTTCAAGGACCATGGTTATGGGTTATGGACACCTTTTACTTGTAAGATGGATATCTATAGGCTATTGGTCATGGCTAGTAGTTATAATGGTTCGAGGGCCATCGATATGAGTTATGGACATGTAGTGGTTATAATGGTTCACTGGCCTTGGTTATGGGTTATGGACACCTATTACTTGTAAAATGGATATTTATAGGCTATTGGTCATGGCTAGTAGTTATAATGGTTCAAGGACCATCAGTATCAGTTATGGACAAATACTGGTTATAATGGTTCAAGGACGATGGTTATGGGTTATGGACACCTATTAGTTGTAATATGGATATCTATAGGCTATTGGTCATGGCTAGTAGTTATAATGGTTCAAGGGCCATCAATATGAGTTATGGACATGTAGTGGTTATAATGGTTCACTGGCCTTGGTTATGGGTTATGGACACCTATTACTTGTAAAATGGATATCTATAGGCTACTGGTCATGGTTACTAGTTATAATGGTTCATGGGCCATCGGTTTCAGTTATGGACATCTAGTGGTTATAATGGTTCAAGAACCATGGTTATGGGTTATGGACACCTATTACTTGTAAAATGTATATCTATAGGCTATTGGACATGGCTAGTAATTATAATGGTTCAAGGGCCATCAGTATCAGTTATGGACATCTAGTGGTTATAATGATTCAAGGACCATGGTTATGGGTTATGGACACCTATTACTTGTAAAATGGATATCTATAGGCTATTGGTCATGGCTAGTAGTTATAATGGTTCAAGGGCCATCGATATGAGTTATGGACATGTAGTGGTTATAATGGTTCACTGTCCTTGGTTATGTGGGTTATGGACACCTATTACTTGTAAAATGGATATTTATAGGCTATTGGTCATGGCTAGTAGTTATAATGGTTCAAGGGCCATCACTATCAGTTATGGACAACTACTGATTATAATGGTTCAAGGACCATGGTTATGGGTTATGGACACCTATTACTTGTAAAATGGATATCTATAGGCTATTGGTCATGGCTAGTAGTTATAATGGTTCAAGGGCCATCGATATGAGTTATGGACATGTAGTGGTTATAATGGTTCACTGGCCTTGGTTATGGGTTATGGACACCTATTACTTGTAAAATGGATATCTATAGGCTACTGGTCATGGTTACTAGTTATAATGGTTCATGGGCCATTAGTATCAGTTATGGACATCTAGTGGTTATAATGGTTCAAGAACCATGGTTATGGGTTATGGACACCTATTACTTGTAAAATGTATATCTGTAGGCTATTGGACATGGCTAGTAGTTATAATGGTTCAAGGGCCATCAGTATCAGTTTTGGACATCTAGTGGTTATAATGATTCAAGGGCCATGGTTATGGGTTATGGACACCTATTACTTGTAAAATGGATATCTATAGGCTATTGGTCATGGCTAGTAGTTATAATGGTTCAAGGGCCATCGGTATCAGTTATGGAAATCTAGTGGTTATAATGGTTCAGGGATGATTGTTATGCGTAATGGACACCTATTACTTTTAAAATGGATATCTATAGGCTATTGGTCATGGCTAGTAGTTATAATGGTTCAAGGGCCATCGATATGAGTTATGGACATGTAGTGGTTATAATGGTTCAATGGCCTTGGTTATGGGTTATGGACACCTATTACTTGTAAAATGTATATTTATAGGCTATCGGTCATGGCTAGGAGTTATAATGGTTCAAGGGCCATCAGTATCAGTTATGGACATCTAGTTGTTATAATGGCTCAAGGACCATGGTTATGGGTTATGGACATCTATTACTTGTAAAATGGATATCTATAGACTATTGGTCATGGCTAGTAGTTATAATGGTTCAGGGGCCATCGATATGAGTTATGGACATGTAGTGGTTATAATGGTTCACTGGCCTTGGTTATGGGTTAAGGACACCTATTACTTGTAAAATCGATATCTATAGGATATTCGTCATGGCTACTAGTTATAATGGTTCAAGGGCCATCAGTATCAGTTATGGATATCTAGTGGTTCTCATGGTTCAAGAACCATGGTTATGGGTTATGGACACCTATTACTTGTAAAATGGATATCTGTAGGCTATTGGACATGGCTAGTAGTTATAATGGTTCAAGGGCCATCAGTATCAGTTTTGGACATCTAGTGGTTATAATGATTCAAGGGCCATGGTTATGGGTTATGGACACCTATTACTTGTAAAATGGATATCTATAGGCTACTGGTCATGGCTAGTCGTTATAATGGTTCAAGGGCCATCGGTATCAATTATGGAAATCTAGTGGTTATAATGGTTCAGGGACGATGGTTATGGGTTATGGACACCTATTACTTGTAAAATGTATATCTATAGGCTATTGGTCATGGCTAGTAGTTATAATGGTTCAAGGGCCATCAGTATCAGTTATGGACATCTAGTTTTTATAATGGTTCAAGGACCATGGTTATGGGTTATGGACACCTATTACTTGTAAAATGGATATCTATAGACTATTGGTCATGGCTAGTAGTTATAATGGTTCAGGGGCCATCGATATGAGTTATGGACATGTAGTGGTTATAATGGTTCACTGGCCTTGGTTATGGGTTATGGACACCTATTACTTGTAAAATGGATATCTGTAGGGTACTGGTCAAGGTTACTAGTTAAAATGGTTCATGGGCCATCAGTATCAGTTATGGACATCTAGTGGTTATAATGGTTCAAGAACCATGGTTATGGGTTATGGACACCTATTACTTGTAAAATGGATATCTGTAGGCTATTGGACATGGCTAGTAGTTATAATGGTACAAGGGCCATCGATATGAGTTGTGGACATGTAGTGGTTATAATGGTTCATTGGCCTTGGTTATGGGTTATGGACACCTATTACTTGTAAAATGGATATCTATAGGCTACTGGTCATGGTTACTAGTTATAATGGTTCATGGGCCATCAGTATCAGTTATGGACATCTAGTGGTTATAATGCTTCAAGAACCATGGTTATGGGTTATGGACACCTATTACTTGTAAAATGGATATCTGTAGGCTATTGGACATGGCTAGTAGTTATAATGGTACAAGGGCCATCGATATGAGTTATGGACATGTAGTGGTTATAATGGTTCATTGGCCTTGGTTATGGGTTATGGACACCTATTACTTGTAAAATGGATATCTATAGGCTACTGGTCATGGTTACTAGTTATAATGGTTCATGGGCCATCAGTATCAGTTATGGACATCTAGTGGTTATAATGGCTCAAGAACCATGGTTATGGGTTATGGACACCTATTACTTGTAAAATGTATATCTGTAGGCTATTGGACATGGCTAGTAGTTATAATGGTTCAAGGGCCATCAGTATCAGTTATGGACATCTAGTGGTTATAATGATTCAAGGACCATGGTTATGGGTTATGGACACCTATTACTTGTAAAATGGATATATGTAGGCTATTGGACATGGCTAGTAGTTATAATGGTTCAAGGTCCATCAGTATCAGTTATGGACATCTAGTGGTTATAATGATTCAAGGACCATGGTTATGGGTTATGGACACCTATTACTTGTAAAATGGATATCTATAGGCTATTGGTCATGGCTAGTAGTTATAATGGTTCAAGGGCCATCGATATGAGTTATGGACATGTAGTGGTTATAATGGTTCACTGGCCTTGGTTATGGGTTATGGACACCTATTACTTGTAAAATGGATATTTATAGGCCATTGGTCATGGCTAGTAGTTATAATGGTTCAAGGACCATCAGTATCAGTTATGGACAACTACTGGTTATAATGGTTCAAGGACGATGGTTATGGGTTATGGACACCTATTACTTGTGAAAGGGATATCTATAGGCTATTGGTCATGGCTAGTAGTTATAATGGTTCAAGGGCCATCGATATGAGTTATGGACATGTAGTGGTTATAATGGTTCACTGCCCATTGGTTATGGGTTATGGACACCTATTACTTGTAAAATGGATATCTATAGGCTACTGGTCGTGGTTACTAGTTATAATGGTTCATGGGCCATCAGTATCAGTTATGGACATCTAGTGGTTATAATGGTTCAAGAACCATGGTTATGGGTTATGGACACCTATTACTTGTAAAATGTATATCTGTAGGCTATTGGACATGGCTAGTAATTATAATGGTTCAAGGGCCATCAGTATCAGTTATGGACATCTAGTGGTTATAATGATTCAAGGACCATGGTTATGGGTTATGGACACCTATTACTTGTAAAATGGATATCTATAGGCTAATTGTCATGGCTAGTAGTTATAATGGTTCAAGGGCCATCGATATGAGTTATGGACATGTAGTGGTTATAATGGTTCACTGTCCTTGGTTATGGGTTATGGACACCTATTACTTGTAAAATGGATATTTATAGGCTATTGGTCATCGCTAGTAGTTATAATGGTTCAAGGGCCATCACTATCAGTTATGGACAACTACTGGTTATAATGGTTCAAGGACCATGGTTATGGGTTATGGACACCTATTACTTGTAAAATGGATATCTATAGGCTATTGGTCATGGCTAGTAGTTATAATGGTTCAAGGGCCATCGATATGAGTTATGGACATGTAGTGGTTAAAATGGTTCACTGGCCTTGGTTATGGGTTAAGGACACCTATTACTTGTAAAATCGATATCTATAGGCTATTCGTCATGGCTACTAGTTATAATGGTTCAAGGGCCATCAGTATCAGTTATGGATATCTAGTGGTTATCATGGTTCAAGAACCATGGTTATGGGTTATGGACACCTATTACTTGTAAAATGGATATCTGTAGGCTATTGGACATGGCTAGTAGTTATAATGGTTCAAGGGCCATCAGTATCAGTTATGGACATCTAGTGGTTATAATGATTCAAGGGTCATGGTTATGGGTATGGACACCTATTACTTGTAAAATGGATATCTATAGGCTATTGGTCATGGCTAGTAGTTATAATGGTTCAAGGGCCATCGGTATCAGTTATGGAAATCTAGTGGTTATAATGGTTCAGAGACGATTGTTATGCATAATGGACACCTATTACTTTTAAAATGGATATCTATAGGCTATTGGTCATGGCTAGTAGTTATAATGGTTCAAGGGCCATCGATATGAGTTATGGACATGTAGTGGTTATAATGGTTCAATGGCCTTGGTTATGGGTTATGGACACCTATTACTTGTAAAATGTATATTTATAGGCTATCGGTCATGGCTAGTAGTTATAATGGTTCAAGGGCCATGGTTATGGGTTATGGACACCTATTACTTGTAAAATGTATATCTGTGGGCTATTGGACATGGCTAGTAGTTATAATGGTTCAAGGGCCATCAGTATCAGTTATGGACATCTAGTGGTTATAATGATTCAAGGACCATGGTTATGGGTTATGGACACCTATTACTTGTAAAATGGATATATGTAGGCTATTGGACATGGCTAGTAGTTATAATGGTTCAAGGTCCATCAGTATCAGTTATGGACATCTAGTGGTTATAATGATTCAAGGACCATGGTTATGGGTTATGGACACCTATTACTTGTAAAATGGATATCTATAGGCTATTGGTCATGGCTAGTAGTTATAATGGTTCAAGGGCCATCGATATGAGTTATGGACATGTAGTGGTTATAATGGTTCACTGGCCTTGGTTATGGGTTATGGACACCTATTACTTGTAAAATGGATATTTATAGGCCATTGGTCATGGCTAGTAGTTATAATGGTTCAAGGACCATCAGTATCAGTTATGGACAACTACTGGTTATAATGGTTCAAGGACGATGGTTATGGGTTATGGACACCTATTACTTGTGAAATGGATATCTATAGGCTATTGGTCATGGCTAGTAGTTATAATGGTTCAAGGGCCATCGATATGAGTTATGGACATGTAGTGGTTATAATGGTTCACTGCCCATTGGTTATGGGTTATGGACACCTATTACTTGTAAAATGGATATCTATAGGCTACTGGTCGTGGTTACTAGTTATAATGGTTCATGGGCCATCAGTATCAGTTATGGACATCTAGTGGTTATAATGGTTCAAGAACCATGGTTATGGGTTATGGACACCTATTACTTGTAAAATGTATATCTGTAGGCTATTGGACATGGCTAGTAATTATAATGGTTCAAGGGCCATCAGTATCAGTTATGGACATCTAGTGGTTATAATGATTCAAGGACCATGGTTATGGGTTATGGACACCTATTACTTGTAAAATGGATATCTATAGGCTATTGGTCATGGCTAGTAGTTATAATGGTTCAAGGGCCATCGATATGAGTTATGGACATGTAGTGGTTATAATGGTTCACTGTCCTTGGTTATGGGTTATGGACACCTATTACTTGTAAAATGGATATTTATAGGCTATTGGTCATCGCTAGTAGTTATAATGGTTCAAGGGCCATCACTATCAGTTATGGACAACTACTGGTTATAATGGTTCAAGGACCATGGTTATGGGTTATGGACACCTATTACTTGTAAAATGGATATCTATAGGCTATTGGTCATGGCTAGTAGTTATAATGGTTCAAGGGCCATCGATATGAGTTATGGACATGTAGTGGTTAAAATGGTTCACTGGCCTTGGTTATGGGTTAAGGACACCTATTACTTGTAAAATCGATATCTATAGGCTATTCGTCATGGCTACTAGTTATAATGATTCAAGGGCCATCAGTATCAGTTATGGATATCTAGTGGTTATCATGGTTCAAGAACCATGGTTATGGGTTATGGACACCTATTACTTGTAAAATGGATATCTGTAGGCTATTGGACATGGCTAGTAGTTATAATGGTTCAAGGGCCATCAGTATCAGTTATGGACATCTAGTGGTTATAATGATTCAAGGGTCATGGTTATGGGTATGGACACCTATTACTTGTAAAATGGATATCTATAGGCTATTGGTCATGGCTAGTAGTTATAATGGTTCAAGGGCCATCGGTATCAGTTATGGAAATCTAGTGGTTATAATGGTTCAGAGACGATTGTTATGCATAATGGACACCTATTACTTTTAAAATGGATATCTATAGGCTATTGGTCATGGCTAGTAGTTATAATGGTTCAAGGGCCATCGATATGAGTTATGGACATGTAGTGGTTATAATGGTTCAATGGCCTTGGTTATGGGTTATGGACACCTATTACTTGTAAAATGTATATTTATAGGCTATCGGTCATGGCTAGTAGTTATAATGGTTCAAGGGCCATCAGTATCAGTTATGGACATCTAGTTGTTATAATGGTTCAAGGACCATGGTTATGGGTTATGGACACCTATTACTTGTAAAATGGATATCTATAGACTATTGGTCATGGCTAGTAGTTATAATGGTTCAGGGGCCATCGATATGAGTTATGGACATGTAGTGGTTATAATGGTTCACTGGCCTTGGTTATGGGTTATGGACACCTATTACTTGTAAAATGGATATCTGTAGGGTACTGGTCAAGGTTACTAGTTAAAATGGTTCATGGGCCATCAGTATCAGTTATGGACATCTAGTGGTTATAATGGTTCAAGAACCATGGTTATGGGTTATGGACACCTATTACTTGTAAAATGGATATCTGTAGGCTATTGGACATGGCTAGTAGTTATAATGGTTCAAGGGCCATCAGTATCAGTTATGGACATCTAGTGGTTATAATGATTCAAGGACCATGGTTATGGGTTATGGACACCTATTACTTGTAAAATGGATATCTATAGGCTATTGGTCATGGCTAGTAGTTATAATGGTTCAAGGGCCATCGATATGAGTTATGGACATGTAGTGGTTATAATGGTTCACTGTCCTTGGTTATGGGTTATGGACACCTATTACTTGTAAAATGGATATTTATAGGCTATTGGTCATGGCTAGTAGTTATAATGGTTCAAGGGCCATCACTGTCAGTTATGGACAACTACTGGTTATAATGGTTCAAGGACCATGGTTATGGGTTATGGACACCTATTACTTGTAAAATGGATATCTATAGGCTATTGGTCATGGCTAGTAGTTATAATGGTTCAAGGGCCATCGATATGAGTTATGGACATGTAGTGGTTAAAATGGTTCACTGGCCTTGGTTATGGGTTAAGGACACCTATTACTTGTAAAATCGATATCTATAGGCTATTCGTCATGGCTACTAGTTATAATGGTTCAAGGGCCATCAGTATCAGTTATGGATATCTAGTGGTTATCATGGTTCAAGAACCATGGTTATGGGTTATGGACACCTATTACTTGTAAAATGGATATCTGTAGGCTATTGGACATGGCTAGTAGATATAATGGTACAACGGCCATCGATATGAGTTATGGACATGTAGTGGTTATAATGGTTCACTGGCCTTGGTTATGGGTTATGGACACCTATTACTTGTAAAATGGATATTTATAGGCTATTGGTCATGGCTAGTAGTTATAATGGTTCAAGGACCATCAGTATCAGTTATGGACAACTACTGGTTATAATGGTTCAAGGACCATGGTTATGGGTTATGGACACCTATTACTTGTAAAATGGATATCTATAGGCTATTGGTCATGGCTAGTAGTTATAATGGTTCAAGGGCCATCGATATGAGTTATGGACATGTAGTGGTTATAATGGTTCACTGGCCTTGGTTATGGGTTATGGACACCTATTACTTGTAAAATGGATATCTATAGGCTACTAGTTATAATGGTTCATGGGCCATCAGTATCAGTTATGGACATCTAGTAGTTATAATGGTTCATTGGCCTTGGTTATGGGTTATGGACACCTATTACTTGTAAAATGGATATCTATAGGCTACTGGTCATGGTTACTAGTTATAATGGTTCATGGGCCATCAGTATCAGTTATGGACATCTAGTGGTTATAATGGCTCAAGAACCATGGTTATGGGTTATGGACACCTATTACTTGTAAAATGAATATCTGTAGGCTATTGGACATGGCTAGTAGTTATAATGGTTCAAGGGCCATCAGTATCAGTTATGGACATCTAGTGGTTATAATGGTTCGACGACGATTGTTATGGGTAATGGACACCTATTACTTGTAAAATGGTTATCTATAGGCTATTGGTCATGGCTAGTAGTTATAATGGTTCAAGGACCATCGATATGAGTTATGGACATGTAGTGGTTATAATGGTTCACTGGCCTTGGTTATGGGTTATGGACACCTATTACTTGTAAAATGGATATCTATAGGCTACTGGTCATGGTTACTAGTTATAATGGTTCATGGGCCATCAGTATCAGTTATGGACATCTATTACTTGTTAAATGGATATCTGTAAGCTATTGGACATGGCTAGTAGTTATAATGGTTCAAGGGACCTATTACTTGTAAAATGGATATCTATAGGCTATTGGTCATGGCTAGTAGTTATAATGGTTCAAGGGCCATCGATATGAGTTATGGACATGTAGTGGTTATAATGGTTCACTGGCCTTGGTTATGGGTTATGGACGCCTATTACTTGTAAAATGGATATTTATACTAGTAGTTATAATGGTTCAAGGGCACCTATTACTTGTAAAATGGATATGGGCTGTTGGAAATGCCTAGTAGTTATAATGGTTCAAGGGCCATCAGTATCAGTTATGGACATCTAGTGGTTATAATGATTCAAGGACCATGGTTATGGGTTATGGACACCTATTACTTGTAAAATGGATATCTATAGGCTATTGGTCATGGCTAGTAGTTATAATGGTTCAAGGGCCATCAGTATCAGTTATGGACATATAGTGGTTATAATGGTTCGACGACGATTGTTATGGGTAATGGACACCTATTACTTGTAAAATGGTTATTTATAGGCTATTGGTCATGGCTAGTAGTTATAATGGTTCAAGGACCATCGATATGAGTTATGGACATGTAGTGGTTATAATGGTTCACTGGCCTTGGTTATGGGTTATGGACACCTATTACTTGTAAAATTGATATCTATAGGCTACTGGTCATGGTTACTAGTTATAATGGTTCATGGGCCATCAGTATCAGTTTTGGACACCCATTATAACTTCGGCCCGAACATCCCTCTTCGGCCGAAGTCTTCAATATCCAAGATTGTGTGACAAAAGGTGCTATACTAAAACATTCATAACTTTCAGCTCGGGTGTCCGTTTCACGCCCACGAGTAACCAAAATAGCTGGTTCGTTCGTCACTACCAAGAACAAGTTCGGCCCGAACTCTTCACTGTTCCCGGCCCGAACTTCATTTTCGGCCCGAACTTCATTTTCGGCCCGAACTTCAACCTCGGCCCGAACTTCAACCTCGGCCCGAACTCCGACCTCGGCCCGAACTTCAACCTCGGCCCGAACATCATCCTCGGCCCGAACACCGAACTTCGGCCCGAACACCACTTCGGCCCGAACACCACTTCGGCCCGAACATCCCACTTCGGCCCGAACACCACTTCGGCCCGATCATCCCTCTACGGCCCGAACTCTTCAATATCCAAGATTGTGTGACAAAAGGTGCTATACTAAAACATTCATAACTTTCAGCTCGGGTGTCCGTTTCACGCCCACGAGTAACCAAAATAGCTGGTTCGTTCGTCACTGCCAAGAACAAGTTCGGCCCGAACTCTTCACTGTTCCCGGCCCGAACTTCATTTTCGGCCCGAACTTCAACCTCGGCCCGAACTTCAACCTCGGCCCGAACTTCAACCTCGGCCCGAACTCCGACCTCGGCCCGAACTTCAACCTCGGCCCGAAGATCATCCTCGGCCCGAACACCGAACTTCGGCCAGAACACCACTTCGGCCCGAACACCACTTCGGCCCGAACATCCCACTTCGGCCCGAACACCACTTCGGCCCCAACATCCCTCTTCGGCCCGAACTCTTCAATATCCAAGATTGTGTGACAAAAGGTGCTATACTAAAACATTCATAACTTTCAGCTCGGGTGTCCGTTTCACGCCCACGAGTAACCAAAATAGCTGGTTCGTTCGTCACTGCCAAGAACAAGTTCGGCCCGAACTCTTCACTGTTCCCGGCCCGAACTTCATTTTCGGCCCGAACTTCAACCTCGGCCCGAACTTCAACCTCAGCCCCAACTTCAACCTCGGCCCGAACATCATCCTCGGCCCGAACACCGAACTTCGGCCCGAACACCACTTCGGTCCGAACACCACTTCGGCCCGAACATCCCACTTCGGCCCGAACACCACTTCGGCCCGAACATCCCTCTTCGGCCCGAACTCTTCAATATCCAAGATTGTGTGACAAAAGGTGCTATAATAAAACATTCATAACTTTCAACTCGGTTGTCCGTTTCACGCCCACGAGTAACCAAAATAGCTGGTTCGTTCGTCACTGCCAAGAACAAGTTCGGCCCGAACACTTCACTGTTCCCGGCCCGAACTTCATTTTCGGCCGAACTTCATTTTCGACCCGAACTTCAACCTCGGCCCGAACTTCAACCTCGGCCCGAACTCCGACCTCGGCCCAAACTTCAACCTCGGCCTGAACATCATCCTCGGCCCGAACACCGAACTTCGGCCCGAACACCACTTCGGCCCGAACATCCCACTTCGGCCCGAATACCACTTCGGCCCGAATACCACTTCGGCCCGAACATCCCTCTTCGGCCCGAACATCCCTCTTCGGCCCGAACTCTTCAATATCCAAGATTGTGTGACAAAAGGTGCTATACTAAAACATTCATAACTTTCAGCTCGGGTGTCCGTTTCACGCCCACGAGTAACCAAAATAGCTGGTTCGTTCGTCACTGCCAAGACCAACAAGTTCGGCATGAACTCTTCACTGTTCCCGGCCCGAACTTCATTTCGGCCCGAACTTCAACCTCGGCCCGAACTGCAACCTCGGCCCGAACTCCGACCTCGGCCCGAACTTCAACCTCGGCCCGAACATCATCCTCGGCCCGAACACAGAACTTCGGCCCGAACACCACTTCGGCCCGAACATCCCACTTCGGCCCGAACACCACTTCGGCCCGAACATCCATCTACGGCCCGAACTCTTCAATATCCAAGATTGTGTGACAAAAGGTGCTATACTAAAACATTCATAACTTTCTGCTCGGGTGTCCGTTTCACGCCCACGAGTAACCAAAATAGCTGGTTCGTTCGTCACTGCCAAGAACAAGTTCGGCCCGAACTCTTCACTGTTCCCGGCCCGAACTTCATTTTCGGCCCGAACTTCAACCTCGGCCCGAACTTCAACCTCGGCCCGAACTCCGACCTCGGCCCGAACTTCAACCTCGGCCCGAACATCATCCTCTGCCCGAACACCGAACTTCGGCCGGAACACCACTTCGGCCCGAACACCACTTCGGCCCGAACATCCCACTTCGGCCCAAACACCACTTCGGCCCGAACATCCCTCTTCGGCCCGAACTCTTCAATATCCAAGATTGTGTGACAAAAGGTGCTATACTAAAACATTCATAACTTTCATCTCGGGTGTCCGTTTCACGCCCACGAGTAACCAAAATAGCTGGTTCGTTCGTCACTGCCAAGAACAAGTTCGGCCCGAACTCTTCACTGTTCCCGGCCCGAACTTCATTTTCGGCCCAAACTTCAACCTCGGCCCGAACATCAACCTCGGCCCAAACTCCGAACTCGGTCCGAACTTCAACCTCGGCCCGAACATCATCCTTGGCCCGAACACCGAACTTCGGCCCGAACACCATTTCGGCCCGAACATCCCACTTCGGCCCGAACACCACTTCGGCCCGAACATCCCTCTTCGGCCCGAACTCTTCAATATCCAAGATTGTGTGACAAAAGGTGCTATACTAAAACATTCATAACTTTCAGCTCGGGTGTCCGTTTCACGCCTACGAGTAACCAAAATAGTTGGTTCGTTCGTCACTGCCAAGAACAAGTTCGGCCCGAACTCTTCACTGTTCCCGGCCCGAACTTCATTTTCGGCCCGAACTTCAACCTCGGCCCGAACTTCAACCTCGGCCCGAACTCCGACCTCGGCCCGAACTTCAACCTCGGCCCGAACATCATCCTCGGCCCGAACACCGAACTTCGGCCCAAACACCACTTCGGTCCGAACACCACTTCGGCCCGAACATCCCACTTCGGCCCGAACACCACTTCGGCCCGAACATCCCTCTTCGGCCCGAACTCTTCAATATCCAAGATTGTGTGACAAAAGGTGCTATACTAAAACATTCATAACTTTCAGCTCGGGTGTCCGTTTCACTCCCACGAGTAACCAAAATAGCTGGTTCGTTCGTCACTGCCAAGACCAACAAGTTCGGCATGAACTCTTCACTGTTCCCGGCCCGAACTTCATTTTCGGCCCGAACTTCAACCTCGGCCCGAACTTCAACCTCGGCCCGAACTCCGACCTCGGCCCGAACTTCAACCTCGGCCCGAACATCATCCTCGGCCCGAACACAGAACTTCTGCCCGAACACCACTTCGGCCCGAACATCCCACTTCGGCCCGAACACCACTTCGGCCCGAACATCCCTCTACGGCCCGAACTCTTCAATATCCAAGATTGTGTGACAAAAGGTGCTATACTAAAACATTCATAACTTTCAGCTCGGGTGTCCGTTTCACGCCCACGAGTAACCAAAATAGCTGGTTCGTTCGTTACTGCCAAGAACAAGTTCGGCCCGAACTCTTCACTGTTCCCGGCCCGAACTTCATTTTCGGCCCGAACTTCATCCTCGGCCCGAACTTCAACCTCGGCCCGACCTCGGCCCGAACTTCAACCTCGGCCCGAACATCATCCTCTGCCCGAACACCGAACTTCGGCCGGAACACCCCTTCGGCCCGAACACCACTTCGGCCCGAACATCCCACTTCGGCCCAAACACCACTTCAGCCCGAACATCCCTCTTCGGCCCGAACTCTTCAATATCCAAGATTGTGTGACAAAAGGTGCTATACTAAAACATTCATAACTTTCATCTCGGGTGTCCGTTTCACGCCCACGAGTAACCAAAATAGCTGGTTCGTTCGTCACTGCCAAGAACAAGTTCGGCCCGAACTCTTCACTGTTCCCGGCCCGAACTTCATTTTCGGCCCGAACTTCAACCTCGGCCCGAATATCATCCTTGGCCCGAACACCGAACTTCGGCCCGAACACCATTTCGGCCCGAACACCACTTCGGCCCGAACACCACTTCGGCCCGAACATCCCTCTTCGGCCCGAACTCTTCAATATCCAAGATTGTGTGACAAAAGGTGCTATACTAAAACATTCATAACTTTCAGCTCGGGTGTCCGTTTCACGCCCACGAGTAACCAAAATAGTTGGTTCGTTCGTCACTGCCAAGAACAAGTTCGGCCCGAACTCTTCACTGTTCCCGGCCCGAACTTCATTTTCGGCCCGAACTTCAACCTCGGCCCGAATATCATCCTTGGCCCGAACACCGAACTTCGGCCCGAACACCATTTCGGCCCGAACACCACTTCGGCCCGAACACCACTTCGGCCCGAACATCCCTCTTCGGCCCGAACTCTTCAATATCCAAGATTGTGTGACAAAAGGTGCTATACTAAAACATTCATAACTTTCAGCTCGGGTGTCCATTTCACGCCCACGAGTAACCAAAATAGTTGGTTCGTTCGTCACTGCCAAGAACAAGTTCGGCCCGAACTCTTCACTGTTCCCGGCCCGAACTTCATTTTCGGCCCGAACTTCAACCTCGGCCCGAACTTCAACCTCGGCCCGAACTCTGACCTCGGCCCGAACTTCAACCTCGGCCCGAACATCATCCTCGGCTCGAACACCGAACTTCGGCCCGAACACCACTTCGGTCCGAACACCACTTCGGCCCGAACATCCCACTTCGGCCCGAACACAACTTCGGCCCGAACATCCCTCTTCGGCCCGAACTCTTCAATATCCAAGATTGTGTGACAAAAGGTGCTATACTAAAACATTCATAACTTTCAGCTCGGGTGTCCGTTTCACGCCCACGAGTAACCAAAATAGCTGGTTCGTTCGTCACTGCCAAGAACAAGTTCGGCCCGAACTCTTCACTGTTCCCGGCCCGAACTTCATTTTCGGCCTGAACTTCAACCTCGGCCCGAACTTCAACCTCGGCCCGAACTCCGACCTCGGCCCGAACTTCAACCTCGGCCCGAATATCATCCTCGGCCCGAACACCGAACTTCGGCTCGAACACCACTTCGGCCCGAACACCACTTCGGCCCGAACATCCCACTCCGGGCCGAACACCACTTCGGCCCGAACATCCCTCTTCGGCCCGAACTCTTCAATATCCTAGATTGTGTGACAAAAGGTGCTATACTAAAACATTCATAACTTTCAGCTCGGGTGTCCGTTTCACGCCCATGAGTAACCAAAATAGCTGGTTCGTTCGTCACTGCCAAGAACATGTTCGGCCCGAACTCTTCACTGTTCCCGGCCCGAACTTCATTTTCGGCCCGAACTTCAACCTCGGCCCGAACTCCGACCTCGGCCCGAACTCCGACCTCGGCCCGAACATCATCCTCGGCCCGAACACCGAACTTCGGCCCGAACACCACTTCGGCCCGAACATCCCACTTCGGCCCGAACACCACTTCGGCCCGAACATCCCTCTTCGGCCCGAACTCTTCAATATCCAAGATTGTGTGACAAAAGGTGCTATACTAAAACATTCATAACTTTCAGCTCGGGTGTCCGTTTCACGCCCACGAGTAACCAAAATAGCTGGTTCGTTCGTCACTGCCAAGAACAAGTTCGGCCCGAACTCTTCACTGTTCCCGGCCCGAACTTCATTTCCGGCCCGAACTTCAACCTCGGCCCGAACTTCAACCTCGGCCCGAACTCCGAACTCGGGCCGAACTTCAACCTCGGCCCGAACATCATCCTTTGCCCGAACACCGAACTTCGGCCCGAACACCACTTCGGCCCGAACATCCCACTTCGGCCCGAACACCACTTCGGCCCGAACATCCCTCTTCGGCCCGAACTCTTCAATATCCAAGATTGTGTGACAAAAGGAGCTATACTAAAACATTCATAACTTTCAGCTCGGGTGTCCGTTTCACGCCCACGAGTAACCAAAATAGCTGGTTCGTTCGTCACTGCCAAGAACAAGTTCAGCCCGAACTCTTCACTGTTCCCGGCCCGAACTTCATTTTCGGCCCGAACTTCAACCTCGGCCCGAACTTCAACCTCGGCCCGAACTCCGACCTCGGCCCGAACTTCAACCTCGGCCCGAACATCATCCTCGCCCCGAACACCGAACTTCGGCCCGAACACCACTTCGGTGCGAACACCACTTCGGCCCGAACATCCCACTTCGGCCCGAACACCACTTCGGCCCGAACATCCCTCTTCGGCCCGAACTCTTCAATTTCCAAGATTGTGTGACAAAAGGTGCTATACTAAAACATTCATAACTTTCAGCTCGGGTGTCCGTTTGACGCCCACGAGTAACCAAAATAGTTGGTTCGTTGTCACTGCCAAGAACAAGTTCGGCCCGAACTCTTCACTGTTCCCGGCCCGAACTTCATTTTCGGCCGAACTTCATTTTCGACCCGAACTTCAACCTCGGCCCGAACTCCGACCTCGGCCCGAACTCCGACCTCGGCCCGAACATCATCCTCGGCCCGAACATCTTCCTCGGCCCGAACACCGAACTTCGGCCCGAACATCCCACTTCGGCTCGAACACCAGTTCTGGCCGAACATCCCTCTTCGGCCCGAACTCTTCAATATCCAAGATTGTGTGACAAAAGGTGCTATACTAAAACATTCATAACTTTCAGCTCGGGTGTCCGTTTCACGCCCACGAGTAACCAAAATAGCTGGTTCGTTCGTCACTGCCAAGAACAAGTTCGGCCCGAACTCTTCACTGTTCCCGGCCCGAACTTCATTTTCAGCATGAACTTCAACCTCGGCCCGAACTTCAACCTCGGCCCGAACTTCATCCTCGGCCCGAACTCCGACCTCGGCCCGAACTTCAACCTCGGCCCGAACATCATCCTCGGTCCAAACACCGAACTTCGGCCCGAACACCACTTCGGCCCGAACACCACTTCGGCCCGAACATCCCACTTCGGCCCGAACACCACTTCGGCCCGAACATCCCTCTTCGGCCCGAACTCTTCAATATCCAAGATTGTGTGACAAAAGGTGCTATACTAAAACATTCATAACTTTCAGCTCGGGTGTCCGTTTCACGCCCACAAGTAACCAAAATAGCTGGTTCGTTCGTCACTGCCAAGAACAAGTTCGGCCCGAATTCTTCACTGTTCCCGGCCCGAACTTCAACCTCGGCCCGAACTTCAACCTCGGCCCGAACTCCGACCTCGGCCCGAACATCATCCTCGGCCCGAACATCTTCCTCGGCCCGAACACCGAACTTCGGCCTGAACATCCCACTTCGGCCCGAACACCAGTTCTGGCCGAACATCCCTCTTCGGCCCGAACTCTTCAATATCCAAGATTGTGTGACAAAAGGTGCTATACTAAAACATTCATAACTTTCAGCTCGGGTGTCCGTTTCACGCCCACGAGTAACCAAAATAGCTGGTTCGTTCGTCACTGCCAAGAACAAGTTCGGCCCGAACTCTTCACTGTTCCCGGCCCGAACTTCATTTTCAGCATGAACTTCAACCTCGGCCCGAACTTCAACCTCGGCCCGAACTTCATCCTCGGCCCGAACTCCGACCTCGGCCCGAACTTCAACCTCGGCCCGAACATCATCCTCGGTCCAAACACCGAACTTCGGCCCGAACACCACTTCGGCCCGAACACCACTTCGGCCCGAACATCCCACTTCGGCCCGAACACCACTTCGGCCCGAACATCCCTCTTCGGCCCGAACTCTTCAATATCCAAGATTGTGTGACAAAAGGTGCTATACTAAAACATTCATAACTTTCAGCTCGGGTGTCCGTTTCACGCCCACAAGTAACCAAAATAGCTGGTTCGTTCGTCACTGCCAAGAACAAGTTCGGCCCGAATTCTTCACTGTTCCCGGCCCGAACTTCAACCTCGGCCCGAACTTCAACCTCGGCCCGAACTCCGACCTCGGCCCGAACTTCAACCTCGACCCGAACATCATCCTCGGCCCGAACATCATCCTCGGTCCAAACACCGAACTTCGGCCCGAACACCACTTCGGCCCGAACACCACTTCGGCCCGAACATTCCACTTCGGCCCGAACACCACTTCGGCCCGAACATCCCTCTTCGGCCCGAACTCTTCAATATCCAAGATTGTGTGACAAAAGGTGCTATACTAAAACATTCATAACTTTCAGCTCGGGTGTCCGTTTCACGCCCACGAGTAACCAAAATAGCTGGTTCGTTCGTCACTGCCAAGAACAAGTTCGGCCCGAACTCTTCACTGTTCCCGGCCCGAACTTCATTTTCAGCCCGAACTTCAACCTCGGCCCGAACTTCAACCTCGGCCCGAACTTCATCCTCGGCCCGAACTCCGACCTCGGCCCGAACTTCAACCTCGGCCCGAACATCATCCTCGGTCCAAACACCGAACTTCGGCCGGAACACCACTTCGGCCCGAACACCACTTCGGCCCGAACATCCCACTTCGGCCCGAACACCACTTCGGCCCGAACATCCCTCTTCGGCCCGAACTCTTCAATATCCAAGATTGTGTGACAAAAGGTGCTATACTAAAACATTCATAACTTTCAGCTCGGGTGTCCGTTTCACGCCCACGAGTAACCAAAATAGCTGGTTCGTTCGTCACTGCCAAGAACAAGTTCGGCCCGAACTCTTCACTGTTCCCGGCCCGAACTTCATTTTCAGCCCGAACTTCAACCTCGGCCCGAACTTCAACCTCGGCCCGAACTTCATCCTCGGCCCGAACTCCGACCTCGGCCCGAACTTCAACCTCGGCCCGAACATCATCCTCGGTCCAAACACCGAACTTCGGCCCGAACACCACTTCGGCCCGAACACCACTTCGGCCCGAACATCCCACTTCGGCCCGAACACCACTTCGGCCCGAACATCCCTCTTCGGCCCGAACTCTTCAATATCCAAGATTGTGTGACAAAAGGTGCTATACTAAAACATTCATAACTTTCAGCTCGGGTGTCCGTTTCACGCCCACGAGTAACCAAAATAGCTGGTTCGTTCGTCACTGCCAAGAACAAGTTCGGCCCGAACTCTTCACTGTTCCCGGCCCGAACTTCATTTTCAGCCCGAACTTCAACCTCGGCCCGAACTTCAACCTCGGCCCGAACTTCATCCTCGGCCCGAACTCCGACCTCGGCCCGAACTTCAACCTCGGCCCGAACATCATCCTCGGTCCAAACACCGAACTTCGGCCCGAACACCACTTCGGCCCGAACACCACTTCGGCCCGAACATCCCACTTCGGCCCGAACACCACTTCGGCCCGAACATCCCTCTTCGGCCCGAACTCTTCAATATCCAAGATTGTGTGACAAAAGGTGCTATACTAAAACATTCATAACTTTCAGCTCGGGTGTCCGTTTCACGCCCACGAGTAACCAAAATAAGTGGTTCGTTCGTCACTGCCAAGAACAAGTTCGGCCCGAACTCTTCACTGTTCCCGGCCCGAACTTCATTTTCGGCCCGAACTTCAACCTCGGCCCGAACTTCAACCTCGGCCCGAACTCCGACTTCGGCCGGAACTTCAACCTCGGCCCGAACATCATCCTCGGCCCGAACACCGAACTTCGGCCCGAACACCGAACTTCGGCCCGAACACCACTTCGGCCCGAACACCACTTCGGCCCGAACATCCCACTTCGGCCCGAACACCACTTCGCCCCGAACATCCCTCTTCGGCCCGAACTCTTCAATATCCAAGATTGTGTGACAAAAGGTGATATACTAAAACATTCATAACTTTCAGCTCGGGTGTCCGTTTCACGCCCACAAGTAACCAAAATAGCTGGTTCGTTCGTCACCGCCAAGAACAAGTTCGGCCCGAACTCTTCACTGTTCCCGGCCCGAACTTCAACCTCGGCCAGAACTTCAACCTCGGCCCGAACTCCGACCTCGGCCCGAACTTCAACCTCGACCCGAACATCATCCTCGGGCCGAACACCGAACTTCAGCCCGAACACCACTTCGGCCCGAACACCACTTCGGCCCGAACATCCCACTTCGGTCCGAACACCACTTCGCCCCGAACATCCCTCTTCGGCCCGAACTCTTCAATATCCAAGATTGTGTGACAAAAGGTGCTATACTAAAACATTCATAACTTTCAGCTCGGGTGTCCGTTTCACGCCCACGAGTAACCAAAATAGTTGGTTCGTTTGTCACTGCCAAGAACAAGTTCGGCCCGAACTTCAAACTCGGCCCGAACTTCAACCTCGGCCCGAACTCCGACCTCGGCCCGAACTTCAACCTCGACCCGAACATCATCCTCGGGCCGAACACCGAACTTCGGCCCGAATACCACTTCGGCCCGAACACCACTTCGGCCCGAACATCCCACTTCGGCCCGAACACCACTTCGGCCCGAACATCCCTCTTCGGCCCGAACTCTTCAATATCCAAGATTGTGTGACAAAAGGTGCTATACTAAAACATTCATAACTTTCAGCTCGGGTGTCCGTTTCACGCCCATGAGTAACCAAAATAGCTGGTTCGTTCGTCACTGCCAAGAACAAGTTCGGCCCGAACTCTTCACTGTTCCCGGCCCGAACTTCATTTTCGGCCCGAACTTCAACCTCGGCCCGAACTCCGACCTCGGCCCGAACTCCGACCTCGGCCCGAACATCATCCTCGGCCCGAACACCGAACTTCGGCCCGAACACCACTTCGGCCCGAACATCCCACTTCGGCCCGAACACCACTTCGGCCCGAACATCCCTCTTCGGCCCGAACATCCCTCTTCGGCCCGAACTCTTCAATATCCAAGATTGTGTGACAAAAGGTGCTATACTAAAACATTCATAACTTTCAGCTCGGGTGTCTGTTTCACGCCCACGAGTAACCAAAATAGCTGGTTCGTTCGTCACTGCCAAGAACAAGTTCGGCCCGAACTCTTCACTGTTCCCGGCCCGAACTTCATTTCCGGCCCGAACTTCAACCTCGTCCAGAACTTCAACCTCGGCCCGAACTCTGAACTCGGCCCGAACTTCAACCTCGGCCCGAACATCATCCTTGGCCCGAACACCGAACTTCGGCCCGAACACCACTTCGGCCCGAACACCACTTCGGCCCGAACATCCCACTTCGGCCCGAACACCACTTCGGCCCGAACATCCCTCTTCGGCCCGAACTCTTCAATATCCAAGATTGTGTGACAAAAGGTGCTATACTAAAACATTCATAACTTTCAGCTCGGGTGTCCGTTTCACGCCCACGAGTAACCAAAATAGCTGGTTCGTTCGTCACTGCCAAGAACAAGTTCAGCCCGAACTCTTCACTGTTCCCGGCCCGAACTTCATTTTCGGCCCGAACTTCAACCTCGGCCCGAACTCCGACCTCGGCCCGAACTTCAACCTCGGCCCGAACATCATCCTCGGCCCGAACACCGAACTTCGGCCCGAACACCACTTCGGTGCGAACACCACTTCGGCCCGAACATCCCACTTCGGCCCGAACACCACTTCGGCCCGAACATCCCTCTTCGGCCCGAACTCTTCAATATCCAAGATTGTGTGACAAAAGGTGCTATACTAAAACATTCATAACTTTCAGCTCGGGTGTCCGTTTCACGCCCACGAGTAACCAAAATAGCTGGTTCGTTCGTCACTGCCAAGAACAAGTTCGGCCCGAACTCTTCACTGTTCCCGGCCCGAACTTCATTTTCGGCCGAACTTCATTTTCGACCCGAACTTCAACCTCGGCCCGAACTTCAACCTCGGCCCGAACTCCGACCTCGGCCCGAACTTCAACCTCGGCCCGAACATCATCCTCGGCCCGAACACCGAACTTCGGCCCGAACACCACTTCGGCCCGAACACCACTTCGGCCCGAATACCACTTCGGCCCGAACATCCCTCTTCGGCCCGAACTCTTCAATATCCAAGATTGTGTGACAAAAGGTGCTATACTAAAACATTCATAACTTTCAGCTCGGGTATCCGTTTCACGCCCACGAGTAACCAAAATAGCTGGTTCGTTCGTCACTGCCAAGAACAAGTTCGGACCGAACTCTTCACTGTTCCCGGCCCGAACTTCATTTTCGGCCCGAACTTCAACCTCGGCCCGAACTTCAACCTCGGCCCCAACTCCGACCTCGGCCCGAACTTCAACCTCGGCTCGAACATCATCCTCGGCCCGAACACCGAACTTCGGCCCGAGCACCACTTCGGCCCGAACACCACTTCGGCCCGAACATCACACTTCGGCCCGAACACCACTTCGGCCCGAACATCCCTCTTCGGCCCGAACTCTTCAATATCCAAGATTGTGTGACAAAAGGTGCTATACTAAAATATTCATAACTTTCAGCTCGGGTGTCTGTTTCACTTCCACGAGTAACCAAAATAGCTGGTTCGTTCGTCACTGCCAAGAACAAGTTCGGCCCGAACTCTTCACTGTTACCGGCCCGAACTTCATTTTCGGCCCGAACTTCAACCTCGGCCCGAACTCCGACCTCGGCCCGAACTCCGACCTCGGCCCGAACATCATCCTCGGTCCGAACACCAAACTTCGGCCCGAACACCACTTCGGCCCGAACACCACTTCGGCCCGAACATCCCACTTCGGCCCGAACACCACTTCGCCCCGAACATCCCTCTTCGGCCCGAACTCTTCAATATCCAAGATTGTGTGACAAAAGGTGCTATACTAAAACATTCATAACTTTCAGCTCGGGTGTCCGTTTCACGCCCACGAGTAACCAAAATAGCTGGTTTGTTCGTCACTGCCAAGAACAAGTTCGGCCCGAAATCTTCACTGTTCCCGGCCCGAACTTCAACCTCGACCCGAACTCCGACCTCGGCCCGAACTTCAACCTCGACCCGAACATCATCCTCGGGCCGAACACCGAACTTCGGCCCGAACACCACTTCGGCCCGAACACCACTTCGGCCCGAACATCCCACTTCGGCCCGAACACCACTTCGGCCCGAACATCCCTCTTCGACCCGAACTCTTCAATATCCAAGATTGTGTGACAAAAGGTGCTATACTAAAACATTCATAACTTTCAGCTCGGGTGTCCGTTTCACGCCCACGAGTAACCAAAATAGCTGGTTCGTTCGTCACTTCCAAGAACAAGTTCGGCCCGAACTCTTCACTGTTCCCGGCCCGAACTTTATTTTCGGCCCGAACTTCAACCTCGGCCCGAACTTCAACCTCGGCCCGAACTCCGACCTCGGCCCGAACTTCAACCTCGGCCCGAACATCATCCTCGGCCCGAACACCGAACTTCAGCCCGAACACCATTTCGGCCCGAACATCCCACTTCAGCCCGAACACCACTTCGGCCCGAACATCCCTCTTCGGCCCGAACTCTTCAATATCCAAGATTGTGTGACAAAAGGTGCTATACGAAAACATTCATAACTTTCATCTCGGGTGTCCGTTTCACGCCCACGAGTAACCAAAATTGCTGGTTCGTTCGTCACTACCAAGAACAAGTTCGGCCCGAACTCTTCACTGTTACCGGCCCGAATTTCATTTTCGGCCCGAACTTCAACCTTGGCCCGAACTCCGACCTCGGCCCGAACTCCGACATCGGCCCGAACATCATCCTCGGTCCGAACACCGAACTTCAGCCCGAACACCACTTCGGCCCGAACACCACTTCGGCCCGAACACCCCACTTCGGCCCGAACACCACTTCGGCCCGAACACCACTTCGCCCCGAACATCCCTCTTCGGCCCGAACTCTTCAATATCCAAGATTGTGTGACAAAAGGTGCTATACTAAAACATTCATAACTTTCAGCTCGGGTGTCCGTTTCACGCCCACGAGTAACCAAAATAGCTGGTTCGTTCGTCACTGCCAAGAACAAGTTCGGCCCGAACTCTTCACTGTTTCCGGCCCGAACTTCAACCTCAACCCGAACTCCGACCTCGGACCGAACTTCAACCTCGACCCGAACATCATCCTCGGGCCGAACACCGAACTTCGGCCCGAACACCACTTCGGCCCGAACACCACTTCGGCCCGAACATCCCACTTCGGCCCGAACACCACTTCGGCCCGAACATCCCTCTTCGGCCCGAACTCTTCAATATCCAAGATTGTGTGACAAAAGGTGCTATACTAAAACATTCATAACTTTCAGCTCGGGTGTCCGTTTCACGCCCACGAGTAACCAAAATAGCTGGTTCGTTCGTCACTGCCAAGAACAAGTTCGGCCCGAACTCTTCACTGTTCCCGGCCCGAACTTCAACCTCGACCCGAACTCCGACCTCGGCCCGAACTTCAACCTCGACCCGAACATCATCCTCGGGCCGAACACCGAACTTCGGCCCGAACACCACTTCGGCCCGAACACCACTTCGGCCCGAACATCCCACTTCGGCCCGAACACCACTTCGGCCCGAACATCCCTCTTCGGCCCGAACTCTTCAATATCCAAGATTGTGTGACAAAAGGTGCTATACTAAAACATTCATAACTTTCAGCTCGGGTGTCCGTTTCACGCCCACGAGTAACCAAAATAGCTGGTTCGTTCGTCACTGCCAAGAACAAGTTCGGCTCGAACTCTTCACTGTTCCCGGCCCGAACTTCATTTTCGGCCCGAACTTCAACCTCGGCCCGAACTTCAACCTCGGCCCGAACTTCAACCTCGGCCCGAACATCATCCTCGGCCCGAACACCGAACTTCAGCCCGAACACCATTTCGGCCCGAACATCCCACTTCAGCCCGAACACCACTTCGGCCCGAACATCCCTCTTCGGCCCGAACTCTTCAATATCCAAGATTGTGTGACAAAAGGTGCTATACTAAAACATTCATAACTTTCAGCTCGGGTGTCCGTTTCACGCCCACGAGTAACCAAAATTGCTGGTTCGTTCGTCACTGCCAAGAACAAGTTCGGCCCGAACTCTTCACTGTTACCGGCCCGAATTTCATTTTCGGCCCGAACTTCAACATCGGCCCGAACTCCGACCTCGGCCCGAACTCCGACATCGGCCCGAACATCATCCTCGGTACGAACACCGAACTTCGGCCAGAACACCACTTCGGCCCGAACACCACTTCGGCCCGAACATCCCACTTCGGCCCGAACACCACTTCGGCCCGAACACCACTTCGCCCCGAACATCCCTCTTCGGCCCGAACTCTTCAATATCCAAGATTGTGTGACAAAAGGTGTTATACTAAAACATTCATAACTTTCAGCTCGGGTGTCCGTTTCACGCCCACGAGTAACCAAAATAGCTGGTTCGTTCTTCACTGCCAAGAACAAGTTCGGCCCGAACTCTTCACTGTTCCCGGCCCGAACTTCAACCTCGACCCGAACTCCGACCTCGGCCCGAACTTCAACCTCGACCCGAACATCATCCTCGGGCCGAACACCGAACTTCGGCCCGAACACCACTTCGGCCCGAACACCACTTCGGCCTGAACATCCCACTTCGGCCCGAACACCACTTCGGCCCGAACATCCCTCTTCGGCCCGAACTCTTCAATATCCAAGATTGTGTGACAAAAGGTGCTATACTAAAACATTCATAACTTTCAGCTCGGGTGTCCGTTTCACGCCCACGAGTAACCAAAATAGCTGGTTCGTTCGTCACTGCCAAGAACAAGTTCGGCCCGAACTCTTCACTGTTCCCGGCCCGAACTTCATTTTCGGCCGAACTTCATTTTCGGCCCGAACTTCAACCTCGGCCCGAACTTCAACCTCGGCCCGAACTCCGACCTCGGCCCGAACTTCAACCTCGACCCGAACATCATCCTCGGCCCGAACACCGAACTTCGGCCCGAACACCATTTCGGCCCGAACATCCCACTTCAGCCCGAACACCACTTCGGCCCGAACATCCCTCTTCGGCCCGAACTCTTCAATATCCAAGATTGTGTGACAAAAGGTGCTATACTAAAACATTCATAACTTTCAGCTCGGGTGTCCGTTTCACGCCCACGAGTAACCAAAATTGCTGGTTCGTTCGTCACTGCCAAGAACAAGTTCGGCCCGAACTCTTCACTGTTACCGGCCCGAACTTCATTTTCGGCCCGAACTTCAACCTCGGCCCGAACTCCGACCTCGGCCCGAACTCCGACCTCGGCCCGAACATCATCCTCGGTCCAAACACCGAACTTCGGCCCGAACACCACTTCGGCCCGAACACCACTTCGGCCCGAACATCCCACTTCGGCCCGAACACCACTTCGCCCCGAACATCCCTCTACGGCCCGAACTCTTCAATATCCAAGATTGTGTGACAAAAGGTGATATACTAAAACATTCATAACTTTCAGCTCGGGTGTCCGTTTCACGCCCACGAGTAACCAAAATAGCTGGTTCGTTCGTCACTGCGAAGAACAAGTTCGGCCCGAACTCTTCACTGTTCCCGGCCCGAACGTCAACCTCGGCCCGAACTCCGACCTCGGCCCGAACTTCAACCTCGACCCGAACATCATCCTCGGGCCGAACACCGAACTTCGGCCCGAACACCACTTCGGCCCGAACACCACTTCGGCCCGAACACCACTTCGGCCCGAACATCCCACTTCGGCCCGAACACCACTTCGGCCCGAACATCCCTCTTCGGCCCGAACTCTTCAATATCCAAGATTGTGTGACAAAAGGTGCTATACTAAAACATTCATAACTTTCAGCTCGGGTGTCTGTTTCACGCCCACGAGTAACCAAAATTGCTGGTTCGTTCGTCACTGCCAAGAACAAGTTCGGCCCGAACTCTTCACTGTTACCGGCCCGAATTTCATTTTCGGCCCGAACTTCAACCTCGGCCCGAACTCCGACCTCGGCCCGAACTCCGACATCGGCCCGAACATCATCCTCGGTACGAACACCGAACTTCGGCCCGAACACCACTTCGGCCCGAACACCACTTCGACCCGAACACCACTTCGCCCCGAACATCCCTCTTCGGCCCGAACTCTTCAATATCCAAGATTGTGTGACAAAAGGTGTTATACTAAAACATTCATAACTTTCAGCTCGGGTGTCCGTTTCACGCCCACGAGTAACCAAAATAGCTGGTTCGTTCTTCACTGCCAAGAACAAGTTCGGCCCGAACTCTTCACTGTTCCCGGCCCGAACTTCAACCTCGACCCGAACTCCGACCTCGGCCCGAACTTCAACCTCGACCCGAACATCATCCTCGGGCCGAACACCGAACTTCGGCCCGAACACCACTTCGGCCCGAACACCACTTCGGCCTGAACATCCCACTTCGGCCCGAACACCACTTCGGCCCGAACATCCCTCTTCGGCCCGAAGTCTTCAATATCCAAGATTGTGTGACAAAAGGTGCTATACTAAAACATTCATAACTTTCAGCTCGGGTGTCCGTTTCACGCCCACGAGTAACCAAAATAGCTGGTTCGTTCGTCACTGCCAAGAACAAGTTCGGCCCGAACTCTTCACTGTTCCCGGCCCGAACTTCATTTTCGGCCGAACTTCATTTTCGGCCCGAACTTCAACCTCGGCCCGAACTTCAACCTCGGCCCGAACTCCGACCTCGGCCCGAACTTCAACCTCGACCCGAACATCATCCTCGGCCCGAACACCGAACTTCGGCCCGAACACCATTTCGGCCCGAACATCCCACTTCAGCCCGAACACCACTTCGGCCCGAACATCCCTCTTCGGCCCGAACTCTTCAATATCCAAGATTGTGTGACAAAAGGTGCTATACTAAAACATTCATAACTTTCAGCTCGGGTGTCCGTTTCACGCCCACGAGTAACCAAAATTGCTGGTTCGTTCGTCACTGCCAAGAACAAGTTCGGCCCGAACTCTTCACTGTTACCGGCCCGAACTTCATTTTCGGCCCGAACTTCAACCTCGGCCCGAACTCCGACCTCGGCCCGAACTCCGACCTCGGCCCGAACATCATCCTCGGTCCGAACACCGAACTTCGGCCCGAACACCACTTCGGCCCGAACATCCCACTTCGGCCCGAACACCACTTCGCCCCGAACATCCCTCTTCGGCCCGAACTCTTCAATATCCAAGATTGTGTGACAAAAGGTGATATACTAAAACATTCATAACTTTCAGCTCGGGTGTCCGTTTCACGCCCACGAGTAACCAAAATAGCTGGTTCGTTCGTCACTGCGAAGAACAAGTTCGGCCCGAACTCTTCACTGTTCCCGGCCCGAACTTCAACCTCGGCCCGAACTCAGACCTCGGCCCGAACTTCAACCTCGACCCGAACATCATCCTCGGGCCGAACACCGAACTTCGGTCCGAACACCACTTCGGCCCGAACACCACTTCGGCCCGAACACCACTTCGGCCCGAACATCCCACTTCGGCCCGAACACCACTTCGGCCCGAACATCCCTCTTCGGCCCGAACTCTTCAATATCCAAGATTGTGTGACAAAAGGTGCTATACTAAAACATTCATAACTTTCAGCTCGGGTGTCCGTTTCACGCCCACGAGTAACCAAAATTGCTGGTTCGTTCGTCACTGCCAAGAACAAGTTCGGCCCGAACTCTTCACTGTTACCGGCCCGAACATCATCCTCGGTACGAACACCGAACTTCGGCCCGAACACCACTTCGGCCCGAACACCACTTCGGCCCGAACATCCCACTTCGGCCCGAACACCACTTCGGCCCGAACACCACTTCGCCCCGAACATCCCTCTTCGGCCCGAACTCTTCAATATCCAAGATTGTGTGACAAAAGGTGTTATACTAAAACATTCATAACTTTCAGCTCGGGTGTCCGTTTCACGCCCACGAGTAACCAAAATAGCTGGTTCGTTCGTCACTGCCAAGAACAAGTTCGGCCCGAACTCTTCAATGTTCCCGGCCCGAACTTCAACCTCGACCCGAACTCCGACCTCGGCCCGAACTTCAACCTCGACCCGAACATCATCCTCGGGCCGAACACCGAACTTCGGCCCGAACACCACTTCGGCCCGAACACCACTTCGGCCTGAACATCCCACTTCGGCCCGAACACCACTTCGGCCCGAACATCCCTCTTCGGCCCGAACTCTTCAATATCCAAGATTGTGTGACAAAAGTTGCTATACTAAAACATTCATAACTTTCATCTCGGGTGTCCGTTTCACGCCCACGAGTAACCAAAATAGCTGGTTCGTTCGTCACTGCCAAGAACAAGTTCGGCCCGAACTCTTCACTGTTCCCGGCCCGAACTTCATTTTCGGCCGAACTTCATTTTCGGCCCGAACTTCAACCTCGGCCCGAACTTCAACCTCGGCCCGAACTCCGACCTCGGCCCGAACTTCAACCTCGGCCCGAACATCATCCTCGGCCCGAACACCGAACTTCGGCCCGAACACCATTTCGGCCCGAACATCCCACTTCAGCCCGAACACCACTTCGGCCCGAACATCCCTCTTCGGCCCGAACTCTTCAATATCCAAGATTGTGTGTCAAAAGGTGCTATACTAAAACATTCATAACTTTCAGCTCGGGTGTCCGTTTCACGCCCACGAGTAACCAAAATTGCTGGTTCGTTCGTCACTGCCAAGAACAAGTTCGGCCCGAACTCTTCACTGTTACCGGCCCGAACTTCATTTTCGGCCCGAACTTCAACCTCGGCCCGAACTCCGACCTCGGCCCGAACTCCGACCTCGGCCCGAACATCATCCTCGGTCCGAACACCGAACTTCGGCCCGAACACCACTTCGGCCCGAACACCACTTCGGCCCGAACATCCCACTTCGGCCCGAACACCACTTCGCCCCGAACATCCCTCTTCGGCCCGAACTCTTCAATATCCAAGATTGTGTGACAAAAGGTGATATACTAAAACATTCATAACTTTCAGCTCGGGTGTCCGTTTCACGCCCACGAGTAACCAAAATAGCTGGTTCGTTCGTCACTGCGAAGAACAAGTTCGGCCCGAACTCTTCACTGTTCCCGGCCCGAACTTCAACCTCGGCCCGAACTCCGACCTCGGCCCGAACTTCAACCTCGACCCGAACATCATCCTCGGGCCGAACACCGAACTTCGGCCCGAACACCACTTCGGCCCGAACACCACTTCGGCCCGAACACCACTTCGGCCCGAACACCACTTCGGCCCGAACATCCCACTTCGGCCCGAACACCACTTCGGCCCGAACATCCCTCTTCGGCCCGAACTCTTCAATATCCAAGATTGTGTGACAAAATGTGCTATACTAAAACATTCATAACTTTCAGCTCGGGTGTCCGTTTCACGCCCACGAGTAACCAAAATAGCTGGTTCGTTCGTCACTGCCAAGAACAAGTTCGGCCCGAACTCTTCACTGTTCCCGGCCCGAACTTCATTTTCGGCCCGAACTTCAACCTCGGCCCGAACTTCAACCTCGGCCCCAACTCCGACCTCGGCCCGAACTTCAACCTCGGCTCGAATATCATCCTCGGCCCGAACACCGAACTTCGGCCCGAGCACCACTTCGGCCCGAACACCACTTCGGCCCGAACATCACACTTCGGCCCGAACACCACTTCGGCCCGAACATCCCTCTTCGGCCCGAACTCTTCAATATCCAAGATTGTGTGACAAAAGGTGCTATACTAAAATATTCATAACTTTCAGCTCGGGTGTCCGTTTCATGCCCACGAGTAACCAAAATAGCTGGTTCGTTCGTCACTGCCAAGAACAAGTTCGGCCCGAACTCTTCACTGTTACCGGCCCGAACTTCATTTTCGGCCCGAACTTCAACCTCGGCCCGAACTCCGACCTCGGCCCGAACTCCGACCTCGGCCCGAACATCATCCTCGGTCCGAACACCGAACTTCGACCCGAACACCACTTCGGCCCGAACACCACTTCGGCCCGAACATCCCACTTCGGCCCGAACACCACTTCGCCCCGAACATCCCCCTTCGGCCCGAACTCTTCAATATCCAAGATTGTGTGACAAAAGGTGCTATACTAAAACATTCATAACTTTCAGCTCGGGTGTCCGTTTCATGCCCACGAGTAACCAAAATAGCTGGTTCGTTCGTCACTGCCAAGAACAAGTTCGGCCCGAACTCTTCATTGTTCCCGGCCCGAACTTCAACCTTGGCCCGAACTCCGACCTCGGCCCGAACTTCAACCTCGACCCGAACATCATCCTCGGGCCGAACACCGAACTTCGGCCCGGACACCACTTCGGCCCGAACGCCACTTCGGCCCGAACATCCCACTTCGGCCCGAACACCACTTCGGCCCGAACATCCCTCTTCGGCCCGAACTCTTCAATATCCAAGATTGTGAGACAAAAGGTGCTATACTAAAACATTCATAACTTTCAGCTCGGGTGTCCGTTTCACGCCCACGAGTAACCAAAATAGCTGGTTCGTTCGTCACTGCCAAGAACAAGTTCGGCCCGAACTCTTCACTGTTCCCGGCCCGAACTTCATTTTCGGCCCGAACTTCAACCTCGGCCCGAACTTCAACCTCGGCCCGAACTCCGACCTCGGCCCGAACTTCAACCTCGGCCCGAACATCATCCTCGGCCCGAACACCGAACTTCGGCCCGAACACCATTTCGGCCCGACCATCCCACTTCAGCCCGAACACCACTTCGGCCCGAACATCCCTCTTCGGCCCGAACTCTTCAATATCCAAGATTGTGTGACAAAAGGTGCTATACTAAAACATTCATAACTTTCAGCTCGGGTGTCCGTTTCACGCCCACGAGTAACCAAAATTGCTAGTTCGTTCGTCACTGCCAAGACAAGTTCGGCCCGAACTCTTCACTGTTCCCGGCCCGAACTTCATTTTCGGCCCGAACTTCAACCTCGGCCCGAACTCCGACCTCGGCCCGAACTCCGACCTCGGCCCGAACATCATCCTCGGTCCGAACACCGAACTTCGACCGGAACACCACTTCGGCCCGAACACCACTTCGGCCCGAACATCCCACTTCGGCCCGAACACCACTTCGGCCCGAACATCCCACTTCGGCCCGAAGTCTTCAATATCCAAGATTGTGTGACAAAAGGTGTTATACTAAAACATTCATAAGTTTTAGCTCGGGTGTCCGTTTCACGCCCACGAGTAACCAAAATAGCTGGTTCGTTAATCACTGCCAAGAACAAGTTCGGCCCGAACTCTTCACTGTTCCCGGCCCGAACTTCATTTTCGGCCAGAACTTCATTTTCGGCCCGAACTTCATTGTCGGCCCGAACTTCAACCTCGGCCCGAACTTCAACGTCGGCCCGAACTCCGACCTCGACCCGAACTTCAACCTCGGCCCGAACATCATCCTCGGCCCGAACACCGAACTTCGGCCCGAACACCACTTCGGCCCGAACACCACTTCGGCCCGAACACCACTTCGGCCCGAACACCACTTCGGCCCGAACACCACTTCGGCCCGAACACCACTTCGGCCCGAACATCCCACTTCGGCCCGAACACCACTTCGCCCGAACATCCCTCTTCGACCGAAGTCTTCAATATCCAAGATTGTGTGACAAAAGGTGTTATACTAAAACATTCATAAGTTTTAGCTCGGGTGTCCGTTTCACGCCCACGAGTAACCAAAATAGCTGGTTCGTTAATCACTGCCAAGAACAAGTTCAGCCCGAACTCTTCACTGTTCCCGGCCCGAACTTCATTTTTGGCCCGAACTTCACTTTCGGCCCGAACTTCATTGTCGGCCCGAACTTCAACCTCGGCCCGAACTTCAACCTCGGCCCGATCTCCGACCTCGGCCCGAACTTCCACCTTGGCCCGAACATCATCCTCGGCCCGAACACCGAACTTCGGCCCGAACACCACTTTGGCCCGTACACCACTTCGGCCCGAACATCACACTTCGGCCCGAACACCACTTCGGCCCGAACATCCCTCTTCGGCCCGAACTCTTCAATATCCAAGATTGTGTGACAAAAGGTGTTATACTAAAGTATTCAGAACTTTCAGCTCGGGTGTCCGTTTCACGCCCACGAGTAACCAAAATAGCTGGTTCGTTCGTCACTGCCAAGAACAAGTTCGGCCCGAACTCTTCACTGTTACCGGCCCGAACTTCATTTTCGGCCCGAACTTCAACCTCGGCCTGAACTTCAACCTCGGCCCGAACTCCGACCTCGGCCCGAACTTCAACCTCGGCCCGAACATCATCCTGGGCCCGAACACCGAACTTCGGCCCGAACACCATTTCGGCCCGAACATCCCACTTCGGCTTGAACACCACTTCGGCCCGAACATCCCTCTTAGGCCCGAACTCTTCAATATCGAAGATTGTGTGACAAAAGGTGCTATACTAAAACATTCATAATTTTCAGCTCGGGTGTCCGTTTCACGCCCACGAGTAACCAAAATTGCTGGTTCGTTCGTCACTGCCAAGAACAAGTTCGTCCCGAACTCTTCACTGTTCCCGCCTGAACTTCATTTTCGGCCCAAACTGCAACCTCGGTCCGAACTTCAACCTCGGCCCGAACTCCGACCTCGGCCCGAACTCCGACCTCGGCCCGAACATCATCCTCGGTCCGAACACCGAACTTCGGCCCGAACACCACTTCGGCCCGAACACCACTTCGGCCCGAACATCCCACTTCGGCCCGAACACAACTTCGGCTCGAACATCCCTCTTCGACCCGAACTCTTCAATATCTAAGATTGTGTGACAATAGGTGCTATACTAAAACATTCATAACTTTCAGCTCGGGTGTCCGTTTCACGCCCACGAGTAACGAAAATAGCTGGTTCGTTCGTCACTGCCAAGAACAAATTCGGCCTGAACTCTTCACTGTTCCCGGCCCGAACCTCTTTTTCGGCCCGAACTCCGACCTCGGCCCGAACTTCAACCTCGACCCGAACATCATCCTCGGGCCGAACACCGAACTTCGACCCGAACACCACTTCGACCCGAACATCCCACTTCAGCCCGAACACCACTTCGGCCCGAACATCCCTCTTCGGGCCGAACTCTTCAATATCCAAGATTGTGGGACAAAAGGTGCTATACTAAAACATTCATAACTTTCAGCTCGGGTGTCCGTTTCACGCCCACGAGTAACCAAAATAGCTGGTTCGTTCGTCACTGCCAAAAACAAGTTCGGCCCGAACTCTTCACTGTTCCCGGCCCGAACTTCATTTTCGGCCCGAACTTCAACCTCGGCCCGAACATCATCCTCGGCCCGAACACCGAACTTCGGCCCGAACACCACTTCGGCCCGAACACCACTTCGGCCCGAACACCACTTCGGCCTGAACATCCCACTTCGGCCCGAACACCACTTCGCCCGAACATCCCTCTTCGACCGAAGTCTTCAATATCCAAAATTTGTGTGACAAAAGGTGTTATACTAAAACATTCATAAGTTTTAGCTCGGGTGTCCGTTTCACGCCCACGAGTAACCAAAATAGCTGGTTCGTTAATCACTGCCAAGAACAAGTTCAGCCCGAACTCTTCGCTGTTCCCGGCCCGAACTTCATTTTCGGCTCGAACTTCACTTTCGGCCCGAACTTCATTGTCGGCCCGAACTTCAACCTCGGCCCGAACTTCAACCTCGGCCCGATCTCCGACCTCGGCCCGAACTTCCACCTTGGCCCGAACATCATCCTCGGCCCGAACACCGAACTTCGGCCCGAACACCACTTTGGCCCGTACACCATTTCGGCCCGAACATCCCACTTCGGCCCGAACACCACTTCGGCCCGAACATCCCTCTTCGGCCCGAACTCTTCAATATCCAAGATTGTGTGACAAAAGGTGCTACACTAAAACATTCATAACTTTCAGCTCGGGTGTCCGTTTCACGCCCACGAGTAACCAAAATAGCTGGGTCGTTCGTCACTGCCAAGAACAAGTTCGGCCCGAACTCTTCACTGTTCCCGGCCCGAACTTCATTTTCCGCCCGAACTTCAACCTCGGCCCGAACTTCAACCTCGGCCCGAACTCCGACCTCGGCCCGAACTTCAACCTCGGCCCGAACATCATCCTCGGCCCGAACACCAAACTTCGGCCCGAACACCACTTCGGCCCGAACATCCCACTTCGGCCCGAACACCACTTCGCCCCGAACATCCCTCTTCGGCCCGAACTGTTCAATATCCAAGATTGTGTGACAAAAGGTGTTATACTAAAACATTCATAACTTTCAGCTCGGGTGTCCGTTTCACGCCCACGAGTAACCAAAATAGCTGGTTCATTCGTCACTGCCAAGAACAAGTTCGGCCCGAACTCTTCACTGTTCCCGGCCCGAACTTCAACCTCGGCCCGAACTTCAACCTCGGCCCGAACTCCGACCTCGGCCCGAACTTCAACCTCGACCCGAACATCATCCTCGGGCCGAACACCGAACTTCGGCCCGAACACCACTTCGACCCGAACATCCCACTTCGGCCCGAACACCACTTCGGCCCGAACATCCCTCTTCGGGCCGAACTCTTCAATATCCAAGATTGTGGGACAAAAGGTGCTATACTAAAACATTCATAACTTTCAGCTCGGGTGTCCGTTTCACGCCCACGAGTAACCAAAATAGCTGGTTCGTTCGTCACTGCCAAAAACAAGTTCGGCCCGAACTCTTCACTGTTCCCGGCCCGAACTTCATTTTCGGCCCGAACTTCAACCTCGGCCCGAACATCAACCTCGGCCCCGACTCCGACCTCGGCCCGAACTTCAACCTCGGCTCGAACATCATCCTCGGCCCGAACACCAAACTTCGGCCCGAGCACCACTTCGGCCCGAACACCACTTCGGCCCGAACATCACACTTCGGCCCGAACACCACTTCGGCCCGAACATCCCTCTTCGGCCCGAACTCTTCAATATCCAAGATTGTGTGACAAAAGGTGTTATACTAAAATATTCATAACTTTCAGCTCGGGTGTCCGTTTCACGCCCACGAGTAACCAAAATAGCTGGTTCGTTCGTCACTGCCAAGAACAAGTTCGGCCCGAACTCTTCACTGTTACCGGTCCGAACTTCATTTTCGGCCCGAACTTCAACCTCGGCCCGAACTTCAACCTCGGCCGGAACTCCGACCTCGGCCCGAACTTCAACCTCGGCCCGAACATCATCCTGGGCCCGAACACCGAACTTCGGCCCGAACACCATTTCGGCCCGAACATCCCACTTCGGCTTGAACACCACTTCGGCCCGAACATCCCTCTTAGGCCCGAACTCTTCAATATCGAAGATTGTGTGACAAAAGGTGCTATACTAAAACATTCATAATTTTCAGCTCGGGTGTCCGTTTCACGCCCACGAGTAACCAAAATTGCTGGTTCGTTCGTCACTGCCAAGAACAAGTTCGTCCCGAACTCTTCACTGTTCCCGCCTGAACTTCATTTTCGGCCCAAACTACAACCTCGGTCCGAACTTCAACCTCGGCCCGAACTCCGACCTCGGCCCGAACTCCGACCTCGGCCCGAACATCATCCTCGGTCCGAACACCGAACTTCGGCCCGAACACCACTTCGGCCCGAACACCACTTCGGCCCGAACATCCCACTTCGGCCCGAACACAACTTCGGCTCGAACATCCCTCTTCGACCCGAACTCTTCAATATCTAAGATTGTGTGACAATAGGTGCTATACTAAAACATTCATAACTTTCAGCTCGGGTGTCCGTTTCACGCCCACGAGTAACGAAAATAGCTGGTTCGTTCGTCACTGCCAAGAACAAATTCGGCCTGAACTCTTCACTGTTCCCGGCCCGAACCTCTTTTTCGGCCCGAACTTCATTTTCGGCCCGAACTTCATTGTCGGCCCGAACTTCAACCTCGGCCCGAACTTCAACCTCGGCCCGAACTCCGACCTCGGCCCGAACTTCAACCTCGGCCCGAACATCATCCTCGGCCCGAACACCGAACATCGGCCCGAACACCACTTCGGCCCGAACACCACTTCGGCCCGAACATCCCACTTCGGCCCAAACACCACTTCGGCCCGAACATCCCACTTCGGCCCGAAGTCTTCAATATCCAAGATTGTGTGACAAAAGGTGTTATACTAAAACATTCATAAGTTTTAGCTCGGGTGTCCGTTTCACGCCCACGAGTAACCAAAATAGCTGGTTCGTTAATCACTGCCAAGAACAAGTTCGGCCCGAACTCTTCACTGTTACCGGCCCGAACTTCATTTTCGGCCAGAACTTCATTTTCGGCCCGAACTTCATTGTCGGCCCGAACTTCAACCTCGGCCCGAACTTCAACGTCGGCCCGAACTCCGATCGCGGCCCGAACTTCAACCTCGGCCCGAACATCATCCTCGGCCCGAACACCGAACTTCGGCCCGAACACCACTTCGGCCCGAACACCACTTCGGCCCGAACACCACTTCGGCCCGAACACCACTTCGGCCCGAACATCCCACTTCGGCCCGAACACCACTTCGGCCCGAACATCCCTCTTCGACGAAGTCTTCAATATCCAAGATTGTGTGACAAAAGGTGTTATACTAAAACATTCATAATTTTAGCTCGGGTGTCGTTTCACGCCCACGAGTAACCAAAATAGCTGGTTCGTTAATCACTGCCAAGAACAAGTTCAGCCCGAACTCTTCGCTGTTCCCGGCCCGAACTTCATTTTCGGCCCGAACTTCACTTTCGGCCCGAACTTCATTGTCGGCCCGAACTTCAACCTCGGCCCGAACTTCAACCTCGGCCCGATCTCCGACCTCGGCCCGAACTTCCACCTTGGCTCGAACATCATCCTCGGCCCGAACACCGAACTTCGGCCCGAACACCACTTTGGCCCGTACACCATTTCGGCCCGAACATCCCACTTCGGCCCGAACACCACTTCGGCCCGAACATCCCTCTTCGGCCCGAACTCTTCAATATCCAAGATTGTGTGACAAAAGGTGCTACACTAAAACATTCATAACTTTCAGCTCGGGTGTCCGTTTCACGCCCACGAGTAACCAAAATAGTTGGTTCGTTCGTCACTGCCAAGAACAAATTCGGCCTGAACTCTTCACTGTTCCCGGCCCGAACTTCATTTTCGGCCCGAACTTCATTGTCGGCCCGAACTTCAACCTCGGCCCGAACTTCAACCTCGGCCCGAACTCCGACCTCGGCCCGAACTTCAACCTCGTCCCCGAACATCATCCTCGGCCCGAACACCGAACTTCAGCCCGAACACCACTTCGGCCCGAACACCACTTCGGCCCGAACATCCCACTTCGGCCCGAACACCACTTCGGCCCGAACATCCCTCTTCGGCCCGAAGTCTTCAATATCCAAGATTGTGTGACAAAAGGTGTTATACTAAAACATTCATAAGTTTTAGCTCGGGTGTCCGTTTCACGCCCACGAGTAACCAAAATAGCTGGTTCGTTAATCACTGCCAAGAACAAGTTCGGCCCGAACTCTTCACTGTTCCCGGCCCGAACTTCATTTTCGGCCCGAACTTCAACCTCGGCCCGAACTTCAACCTCGACCCGAACTCCGACCTCAGCCCGAACTTCAACCTCGACCCGAACATCATCCTCGGCCCGAACACCACACTTCGGCCCGAACACCACTTCGGCCCGAATATCCCTCTTCGGCCCGAACACTTCAATATCCAAGGTTGTGTGACAAAAGGTTCTATACTAAAACATTCATAACTTTCAGCTCGGGTGTCCGTTTCACGCCCACGAGTAACCAAAATAGCTGGTTCGTTCGTCACTGCCAAGAACAAGTTTGGCCCGAACTCTTCACTCTTCCCGGCCCGAACTTCATTTTCGGCCCGAACTTCAACCTCGGCCCGAACTCCGACCTCGGCCCGAACTCCGACCTCGGCCCGACCTTCAACCTCGGCCCGAACATCATCCTCGGCCCGAACACCGAACTTCGGCCCGAACACCACTTCGGCCCGAACACCACTTCGGCCCGAACATCCCACTTCGGCCCGAACACCACTTCGGCCCGAACATCCCACTTCGGCCCGAAGTCTTCAATATCCAAGATTGTGTGACAAAAGGTGTTATACTAAAACATTCATAAGTTTTAGCTCGGGTGTCCGTTTCACGCCCACGAGTAACCAAAATAGCTGGTTCGTTAATCACTGCCAAGAACAAGTTCGGCCCGAACTCTTCACTGTTCCCGGCCCGAACTTCATTTTCGGCCAGAACTTCATTTTCGGCCAGAACTTCATTGTCGGCCCGAACTTCAACCTCGGCCCGAACTTCAACCTCGGCCCGAACATCATCCTCGGCCCGAACACCGAACTTCGGCCCGAACACCACTTCGGCCCGAACACCACTTCGGCCCGAACACCACTTCGGCCCGAACATCCCACTTCGGCCCGAACACCACTTCGGCCCGAACATCCCTCTTCGACCGAAGTCTTCAATATCCAAGATTGTGTGACAAAAGGTGTTATACTAAACATTCATAAGTTTTAGCTCGGGTGTCCGTTTCACGCCCACAAGTAACCAAAATAGCTGGTTCGTTAATCACTGCCAAGAACAAGTTCAGCCCGAACTCTTCACTGTTCCCGGCCCGAACTTCCTTTCGGCCCGAACTTCACTTTCGGCCCGAACTTCATTGTCGGCCCGAACTTCAACCTCGGCCCGAACTTCGACCTCGGCCCGAACTCCGACCTCGGCCCGAACTTCAACCTTGGCCCGAACATCATCCTCGGCCCGAACACCGAACTTCGGCCCGAACACCACTTTGGCCCGTACATCATTTCGGCCCGAACATCCCACTTCGGCCCGAACACCACTTCTGCCCGAACATCCCTCTTCGGCCCGAACTTTTCAATATCCAAGATTGTGTGACAAAAGGTGCTACACTAAAACATTCATAACTTTCAGCTCGGGTGTCCGTTTCACGCCCACGAGTAACCAAAATTGTTGGTTCATTCGTCACTGCCAAGAACAAGTTCGTCCCGAACTCTTCACTGTTCCCGGCCCGAACTTCATTTTCGGCCCGAACTTCAACCTCGGCCCGAACTTCAACCTCGGCCCGAACTCCGACCTCGGCCCGAACATCATCCTCGGTCCGAACACCGAACTTCGGCCCGAACACCACTTCGGCCCGAACACCACCTCGGCCCGAACATCCCACTTCGGCCCGAACACCACTTCGGCCCGAACATCCCTCTTCGACCCGAACTCTTCAATATCTAAGATTGTGTGACAAAAGGTGCTATACTAAAACATTCATAACTTTCAGCTCGGGTGTCCGTTTCACGCCCACGAGTAACCAAAATAGTTGGTTCGTTCGTCACTGCCAAGAACAAATTCGGCCTGAACTCTTCACTGTTCCCGGCCCGAACTTCATTTTCGGCCCGAACTTCATTGTCGGCCCGAACTTCAACCTCAGCCCGAACTTCAACCTCGTCCGAACATCATCCTCGGCCCGAACACCGAACTTCAGCCCGTACACCACTTCGGCCCGAACACCACTTCGGCCCGAACATCCCACTTCGGCCCGAACACCACTTCGGCCCGAACATCCCTCTTCGGCCCGAAGTCTTCAATATCCAAGATTGTGTGACAAAAGGTGTTATACTAAAACATTCATAAGTTTTAGCTCGGGTGTCCGTTTCACGCCCACGAGTAACCAAAATAGCTGGTTCGTTAATCACTGCCAAGAACAAGTTCAGCCCGAACTCTTCACTGTTCCCGGCCCGAACTTCATTTTCGGCCCGAACTTCAACCTCGGCCCGAACTTCAACCTCGGCCCGAACTCCGACCTCAGCCCGAACTTCAACCTCGGCCCGAACATCATCCTCGGCCCGAACACCGTACTTCGGCCCGAACACCACACTTCGGCCCGAACACCACTTCGGCCCGAATATCCCTCTTCGGCCCGAACACTTCAATATCCAAGGTTGTGTGACAAAAGGTTCTATACTAAAACATTCATAACTTTCAGCTCGGGTGTCCGTTTCATGCCCACGAGTAACCAAAATAGCTGGTTCGTTCGTCACTGCCAAGAACAAGTTCGGCCCGAACTCTTCACTGTTCCCGGCCCGAACTTCATTTTCGGCCAGAACTTCAACCTCGGCCCGAATTTCAACCTCGGCGCGAACTCCGACCTCGGCCCGAACTTCAACCTCGGCCCGAACATCATCCTCGGCCCGAACACCGAACTTCGGCCCGAACACCACTTCGGCCCGAACACCACTTCGGCCCGAACATCCCACTTCGGCCCGAACATCCCTCTCCGGTCCGAACTCTTCAATATCCAAGATTGTGTAACAAAAGGTGCTACACTAAAACATTCTTAACTTTCAGCTCGGGTGTCCGTATCACGCCCACGAGTAACCAAAATAGCTGGTTCGTTCGTCACTGCCAAGGACAAGTTCGGCCCGAACTCTTCACTGTTCCCGGCCCGAACTTCATTTTCGGCCCGAACTTCAACCTCGGACCGAACTCCGACCTCGGCCCGAACTCCGACCTCGGCCCGAACATCATCCTCGGCCCGAACACCGAACTTCGGCCCGAACACCACTTCGGCCCGAACATCCCACTTCGGCCCGAACACCACTTCGGCCCGAACATCCCTCTTCGGCCCGAACTCTTCAATTTCCAAGATTGTGTGACAAAAGGTGCTATACTAAAACATTCATAACTTTCAGCTCGGGTGTCCTTTTCACGCCCACGACTAACCAAAATAGCTGGTTCGTTCGTCACTGCCAAGAACAAGTTCGGCCCGAACTCTTCACTATTCCCGGCCCGAACTTCAACCTCGGCCCGAACTTCAACCTCGGCCCGAACTTCAACCTCAGCCCGAACTCCGACCTCGGCCCGAACTCCAACCTCGGCCCGAACATCATCCTCGGCCCGAACACCCACTTCGGCCCGAACATCCCACTTCGGCCCGAACACCACTTCGGCCCGAACACCACTTCGGCCCGAACATCCCTCTTCGGCCCGAACTCTTCAATAACCAAGATTGTGTGACAAAAGGTGTTATACTAAAACATTCATAACTTTCAGCTCGGGTGTCCGTTTCACGCCCACGAGTAACCAAAATAGTTGGTTCGTTCGTCACTACCAAGAACAAGTTCGGCCCGAACTCTTCACTGTTCCAGGCCCGAACTGCATTTTCGGCCCGAACTTCAACCTCGGCCCGAACTTCAACCTCGGCCCGAACTCCGACCTCGGCCCGAACTTCAACCTCGGCCCGAACATCATCCTCGGCCCGAACACCGAACTTCGGCCTGAACACCACTTCGGCCCGAACATCCCTCTTCGGCCCGAACTCTTCAATATCCAAGATTGTGTGACAAAAGGTGCTATACTAAAACATTCATAACTTTCAGCTCGGGTGTCCGTTTCACGCCCACGAGTAACCAAAATAGCTGGTTCGTTCGTCACTGCCAAGAACAAGTTCGGCCCGAACTCTTCACTGTTCCCGGCCCGAACTTCATTATCGGCCCGAACTTCAACCTCGGCCCGAACTCCGACCTCGGCCCGAACTTCAACCTCGGCCCGAACATCATCCTCGGCCCGAACACCGAACTTCGGCCCGAACACCACTTCGGCCCGAACGTCCCACTTCGGCCCGAACGCCACTTCAGCCCGAACATCCCTCTTCGGCCCGAACTCTTCAATATCCAAGATTGTGTGACAAAAGGTGCTATACTAAAACATTCTTAACTTTCAACTCGGGTGTCCGTCTCACGCCCACGAGTAACCAAAATAGCTGGTTCGTTCGTCACTGCCAAGAACAAGTTCGGCCCGAATTCTTCACTGTTCCTGGCCCGAACTTCATTTTCAGCCCGAACTTCAACCTCGGCCCGAACTTCAACCTCGGCCCGAACTCCGACCTCGGCCCGAACTTCAACCTCGGCCCGAACATCATCCTCGGCCCGAACACCGAACTTCGGCCCGAACACCACTTCGGCCCGAACATCCCTCTTCGGCCCGAACACCACTTCGGCCCGAACACCCCTCTTCGGCCCGAACTCTTCAATATCCAAGATTGTGTGACAAAAGGTGCTATACTAAAACATTCAAAAGTTTCAGCTCGGGTGTCCGTTTCACGCCCACGAGTAACCAAAATAGTTGGTTCGTTTGTCACAGCCAAGAACAAGTTCGGCCCGAACTCTTCACTGTTCCCGGCCCGAACTTCATTTTCGTTCCGAACTTCAACCTCGGCCCGAACTTCAACCTCGACCCGAACTTCAACCTCGGCCCGAAGTCCGACCTCGGCCCGAACTTCAACCTCGGCCCGAAATCATCCTCGGCCCGAACACCGAACTTCGTCCCGAACACCACTTCGGCCCGAACATCCCACTTCGGCCCGAACACCACTTCGGCCCGAACATCCCTCTTCGGCCCGATCTCTTCAATATCCAAGATTGTGTGACAAAAGGTGCTATACTAAAACATTCATAACTTTCAGCTCGGTTGTCCTTTTCACGCCCACGAGTAACCAAAATAGCTTGTTCGTTCGTCACTGCAAAGAACAATTTCGGCCCGAACTCTTCACTGTTCCCGGCCCGAACTTCAACCTCGGCCCGAATTCCGACCTCGGCCCGAACTTCAACCTCGGCCCGAAACACCACTTCGGCCCGAACATCCCTCTTCGGACCGAACTCTTCAATATCCTAGATTGTGTGACAAAAGGTGTTATACTAAAACATTCATAACTTTCAGCTCGGGTGTCCGTTTCACGCCCACGAGTAACCAAAATAGCTGGTTCGTTCGTCACTGCCAAGAACAAGTTCGGCCCGAACTCTTCACTATTCCCGGCCCGAACTTCATTATCGGCCCGAACTTCAACCTCGGCCCGAACTCCGACCTCGGCCCGAACTTCAACCTCGGCCCGAACATCACCCTCGGCCTGAACACCGAACTTCGGCCCGAACACCACTTCGCCCCGAACACCACTTCGGCCCTAACATCCCACTTCGGCCCGAACACCACTTCGGCCCGAACATCCCTCTTCGGCCCAAACTCTTCAATATCCAAGATTGTGTGACAAAAGGTGCTATACTAAAACATTCATAACTTTCAGCTCGGGTGTCCGTCTCACGCCCACGAGTAACCAAAATAGCTGGTTCGTTCGTCACTACCAAAAACAAGTTCGGCCTGAACTCTTCACTGTTCCCGGCCCGAACTTCATTTTCGGCCCTAACTTCAACCTCGGATGGACACCTATTACTTGTGAAATGTATATTTATAGGCTATTGGTCGTGGCTAGTAGTTATAATGGTTCAAGGGCCATCAGTATCAGTTATGGACATCTAGTGGTTATAATGGTTCAAGGACCATGGTTATGGGTTATGGACACCTATTACTTGTAAAATGGATATCTGTAGGCTATTGGTCGTGGCTAGTAGCTATAATGGTTCAAGGGCCATCAGTATCAGTTTTGGACATCTAGTGGTTATAATGGTTCAACAACCATGGTTATGGGTTATGGACACCTATTACTTGTAAAATGGATATCTGTAGGCTATTGGACATGGCTAGTAGTTATGATGGTTCAAGGGCCATCAGTATCAGTTATGGACATCTAGTGGTTATAATGGTTCAGGGACCATTGTTATGGGTAATGGACACCTATTACTTTTAAAATGGATATCTATAGGCTATTGGTCATAGCTAGTAGTTATAATGGTTCAAGGGCCATCGATATGAGTAATGGACATGTAGTGGTTATAATCGCTCAATGGCCTTGGTTATGGGTTATGGACACCTATTACTTGTAAAATGCATATCTGTAGGCTATTGGTCATGGCTTGTAGTTATAATGGTTCAAGGGCCATGGGTATGGGTTAGGGACACCTATTACTTTTAAAATGGATATCTATAGACTATTGGTCATGGCTAGTAGTAATAATGGTTCAAGGGCCATCGGTATGAGTTATGGACATCTAGTGGCTATAATGGTTCAAGGGCCATGGTTATGGGTTACGGACACCTACTACTTGTAAAATGGATATCTATAGGCTATTGGTCATGGCTAGTAGTTATAATGGTTCAAGGGTCATCAGTATTAATTTTGGACATCTAGTGGTTATAATGGTTCAAGGACCATGGTTATGGGTTATGGACCCCTATTACTTGTAAATTGGATATCTATACGCTATTGGCCATGGCTAGTAGTTATAATAGTTGAAGGGCCATCATTATCAGTTATGGACATCTAATGGTTATAATGGTTCAAGGACCATGGTTATGGGTTATGGGCACCTATTACTTGTAAAATGAATTTCTATAGGCTATTGGTCATGGCTAGTGGTTATAATGGTTCAAGGGCCATCAGTATCAGTTATGGACATCTAGTGGTTATAATGGTTCAAGGACATTGGTTATAGGTTATGGACACCTATTACTTGTAAAATAGATATCTATATAGGTCATGGGTAGTAGTTATAATGGTTCAAGGGCCATCGGTATCAGTTACAGACATCTAGTGGCTATAATTGTTCAAGGGCCATGGTTATGGGTTATATACACCTATTACTTGTAAAATAGATATCTATAGGCTATTGGTCATGGCTAGTAGTTATAATGGTTCAAGGGCCATCAGTATCAGTTATGGACATCTAGTGGTTATAATGTTCAAGGACCATGGTTATGGGTTATGGACACCTATTACTTGTAAAATGGATATCTATATGCTATTGGTCATGGCTAGTAGTTATAATGGTTCAAGGGCCATCGATATGAGTCATGGACATGCATGTAGTGGTTTTAATGGTTCAATGGCCTTGGTTATAGCTAGTTGTTATAATGGTTCAAGGGCCATCAGTATCAGTTATGGACATCTAGTGGTTATAATGGTTCAAGAACCATGGTTATGGATTATGGACACCTATTACTTGTAAATTGGATATCTAGAGGCTATTGGTCATGGCTAGTAGTTATAATGGTTGAAGGGCAATCAGTATCAGTTATGGACATCTAGTGGTTATAATGGTTCAAGTACCATGGTTATGGGTTATGGATACCTAATACTTGTAAAATGGATATCTGTAGGCTATTGGACATGGCTAGTAGTTATAATGGTTCATGGGCCATCAGTATCAGTTATGGACGTCTGGTGGTTATAATGATTCAAGGACCATGGTTACGGGTTATGGACACCTGTTCAAGGGCCATCAGTATCAGTTATGGACATCTAGTGGTTATAATGGTTCAGGGACGATTGTTATGGGAAATGGACACCTATTACTTTTAAAATGGATATCTATAGGCTATTGGTCATGTCTAGTAGTTATAATGGTTCAAGGGCCATCGATATTAGTTATGGACTTGTAGTGGTTATAATGGTTCAATGGCCTTGGTTATGTGTTATGGACACCTATTACTTGTAAAATGTATATTTATTGGCTATTGGTCGTGGCTAGTAGTTATAATGGTTCAAGGGCCATCAGTATCAGTTATGGACATCTAGTGGTTATAATGGTTCAAGGACCATGGTTATGGGTTATGGACACCTATTACTTGTAAAATGGATATCTGTAGGCTATTGGACATGGCTAGTTGTTATAATGGTTCAAGGGCCATCAGTATCAGTTATGGACATCTAGTGGTTATAATGGTTCAACAACCATGGTTATGGGTTATGGACACCTATTACTTGTAAAATGGATATCTGTAGGCTATTGGACATGGCTAGTAGTTATGATGGTTCAAGGGCCATCAGTATCAGTTATGGACATCTAGTGGTTATAATGGTTCAGGGACCATTGTTATGGGTAATGGACACCTATTACTTTTAAAATGGATATCTATAGGCTATTGGTCATAGCTAGTAGTTATAATGGTTCAAGGGCCATCGATATGAGTAATGGACATGTAGTGGTTATAATCGCTCAATGGCCTTGGTTATGGGTTATGGACACCTATTACTTGTAAAATGCATATCTATATGCTATTGGTCATGGCTTGTAGTTATAATCGTTCAAGGGCCATTGATATGAGTTATGGACATGTAGTGGTTAAAATGGTTCAAGGGCCATGGGTATGGGTTAGGGACACCTATTACTTTTAAAATGGATATCTATAGGCTATTGGTCATGGCTAGTAGTAATAAAGGTTCAAGGGCCATCAGTATGAGTTATGGACATCTAGTGGCTATAATGGTTCAAGGGCCATGGTTATGGGTTACGGACACCTATTACTTGTAAAATGGATATCTATAGGCTATTGGTCATGGCTAGTAGTTATAATGGTTCAAGGGTCATCAGTATTAATTTTGGACATCTAGTGGTTATAATGGTTCAAGGACCATGGTTATGGGTTATGGACCCCTATTACTTGTAAATTGGATATCTATACGCTATTGGCCATGGCTAGTAGTTATAATAGTTGAAGGGCCATCAGTATCAGTTATGGACATCTATTGGTTATAATGGTTCAAGGACCATGGTTATGGGTTATGGGTACCTAATACTTGTAAAATGAATTTCTATAGGCTATTGGTCATGGCTAGTGGTTATAATGGTTCAAGGGCCATCAGTATCAGTTATGGACATCTAGTGGTTATAATGGTTCAAGGACCTTGGTTATGGGTTATGGACACCTATTACTTGTAAAATAGATATCTATATAGGTCATGGGTAGTAGTTATAATGGTTCAAGGGCCATCGGTATCAGTTACAGACATCTAGTGGTTATAATTGTTCAAGGGCCATGGTTATGGGTTATATACACCTATTACTTGTAAAATAGATATCTATAGGCTATTGGTCATGGCTAGTAGTTATAATGGTTCAAGGGCCATCAGTATCAGTTATGGACATCTAGTGGTTATAATGTTCAAGGACCATGGTTATGGGTTATGGACACCTATTACTTGTAAAATGGATATCTATAGGCTATTGGTCATGGCTAGTAGTTATAATGGTTCAAGGGCCATCGATATGAGTTATGGACATGCATGTAGTGGTTATAATGGTTCAATGGCCTTGGTTATAGCTAGTTGTTATAATGGTTCAAGGGCCATCAGTATCAGTTAAGGACATCTAGTGGTTATAATGGTTCAAGAACCATGGTTATGGATTATGGACACCTATTACTTGTAAATTGGATATCTAGAGGCTATTGGTCATGGCTTGTAGTTATAATGGTTGAAGGGCCATCAGTATCAGTTATGGACATCTAGTGGTTATAATGGTTCAAGTACCATGCTTATGGGTTATGGATACCTAATACTTGTAAAATGGATATCTGTAGGCTATTGGACATGGCTAGTAGTTATAATGGTTCATGGGCCATCAGTATCAGGTATAAACGTCTGGTGGTTATAATGATTCAAGGACCATGGTTATGGGTTATGGACACCTGTTCAAGGGCCATCAGTATCAGTTATGGACATCTAGTGGTTATAATGGTTCAGGGACGATTGTTATGGGTAATGGACACCTATTACTTTTAAAATGGATATCTATAGGCTATTGGTCATGTCTAGTAGTTATAATGGTTCAAGGGCCATCGATATGAGTTATGGACATGTAGTGGTTATAATGGTTCAATGGCCTTGGTTATGTGTTATGGACACCTATTACTTGTAAAATGTATATTTATAGGCTATTGGTCGTGGCTAGTAGTTATAATGGTTCAAGGGCCATCAGTATCAGTTATGGACATCTAGTGGTTATAATGGTTCAAGGACCATGGTTATGGGTTATGGACACCTATTACTTGTAAAATGGATATCTGTAGGCTATTGGACATGGCTAGTTGTTATAATGGTTCAAGGGCCATCAGTATCAGTTATGGACATCTAGTGGTTATAATGGTTCAACAACCATGGTTATGGGTTATGGACACCTATTACTTGTAAAATGGATATCTGTAGGCTATTGGACATGGCTAGTAGTTATGATGGTTCAAGGGCCATCAGTATCAGTTATGGATATCTAGTGGTTATAATGGTTCAGGGACCATTGTTATGGGTAATGGACACCTATTACTTTTAAAATGGATATCTATAGGCTATTGGTCATAGCTAGTAGTTATAATTGTTCAAGGGCCATTGATATGAGTAATGGACATGTAGTGGTTATAATCGCTCAATGGCCTTGGTTATGGGTTATGGACACCTATTACTTGTAAATTGCATATCTATAGGCTATTGGTCATGGCTTGTAGTTATAATGGTTCAAGGGCCATTGATATGAGTTATGGACATGTAGTGGTTAAAATGGTTCAAGGGCCATGGCTATGGGTTAGGGACACCTATTACTTTTAAAATGGATATCTATAGGCTATTGGTCATGGCTAGTAGTAATAATGGTTCAAGGGCCATCAGTATGAGTTATGGACATCTAGTGGCTATAATGGTTCAAGGGCCATGGTTATGGGTTACGGACACCTATTACTTGTAAAATGGATATCTATAGGCTATTGGTCATGGCTAGTAGTTATAATGGTTCAAGGGTCATCAGTATTAATTTTGGACATCTAGTGGTTATAATGGTTCAAGGACCATGGTTATGGGTTATGGACCCCTATTACTTGTAAATTGGATATCTATACGCTATTGGCCATGGCTAGTAGTTATAATAGTTGAAGGGCCATCAGTATCAGTTATGGACATCTAATGGTTATAATGGTTCAAGGACCATGGTTATGGGTTATGGGCACCTAATACTTGTAAAATGAATTTCTATAGGCTATTGGTCATGGCTAGTGGTTATAATGGTTCAAGGGCCATCAGTATCAGTTATGGACATCTAGTGGTTATAATGGTTCAAGGACCTTGGTTATGGGTTATGGACACCTATTACTTGTAAAATAGATATCTATATAGGTCATGGGTAGTAGTTATAATGGTTCAAGGGCCATCGGTATCAGTTACAGACATCTAGTGGTTATAATTGTTCAAGGGCCATGGTTATGGGTTATATACACCTATTACTTGTAAAATAGATATCTATAGGCTATTGGTCATGGCTAGTAGTTATAATGGTTCAAGGGCCATCAGTATCAGTTATGGACATCTAGTGGTTATAATGTTCAAGGACCATGGTTATGGGTTATGGACACCTATTACTTGTAAAATGGATATCTATAGGCTATTGGTCATGGCTAGTAGTTATAATGGTTCAAGGGCCATCGATATGAGTTATGGACATGCATGTAGTGGTTATAATGGTTCAATGGCCTTGGTTATAGCTAGTTGTTATAATGGTTCAAGGGCCATCAGTATCAGTTATGGACATCTATTTGTTATAATGGTTCAAGAACCATGGTTATGGATTATGGACACCTATTACTTGTAAATTGGATATCTAGAGGCTATTGGTCATGGCTAGTAGTTATAATGGTTGAAGGGCCATCAGTATCAGTTATGGACATCTAGTGGTTATAATGGTTCAAGTACCATGGTTATGGGTTATGGATACCTAATACTTGTAAAATGGATATCTGTAGGCTATTGGACATGGCTAGTAGTTATAATGGTTCATGGGCCATCAGTATCATTTATGGACGTCTGGTGGTTATAATGATTCAAGGACCATGGTTATGGGTTATGGACACCTGTTCAAGGGCCATCAGTATCAGTTATGGACATCTAGTGGTTATAATGGTTCAGGGACGATTGTTATGGGTAATGGACACCTATTACTTTTAAAATGGATATCTATAGGCTATTGGTCATGGCTAGTAGTTATAATGGTTCAAGGGCCATCGATATGAGTTATGGACATGTAGTGGTTATAATGGTTCAATGGCCTTGGTTATGTGTTATGGACACCTATTACTTGTAAAATGTATATTTATAGGCTATTGGTCGTGGCTAGTAGTTATAATGGTTCAAGGGCCATCAGTATCAGTTATGGACATCTAGTGGTTATAATGGTTCAAGGACCATGGTTATGGGTTATGGACACCTATTACTTGTAAAATGGATATCTGTAGGCTATTGGACATGGCTAGTTGTTATAATAGTTCAAGGGCCATCAGTATCAGTTATGGACATCTAGTGGTTATAATGGTTCAACAACCATGGTTATGGGTTATGGACACCTATTACTTGTAAAATGGATATCTGTAGGCTATTGGACATGGCTAGTAGTTATAATGGTTCATGGGCCATCAGTATCAGTTATGGACGTCTGGTGGTTATAATGATTCAAGGACCATGGTTATGGGTTATGGACACCTGTTCAAGGGCCATCAGTATCAGTTATGGACAGCTAGTGGTTATAATGGTTCAGGGACGATTGTTATGGGTAATGGACACCTATTACTTTTAAATTGGATATCTATAGGCTATTGGTCATGTCTAATAGTTATAATGGTTCAAGGGCCATCGATATGAGTTATGGACATGTAGTGGTTATAATGGTTCAATGGCCTTGGTTATGTGTTATGGACACCTATTACTTGTAAAATGTATATTTATAGGCTATTGGTCGTGGCTAGTAGTTATAATGGTTCAAGGGCCATCAGTATCAGTTATGGACATCTAGTGGTTATAATGGTTCAAGGACCATGGTTATGGGTTATGGACACCTATTACTTGTAAAATGGATATCTGTAGGCTATTGGACATGGCTAGTTGTTATAATGGTTCAAGGGCCATCAGTATCAGTTATGGACATCTAGTGGTTATAATGGTTCAACAACCATGGTTATGGGTTATGGACACCTATTACTTGTAAAATGGATATCTGTAGGCTATTGGACATGGCTAGTAGTTATGATGGTTCGCCATCAGTATCGGTTATGGACATCTAATGGTTATAATGGTTCAGGGACCATTGTTATGGGTAATGGACACCTATTACTTTTAAAATGGATATCTATAGGCTATTGGTCATAGCTAGTAGTTATAATGGTTCAAGGCCCATCGATATGAGTAATGGACATGTAGTGGTCATAATCGCTCAATGGCCTTGGTTATGGGTTATGGACACCTATTACTTGTAAAATGCATATCTATAGGCTATTGGTCATGGCTTCTAGTTATAATGGTTCAAGGGCCATTGATATGAGTTATGGACATGTAGTGGTTAAAATGGTTCAAGGGCCATGGGTATGGGTTAGGGACACCTATTACTTTTAAAATGGATATCTATAGGCTATTGGTCATGGCTAGTTGTAATAATGGTTCAAGGGCCATCAGTATGAGTTATGGACATCTAGTGGCTATAATGGTTCAAGGGCCATGGTTATGGGTTACGGACACCTATTACTTGTAAAATGGATATCTATAGGCTATTGGTCATGGCTAGTAGTTATAATGGTTCAAGGGTCATCAGTATTAATTTTGGACATCTAGTGGTTATAATGGTTCAAGGACCATGGTTATGGGTTATGGACCCCTATTACTTGTAAATTGGATATCTATACGCTATTGGCCATGGCTAGTAGTTATAATAGTTGAAGGGCCATCAGTATCAGTTATGGACATCTAATGGTTATAATGGTTCAAGGACCATGGTTATGGGTTATGGGCACCTAATACTTGTAAAATGAATTTCTATAGGCTATTGGTCATGGCTAGTGGTTATAATGGTTCAAGGGCCATCAGTATCAGTTATGGACATCTAGTGGTTATAATGGTTCAAGGACCTTGGTTATGGGTTATGGACACCTATTACTTGTAAAATAGATATCTATATAGGTCATGGGTAGTAGTTATAATGGTTCAAGGGCCATGGTTATGGGTTATATACACCTATTACTTGTAAAATAGATATCTATAGGCTATTGGTCATGGCTAGTAGTTATAATGGTTCAAGGGCCATCAGTATCAGTTATGGACATCTAGTGGTTATAATGTTCAAGGACCATGGTTATGGGTTATGAACACCTATTACTTGTAAAATGGATATCTATAGGCTATTGGTCATGGCTAGTAGTTATAATGGTTCAAGGGCCATCGATATGAGTTATGGACATGCATGTAGTGGTTATAATGGTTCAATGGCCTTGGTTATAGCTAGTTGTTATAATGGTTCAAGGGCCATCAGTATCAGTTATGGACATCTATTTGTTATAATGGTTCAAGAACCATGGTTATGGATTATGGACACCTATTACTTGTAAATTGGATATCTAGAGGCTATTGGTCATGGCTAGTAGTTATAATGGTTGAAGGGCCATCAATATCAGTTATGGACATCTAGTGGTTATAATGGTTCAAGTACCATGGTTATGGGTTATGGATACCTAATACTTGTAAAATGGATATCTGTAGGCTATTGGACATGGCTAGTAGTTATAATGGTTCATGGGCCATCAGTATCAGTTATGGACGTCTGGTGGTTATAATGATTCAAGGACCATGGTTATGGGTTATGGACACCTGTTCAAGGGCCATCAGTATCAGTTATGGACATCTAGTGGTTATAATGGTTCAGGGACGATTGTTATGGGTAATGGACACCTATTACTTTTAAAATGGATATCTATAGGCTATTGGTCATGGCTAGTAGTTATAATGGTTCAAGGGCCATCGATATGAGTTATGGACATGTAGTGGTTATAATGGTTCAATGGCCTTGGTTATGTGTTATGGACACCTATTACTTGTAAAATGTATATTTATAGGCTATTGGTCGTGGCTAGTAGTTATAATGGTTCAAGGGCCATCAGTATCAGTTATGGACATCTAGTGGTTATAATGGTTCAAGGACCATGGTTATGGGTTATGGACACCTATTACTTGTAAAATGGATATCTGTAGGCTATTGGACATGGCTAGTTGTTATAATAGTTCAAGGGCCATCAGTATCAGTTATGGACATCTAGTGGTTATAATGGTTCAAGAACCATGGTTATGGGTTAGGGACACCTATTACTTGTAAAATGGATATTTGTAGGCTATTGGACATGGCTAGTAGTTATAATGGTTCATGGGCCATCAGTATCAGTTATGGACGTCTGGTGGTTATAATGATTCAAGGACCATGGTTATGGGTTATGGACACCTGTTCAAGGGCCATCAGTATCAGTTATGGACATCTAGTGGTTATAATGGTTCAGGGATGATTGTTATGGGTAATGGACACCTATTACTTTTAAAATGGATATCTATAGGCTATTGGTCATGTCTAGTAGTTATAATGGTTCAAGGGCCATCGATATGAGTTATGGACATGTAGTGGTTATAATGGTTCAATGGCCTTGGTTATGTGTTATGGACACCTATTACTTGTAAAATGTATATTTATAGGCTATTGGTCGTGGCTAGTAGGTATAATGGTTCAAGGGCCATCAGTATCAGTTATGGACATCTAGTGGTTATAATGGTTCAAGGACCATGGTTATGGGTTATGGACACCTATTACTTGTAAAATGGATATCTGTAGGCTATTGGACATGGCTAGTTGTTATAATGGTTCAAGGGCCATCAGTATCAGTTATGGACATCTAGTGGTTATAATGGTTCAAGGACCTTGGTTATGGGTTATGGACACCTATTACTTGTAAAATAGATATCTATATAGGTCATGGGTAGTAGTTATAATGGTTCAAGGGCCATGGTTATGGGTTATATACACCTATTACTTGTAAAATAGATATCTATAGGCTATTGGTCATGGCTAGTAGTTATAATGGTTCAAGGGCCATCAGTATCAGTTATGGACATCTAGTGGTTATAATGTTCAAGGACCATGGTTATGGGTTATGAACACCTATTACTTGTAAAATGGATATCTATAGGCTATTGGTCATGGCTAGTAGTTATAATGGTTCAAGGGCCATCGATATGAGTTATGGACATGCATGTAGTGGTTATAATGGTTCAATGGCCTTGGTTATAGCTAGTTGTTATAATGGTTCAAGGGCCATCAGTATCAGTTATGGACATCTATTTGTTATAATGGTTCAAGAACCATGGTTATGGATTATGGACACCTATTACTTGTAAATTGGATATCTAGAGGCTATTGGTCATGGCTAGTAGTTATAATGGTTGAAGGGCCATCAATATCAGTTATGGACATCTAGTGGTTATAATGGTTCAAGTACCATGGTTATGGGTTATGGATACCTAATACTTGTAAAATGGATATCTGTAGGCTATTGGACATGGCTAGTAGTTATAATGGTTCATGGGCCATCAGTATCAGTTATGGACGTCTGGTGGTTATAATGATTCAAGGACCATGGTTATGGGTTATGGACACCTGTTCAAGGGCCATCAGTATCAGTTATGGACATCTAGTGGTTATAATGGTTCAGGGACGATTGTTATGGGTAATGGACACCTATTACTTTTAAAATGGATATCTATAGGCTATTGGTCATGGCTAGTAGTTATAATGGTTCAAGGGCCATCGATATGAGTTATGGACATGTAGTGGTTATAATGGTTCAATGGCCTTGGTTATGTGTTATGGACACCTATTACTTGTAAAATGTATATTTATAGGCTATTGGTCGTGGCTAGTAGTTATAATGGTTCAAGGGCCATCAGTATCAGTTATGGACATCTAGTGGTTATAATGGTTCAAGGACCATGGTTATGGGTTATGGACACCTATTACTTGTAAAATGGATATCTGTAGGCTATTGGACATGGCTAGTTGTTATAATAGTTCAAGGGCCATCAGTATCAGTTATGGACATCTAGTGGTTATAATGGTTCAAGAACCATGGTTATGGGTTAGGGACACCTATTACTTGTAAAATGGATATTTGTAGGCTATTGGACATGGCTAGTAGTTATAATGGTTCATGGGCCATCAGTATCAGTTATGGACGTCTGGTGGTTATAATGATTCAAGGACCATGGTTATGGGTTATGGACACCTGTTCAAGGGCCATCAGTATCAGTTATGGACATCTAGTGGTTATAATGGTTCAGGGACGATTGTTATGGGTAATGGACACCTATTACTTTTAAAATGGATATCTATAGGCTATTGGTCATGTCTAGTAGTTATAATGGTTCAAGGGCCATCGATATGAGTTATGGACATGTAGTGGTTATAATGGTTCAATGGCCTTGGTTATGTGTTATGGACACCTATTACTTGTAAAATGTATATTTATAGGCTATTGGTCGTGGCTAGTAGTTATAATGGTTCAAGGGCCATCAGTATCAGTTATGGACATCTAGTGGTTATAATGGTTCAAGGACCATGGTTATGGGTTATGGACACCTATTACTTGTAAAATGGATATCTGTAGGCTATTGGACATGGCTAGTTGTTATAATGGTTCAAGGGCCATCAGTATCAGTTATGGACATCTAGTGGTTATAATGGTTCAACAACCATGGTTATGGGTTATGGACACCTATTACTTGTAAAATGGATATCTGTAGGCTATTGGACATGGCTAGTAGTTATGATGGTTCAAGGGCCATCAGTATCAGTTATGGACATCTAGTGGTTATAATGGTTCAGGGACCATTGTTATGGGTAATGGACACCTATTACTTTTAAAATGGATATCTATAGGCTATTGGTCATAGCTAGTAGTTATAATGGTTCAAGGCCCATCGATATGAGTAATGGACATGTAGTGGTTATAATCGCTCAATGGCCTTGGTTATGGGTTATGGACACCTATTACTTGTAAAATGCATATCTATAGGCTATTGGTCATGGCTTGTAGTTATAATGGTTCAAGGGCCATTGATATGAGTTATGGACATGTAGTGGTTAAAATGGTTCAAGGGCCATGGGTATGGGTTAGGGACACCTATTACTTTTAAAATGGATATCTATAGGCTATTGGTCATGGCTAGTAGTAATAATGGTTCAAGGGCCATCAGTATGAGTTATGGACATCTAGTGGCTATAATGGTTCAAGGGCCATGGTTATGGGTTACGGACACCTATTACTTGTAAAATGGATATCTATAGGCTATTGGTCATGGCTAGTAGTTATAATGGTTCAAGGGTCATCAGTATTAATTTTGGACATCTAGTGGTTATAATGGTTCAAGGACCATGGTTATGGGTTATGGACCCCTATTACTTGTAAATTGGATATCTATACGCTATTGGCCATGGCTAGTAGTTATAATAGTTGAAGGGCCATCAGTATCAGTTATGGACATCTAATGGTTATAATGGTTCAAGGACCATGGTTATGGGTTATGGGCACCTAATACTTGTAAAATGAGTTTCTGTAGGCTATTGGTCATGGCTAGTGGTTATAATGGTTCAAGGGCCATCAGTATCAGTTATGGACATCTAGTGGTTATAATGGTTCAAGGACCTTGGTTATGGGTTATGGACACCTATTACTTGTAAAATAGATATCTATATAGGTCATGGGTAGTAGTTATAATGGTTCAAGGGCCATCGGTATCAGTTACAGACATCTAGTGGTTATAATTGTTCAAGGGCCATGGTTATGGGTTATATACACCTATTACTTGTAAAATAGATATCTATAGGCTATTGGTCATGGCTAGTAGTTATAATGGTTCAAGGGCCATCAGTATCAGTTATGGACATCTAGTGGTTATAATGTTCAAGGACCATGGTTATGGGTTATGGACACCTATTACTTGTAAAATGGATATCTATAGGCTATTGGTCATGGCTAGCAGTTATAATTGTTCAAGGGCCATCGATATGAGTTATGGACATGCATGTAGTGGTTATAATGGTTCAATGGCCTTGGTTATAGCTAGTTGTTATAATGGTTCAAGGGCCATCAGTATCAGTTATGGACATCTAGTGGTTATAATGGTTCAAGAACCATGGTTATGGATTATGGACACCTATTACTTGTAAATCGGATATCTAGAGGCTATTGGTCATGGCTAGTAGTTATAATGGTTGAAGGGCCATCAGTATCAGTTATGGACATCTAGTGGTTATAATGGTTCAAGTACCATGGTTATGGGTTATGGATACCTAATACTTGTAAAATGGATATCTGTAGGCTATTGGACATGGCTAGTAGTTATAATGGTTCATGGGCCATCAGTATCAGTTATGGACGTCTGGTGGTTATAATGATTCAAGGACCATGGTTATGGGTTATGGACACCTGTTCAAGGGCCATCAGTATCAGTTATGGACATCTAGTGGTTATAATGGTTCAGGGACGATTGTTATGGGTAATGGACACCTATTACTTTTAAAATGGATATCTATAGGCTATTTGTCATGGCTAGTAGTTATAATGGTTCAAGGGCCATCGATATGAGTTATGGACATGTAGTGGTTATAATGGTTCAATGGCCTTGGTTATGTGTTATGGACACCTATTACTTGTAAAATGTATATTTATAGGCTATTGGTCGTGGCTAGTAGTTATAATGGTTCAAGGGCCATCAGTATCAGTTATGGACATCTAGTGGTTATAATGGTTCAAGGACCATGGTTATGGGTTATGGACACCTATTACTTGTAAAATGGATATCTGTAGGCTATTGGACATGGCTAGTTGTTATAATAGTTCAAGGGCCATCAGTATCAGTTATGGACATCTAGTGGTTATAATGGTTCAACAACCATGGTTATGGGTTATGGACACCTATTACTTGTAAAATGGATATCTGTAGGCTATTGGACATGGCTAGTAGTTATGATGGTTCAAGGGCCATCAGTATCAGTTATGGACATCTAGTGGTTATAATGGTTCAGGGACCATTGTTATGGGTAATGGACACCTATTACTTTTAAAATGGATATCTATAGGCTATTGGTCATAGCTAGTAGTTATAATGGTTCAAGGTCCATCGATATGAGTAATGGACATGTAGTGGTTATAATGGTTCAATGGCCTTGGTTATGGGTTATGGACACCTATTACTTGTAAAATGCATATCTATAGGCTATTGGTCATGGCTTGTAGTTATAATGGTTCAAGGGCCATTGATATGAGTTATGGACATGTAGTGGTTATAATGGTTCAAGGGCCATGGGTATGGGTTAGGGACACCTATTACTTTTAAAATGGATATCTATAGGCTATTGGTCATGGCTAGTAGTAATAATGGTTCAAGGGCCATCAGTATGAGTTATGGACATCTAGTGGCTATAATGGTTCAAGGGCCATGGTTATGGGTTACGGACACCTATTACTTGTAAAATGGATATCTATAGGCTATTGGTCATGGCTAGTAGTTATAATGGTTCAAGGGTCATCAGTATTAATTTTGGACATCTAGTGGTTATAATGGTTCAAGGACCATGGTTATGGGTTATGGACCCCTATTACTTGTAAATTGGATATCTATACGCTATTGGCCATGGCTAGTAGTTATAATAGTTGAAGGGCCATCAGTATCATTTATGGACATCTAATGGTTATAATGGTTCAAGGACCATGGTTATGGGTTATGGGCACCTATTACTTGTAAAATGAATTTCTATAGGCTATTGGTCATGGCTAGTGGTTATAATGGTTCAAGGGCCATCAGTATCAGTTATGGACATCTAGTGGTTATAATGGTTCAAGGACCTTGGTTAAGGGTTATGGACACCTATTACTTGTAAAATAGATATCTATATAGGTCATGGGTAGTAGTTATAATGGTTCAAGGGCCATCGGTATCAGTTACAGACATCTAGTGGTTATAATTGTTCAAGGGCCATGGTTATGGGTTATAAACACCTATTACTTGTAAAATAGATATCTATAGGCTATTGGTCATAGCTAGTAGTTATAATGGTTCAAGGGCCATCAGTATCAGTTATGGACAGCTACTGGTTATAATGGTTCAAGGACCATGGTTATGGGTTATGGACACCTATTACTTGTAAAATGGATATTTGTAGGCTATTCGACATGGCTAGTAGTTATAATGGTTCAAGGGCTATCAGTATCAGTTATGGGCATCTAGTGGTATAATGGTTCAAGAACCATGGTTATGGGTTATGGACACCTATTACTTGTAAAATGGATATCTGTAGGCTATTAGTCATGGTTACTAGTTATAATGGTTCAAGGGCCATCAGTGTCAGGTATGGACATCTAGTGGTTATAATGGTTCAAGAACCATGTTTATGGGGTTATGGACACCTATTACTTGTAAAATGTATATCTGTAGGCTATTGGACATGGCTATTAGTTATAATGGTACAAGGGCCATCAGTATCAGTTATGGACATCTAGTGGTTATAATGATTCAAGGACCATGGTTATGGGTTATGGACACCTATTACTTGTCAAATGGATATCTATAGGCTATTGGTTATGGCTAGTAGTTATAATGGTTCATGGGCCATCAGTATCAGTTATGGACATCTAGTGGTTATAATGGTTCAAGAACCATGGTTATGGGTTATGGACACCTATTACTCATAAAATGGATATTTATAGGCTATCTGTCATGGCTAGTAGTTATAATGGTTCAAGGGCCATCAGTATAAGTTATGGACATCTAGTGGTTATAATCGTTCAAGGACCATGGTTATGGGTTATGGACACGTATTACTTGTAAAATGAATAGCTATAGGCTATTGGTCATGGCTAGTAGTTATAATGGTTCAAGGGCCATCAGTATCAGTTTTGGACATCTAGTTGTTATAATGGTTCAAGGACCATGGTTATGGGTTATGGACACCTATTACTTGTAAAATGAATTTCTATAGGCTATTGGTCATGGCTAGTGGTTATAATGATTCAAGGGCCATCAGTATCAGTTATGGACATCTAGTGGTTATAATGGTTCAAGGACCTTGATTATGGGTTACGGACACCTATTACTTGTAAAATAGATATCTATATAGGTCATGGGTAGTAGTTATAATGGTTCAAGGGCCATCGGTATCAGTTACAGACATCTAGTGGTTATAATTGTTCAAGGGATGGGGTTATGGGTTATAAACACCTATTACTTGTAAAATAGATATCTATAGGATATTGGTCATGGCTCGTAGTTATAATGGTTCAAGGGCCATCAGTATCAGTTATGGACATCTAGTGGTTATAATGGTTCAAGAACCATGGTTATGGGTTATGGACACCTATTACTCGTAAAATGGATATTTATAGGCTATCTGTCATGGCTAGTAGTTATAATGGTTCAAGGGCCATCAGTATAAGTTATGGACATCTAGTGGTTATAATCGTTCAAGGACCATGGTTATGGGTTATGGACACGTATTACTTGTAAAATGAATAGCTATAGGCTATTGGTCATGGCTAGTAGTTATAATGGTTCAAGGGCCATCAGTATCAGTTTTGGACATCTAGTTGTTATAATGGTTCAAGGACCATGGTTATGGGTTATGGACACCTATTACTTGTAAAATGAATTTCTATAGGCTATTAGTCATGGCTAGTAGTTATAATGGTTCTAATGGTGATTTTCGGTTAAAACAATTAACAAAACGCAGCGGAAAGTATTTATCACCATGAAAGGATCTTGATATCAATCATACAATTAAACTAAAAGAAAAATCAAAGAGAATGGTATAAGAATCATACCCTAGTTGCCTTTGATCAATGATGAATTCGGATGGATATTGTGAGCAACCGAAACCAAGGATTCCAATGGGGAATACCTCTAAAGCAAGTCCACACAACACTTCCAAGAACACCAATGTAATGGATGCTAGTCCTAGAGTCTTGAGAGCAAAAGAGAGAAAACAAAACACCTTCAAAGTGTGTGTGAGAGGGGACGGCCAAGTGTGGTCAAAGAAAGGAGTTTATGGACCATTATATCTCTTAATGGTGCCATTACAATCCTTTAATGATTTCCATAAATCATTAGTCTTATTTGCCCACAAGTCCCTATCTTTTGTTTCTTCTAGTTTGCCCACAAGAAAGTTTCAATATTAACTTTTAATATTAAACTTATGATAGACAAGCTCATAGCTTATATATATTAATAATTAATGTAATTACACTAATTACACTAATTATATAATGGTGTTTAGTGTTTAAGTGTGTGACCCTTTAGGCTCACAAACAACTAGCCATATAACTATATGTTATACATGTGAAGCATATTCCAACAGCTCCCACTTGCGCACGTGATAACATCAAGTAGTTATACAAGCAAAGGTTAGAGTCTAGCAACCCGCCAATGCCCCTAGAAGTACATGAGGAGTTTCATAAAATCTTTGTTCAAGGTTTTTCAAGCAGTTATCCTTTTGTTACTGATACTATGTTGAATTTTAGACAAGGATAAATGTCAATCTAAAATTTCAACGATTCTGTTTCTCGATCTATATATTGAAGTAGATTACCAAAACCAATCAAGATTCATCTTGATTACCTTTTGGGTGTGGCCACACATACATCTATTCAAATCATCGAGGGGCCCAGTAGTATCTAATCCACATGTGTGGAGGAACAAATTCTTTATTGACTGCACGTGTCTGTCATATGCTTAATGACAAACCCGATAATGGTTGTTATAGCAGCCTTGTTCAGGTCAACGTTTAACCATATCAAAGTTTGCCCCTCTACATACACAAACCAACTTGCATCTCAAGTCAGAGGATAAGTGACAAAGCCTTTGTGAGATTCACTTGTGACATAAATCCATGAAGTGATTTCTCATAGGTTGGGTCAGTCCAATTGTGCATCATTATGGACAACATGTGAGTTTGATTTCATCATCCTTAGTCATACTAAGATAATGTCATCAATGCCCTCAGATTTGTCTTAATAATATTCCCATATTATTAATTATGACAATGGACAATTTAGAATATAAAACGCAGTAAATATTCATGGATATAAACATGCAAATATAGAACACAGTAGATATTCATATAAAAACGATCATATCAAATATATCAATTTATTCCAATAAAAACTGCTCAATGTTCCATTATCCAAATACTAAAACAGATTACATGAAACTATTAGCTGGTCGAAGTCCAATGCTTCTAGCATGTTCAATATGTTTGGTACATGACATTGGCTTCGTGAAGGGATCAGCTAAGTTGTCATCTGTATGAACTTTGAGCAAGCGTACATCTCCCATTAGGATCGCATCTCTAATGTAGTGAAGCTTCCTCCGATAATGTCTGGCACCTTTCTGAACACCAGGTTCGTTGGCAATGATGATAGCACCTGTGTTATCACAGAACATATCCATAGGTTTTTCATTACTGGGGACAACACCAAGCCCAGAAATGAATTTCCTCATCCAAACAGCTTCCATTGCAGCTTCAGTAGTTGCAATGTATTCAGCTTCTGTAGAAGACATAGCGATAGTGCTCTGCTTTGCACTTTTCCAATCAACAGCGCCTCCGTTCAAAACGAAAACATACCCCGTTTGAGATTTGGAATCATCTCTATCAGTCTCAAAACTAGCATCAGAATAACAAGTGACGCTCAGTTCATCTTGACTTTCACCACCATAAACAAGAAACATATCTTTAGTATTCCTAAGATACTTCAGTATGTTCTTAACAGCAGTCCAGTGACTCTCACCTGGATTCTGTTGATATCGGCTTGTAAGGTTCTGAGAGAACGCTACATCAGGTCTTGTGCACCGCACAGCATACATGATAGATCCTACTGCCGAGGCATAGGGGACATCACGCATACGTTTCATCTCATCAGGTGAGGACGGTCCTTGAGTCTTACTCAAGTGTACATTGTGTTGCATAGGGAGACTTCCACGTTTGGAAGCATCCATTCTAAACCGTTTTAGAATCTTATCAATGTACGCACTTTGACTTAGTCCGATTAACCGCTTTGATCGATCTCGATAGATCTTTATACCAAGTATATATGCCGCTTCCCCAAGATCCTTCATAGCGAAGCACTTCCCAAGCCAGGATTTTACATCTTGTAGCATTGGAATGTTATTTCCTATGAGTAGTATGTCATCGACATATAGGATTAGAAAGACGACAATGCTCCCACTAGCTCTTACATATACACATGGCTCGTCGGGATTCTGAGTAAAGCCAAACGATTTGACTTCCTCATCGAATCTTTTGTTCCAACTTCTGGATGCTTGCTTTAGTCCATAAATGGACCTTTGAAGCTTACATACTTTCTTTGGGTGTTTTGGATTAACAAAACCCTCAGGTTGAACCATATAAACATCTTCATCAAGATGTCCATTTAAGAAAGCAGTTTTAACATCCATTTGCCAAATCTCATAGTCATAGTACGCTGCTATGGCTATGACAATCCTAATAGCTCTAACGTCGGCAACAGGCGAGAAGGTTTCATCATAGTCAATCCCGTAGGTTTGAGTATAACCTTTTGCTACCAATCGAGCTTTATAGGTGTGTACATTGCCATCCATGTCGGTCTTCTTCTTGAAGAGCCACTTGCTACCAACAGTCTTACTGTTAGGAGGAAGATCAACCAAAGTCCATACTTGGTTATCTTTCATGGATTGCATTTCCGCGTTCATAGCATCAAGCCATTTGTCAGATTCAGAATCTGATAATGCAGCTCGATAGTTAGGGGGTTCATTATGATCCCCTAAACTCAGCTCCTCAGCATCGACATGGAAACCATATCGTTCAGGTGCATGAGGTGTCCTTGCGGACCTTCGAACAGGGATTACATCATTTTGAGGTGCAACAGGAACAGTTTCGTGTTCAGCCTCATCTTGATGTTCGCTAGTCTCTACAATAGGTTGTGCATCTTCATCGCTTGGAATCTCGTCAAAGTCGATGGTACTCCCACTTGCTTCTTGTGAAATGAGATTGCTCTCAAGAAACTCAGCATAACGAGCAATAATTACTTTTTGCTCAGGTGGGTAGTAGAAATAGTAACCCATCGTTTCCTCAGGGTATCCTATAAAGATGCACTTGACAGCTCTGGGTTCAAGTTTGTTTGGCGTGTCTCGTTTCACGAGAGCCTCACAACCCCAGACCTTCAAGTAAGACAAGTTAGGGACTTTCCCATGCCATATCTCATATGGTGTCTTTTCAACCTTCTTGGTGGGAACCATATTTAGTATGCGAGCAGCCGATTTGAGTGCATAACCCCAAAAAGATAGAGGCAGAGTGGTAGGACTCATCATCGATCGAACCATGTCAAGCAAGGTGCGATTTCTCCTCTCTGATACACCATTATGCTGTGGTGTATAAGGGGGAGTGAATTGTGAGACAATCCCACAATTCTTAAGATGATCTTGGAACTCATGGCTCATGTACTCTCCTCCTCGATCAGAACGAAGAGCCTTTATCTTCTTGCCGAGTTGATTTTCTACTTCATTTTGGAAAGCTTTGAACGTTTCAAAGGTTTCATGTTTATGTTTAATCAAGTAAACATAACCATAACGACTAAAGTCGTCAGTGAAAGTAATGAAATAGGTAGCACCTTCCCTAGTTCGAGTTCTAAAAGGGCCACATACATCAGTATGTATGAGTCCAAGTAGATCGTTGGCCCTTTCGCCTACATGGGAGAAAGGCTTGCGCGCCATTTTACCAGATATGCAAGAAACACATTTATCAAATGATTCAGAATCATCTGATTTTATAAGTCCATCCTTTTGTAATTTCAAAACGCGTTTCTTGTTAACATGGCAAAGGCGACAATGCCATAGGTAAGTAGAATCCAAATTCTTCTTGGATTTCTTATTGCTACATGTATAAATAGAACTACTGTTTGTGATACGATTATGCATGTCAATCTCAAAGATACCATCACGAGGAATAGCATTAAAGTAAAAAACATTATCCTTTGAAACTGAAATACCATAATCCGTAAACGTATGAATAAAACCATTATTCCACAAACAAGAAAGCGATACTATACCCCTAGTAATACTAGGCGCATAGTGACAATTGTCTAATACAATAATTAAACCACTAGGAAGGATTAAATCATAGCTTCCTATAGCTTCGACCGGTGCACGATTGCCATTGCCCACGTACAAGTCCAAAGCTCCATGGTTTAGCTTTCTACTTCCCCTTAGACCCTGCATGGTATTACAAATGTGAGTTCCACAACCAGTGTCATATACCCATGATTTCTTAGGGAAAGCATATAGTTCTATTGTGAAGATACCTGATGTGCCAACCTTGTTGGCTTTGTTCTTCATCAACTCTGCCAGGTAGGCAGGACAATTCCTCCTCCAATGGCCTGGTTCACCGCAGTGATGGCAAGCAAGATCCTTAGCGGGATGCTCCTTACGAGTAGGTGGGGGAACCTTTGGCTTGGGCTTGTAAACTTGCTTTCCCTTGCCTTGGCCCTTTGCAACTACTTGCGGTTTTGGTTTTTGGATCTTTCCTTGCCTTATAGCAAGGACAGTAGGGGCCGGAGTTTTCTTGGGTAGGCTTTCTTCCGTTTGTTTCAGCATAGCATGTAATTCGGCGAATGTCTTCCCCATACTATGCATATGATAAGTCATGACAAACGGTGCAAAATCCTTGTTTAAGGACGTTAGAATCAAGCTAATCCCAAGGATGTGCGGCATAGCGTAACCAAGCCTCTCCATTTGGTCTAAGTAGCTCTTCATCTTCAAGAGATAAGAGCTAACAGACTGTCCCTCCTCCTGCTTACAAGCGTGGAAGGCTTTGACAGTGTCAAAGAGTTCCTGCTCGGCTTGCTTTTGATACATGGTCGTTAGTTCACGCATCATATCAAATGCAGTGAGGTCCACGAGATTCTTTTGAATATCGGGAATCATGCTCACTAGCATAAGCGCGGCGACTTCCTGTTGTTCGTTAAACCTTTTGGTATAGGCTGTACGAACAGCAGCAGTGGCGGTAGCAGCAGGGGCAGGGGGCAGCGCCTCCTCCAAATGGTGGTACTTATGCTCGGCCCTAAGGACAATCCTTAGGTTACGAGACCAGTCCACAAAGTTCGTTCCATCAAGTTTCTCTTTTTCGAGAACGGAACGAATGGTGGTATGTGTTAGGGTTTGATTGTTTGAAGTCATCTACAAAATTACAAAGTTCATTAATTAGTATTTTTAATAATAATTTCTTTTAATAAATTAACTACCCAATTAATTTTAATTAAAAGCTAAGATCCCATTGAGCTTCTATCATCGCATCAGTTGATCTGCTAGAGATGATAGATCCAATAGGTAGGTGACGTTCAACAATTGCATTACAAGTGCAACTCTTAGAGGTATGGGACTTCATGGCACCTAGTGAACAAGCATCTAGGGTCAAGTGGCATGTTTGTCGCATCGTCGCCTCGAGTCAAGGTCTCACCGTTAACTTGATTAAGTCATCCAATGTGAAATCATGTCAAAATAGATCTAGGTCTCACCGTAGAGAATAATGACCTCGGATTTAAATTCAAACCACGTCTCACGTGAATTCAAAAATAGAAGCAAGTGATTTACAACCGATTGGACGGCGTGACTTAAATTTTAGGTATGTTTAAATTTTAATTTAATAAAATTTTATTTAAGATATGAATGAATCATGTACTTCATTCATACCACTTCATAAGTCTTGTAATAAACGGTAAAAACTTTTAGCGATTATTAAGTGATGAGTTTCAAATCATATTTAAACTTAGTTTAATCTCAAAACGATTTTAGATTAAAGGTTTAATCATCAATGATTAACTAGTAGTCATCGATGATTAAGGGTTTGAATGTTTTAATGTTTGTGTCAAAAAACCATTTTTAATTTGTTTTACTATTTGTATCTAATAGAAAAGAAAAACAACCACAAACAAAGAATAAAACATGCAACATAATTTTGTGCAAACCTCGACCGATGAAATCCTAGGTTCGGTCACGTGAGTCATCACGACGGACCGAAGGGTCAAACTAGGGGACGGGCCAACATGAACCCAATCGGGCCTACATAAACCCAATGGGCTCCCACTTGCTCCAAGACATTCTTGAGCAAGTAGAACCCAAAATTGTGAAAAAGTGTAATCTGCCAGAAAATTCCAGCAGACTTTGAAGCCCGAAAAGTCACTGAAGGAGTCTTCGCTGGTCTTCCCGGCCTTCTGGAAAGTTGTAGCCCACGACTTTGCAAGCATTTTGGGCTTTTGAATCGCCCAAAAAGGAGTCCGTATGCCTCTGGAAAACCTGTTTTCGTACAGCCCTCGCTTTTGTGACGGAAATTTGTTGTTTTCTTCATAAGTCTTCAATATTTTTGTCAAACAATTTACAATAAAAAGATAAAATAAATACAATCTATTCTATTACTTTTACATTACAAATTGCCCCAAAAATGGCACCAAAAATAAAAGAAAAAAAAATGAAACAAATTACAACAATTAAGCCAAAAAAAAAACACGGCTTTTCCCGAAATAAACAAACAACCAAACATCAACCACATTCATTCACAAACGGTCTAGGCTTTCATCGGTTTGCACAAACAATCAACAATTTGACAAGGCTTTGGCTTGGGATATGGCAAAAATACATGTTTTGCCATATCAAAAAACATAATTAAACAAGAATTCCAAGCCAAATAATCAAAAAAATTCAATAAACTAGATTAACTTTTTGATTTGATTTTGTAACAAGTGACAATAGGGTTCCAAAAATACATGTTTTAACCCATCTTTTAAATTAAAAAAAAAACCGAAAAAAAAAAAACAAAAAACCGTAGGGTTTTTTTTTTTCTTTCCGATCGGGATTTTTATACATCAAAACCGATTGATTTTTTTTGCCACTTTTTACAAAATCTAGCTAATTATATGATTAATATAATGACTCGTGATACCACTAATGGTGATTTTCGGTTAAAACAATTAACAAAACGCAGCGGAAAGTATTTATCACCATGAAAGGATCTTGATATCAATCATACAATTAAACTAAAAGAAAAATCAAAGAGAATGGTATAAGAATCATACCCTAGTTGCCTTTGATCAATGATGAATTCGGATGGATATTGTGAGCAACCGAAACCAAGGATTCCAATGGGGAATACCTCTAAAGCAAGTCCACACAACACTTCCAAGAACACCAATGTAATGGATGCTAGTCCTAGAGTCTTGAGAGCAAAAGAGAGAAAACAAAACACCTTCAAAGTGTGTGTGAGAGGGGACGGCCAAGTGTGGTCAAAGAAAGGAGTTTATGGACCATTATATCTCTTAATGGTGCCATTACAATCCTTTAATGATTTCCATAAATCATTAGTCTTATTTGCCCACAAGTCCCTATCTTTTGTTTCTTCTAGTTTGCCCACAAGAAAGTTTCAATATTAACTTTTAATATTAAACTTATGATAGACAAGCTCATAGCTTATATATATTAATAATTAATGTAATTACACTAATTACACTAATTATATAATGGTGTTTAGTGTTTAAGTGTGTGACCCTTTAGGCTCACAAACAACTAGCCATATAACTATATGTTATACATGTGAAGCATATTCCAACAGGTTCAAGGGCCATCAGTATCAGTTATGGACATCTAGTGGTTATAATGGTTCAAGGACCTTGGTTACGATTTACGGACACCTATTACTTGTAAAATAGATATCTATATAGGTCATGGGTAGTAGTTATAATGGTTTAAGGGCCATCGGTATCAGTTACAGACATCTAGTGGTTATAATTGTTCAAGGGCCATGGTTATGGGTTATAAACACCTATTACTTGTAAAATAGATATCTATAGGCTATTGGTCATGGCTAGTAGTTATAATGGTTCAAGGGCCATCAGTATCAATTATGGACATCTAGTGGTTATAATGTTCAAGGACCATGGTTATGGGTTATGGACATCTATTACTTGTAAAATGGATATCTAAAGGCTATTGGTCATGGCTAGTAGTTATAATGGTTCAAGGGCCATCGATATGAGTTATGGACATGCATGTAGTGGTTATAATGGTTCAATGGCCTTGGTTATGGGTTATGCACATCTATTACTTGTAAAATGGATATCTTTAGGCTATAGGTCTTGGCTAGTTGTTATAATGGTTTAAGGGCCATCAGTATCAGTTATGGACATCTAGTGGTTATAATGGTTCAAGAACCATGGTTATGGGTTATGGACACCTATTACTTTTAAATTGGATATCTAGAGGGTATTGGTCATGGCTAGTAGTTATAATGGTTGAAGGGCCATCGGTATCAGTTATGGACATCTAGTGGTTATAATGGTTCAAGAACCATGGTTATGGGTTATGGACACCTATTACTCGTAAAATGGATATTTATAGGCTATCTGTCATGGCTAGTAGTTATAATGGTTCAAGGGCCATCAGTATAAGTTATGGACATCTAGTGGTTATAAGCGTTCAAGGACCATGGTTATGGGTTATGGACACGTATTACTTGTAAAATGAATAGCTATAGGCTATTGGTCATGGCTAGCAGTTATAATGGTTCAAGGGCCATCAGTATCAGTTTTGGACATCTAGTTGTTATAATGGTTCAAGGACCATGGTTATGGGTTATGGACACCTATTACTTGTAAAATGAATTTCTATAGGCTATTGGTCATGGCTAGTAGTTATAATGGTTCAAGGGCCATCAGTATCAGTTATGGACATCTAGTGGTTATAATGGTTCAAGGACCTTGGTTATGAGTTACGGACACCTATTACTTGTAAAATAGATATCTATATAGGTCATGGGTAGTAGTTATAATGGTTTAAGGGCCATCGGTATCAGTTACAGACATCTAGTGGTTATAATTGTTCAAGGGCCATGGTTATGGGTTATAAACACCTTTTACTTGTAAAATATATATCTATAGGCTATTGGTCATGGCTAGTAGTTATAATGGTTCAAGGGCCATCAGTATCAGTTATGGACATCTAGTGGTTATAATGTTCAAGGACCATGGTTATGGGTTATGGACACCTATTACTTGTAAAATGGATATCTAAAGGCTATTGGTCATGGCTAGTAGTTATAATGGTTCAAGGGCCATCGATATGAGTTATGGACATGCATGTAGTGGTTATAATGGTTCAATGGCCTTGGTTATGGGTTATGCACATCTATTACTTGTAAAATGGATATCTTTAGGCTATAGGTCTTGGCTAGTTGTTATAATGGTTCAAGGGCCATCAGTATCAGTTATGGACATCTAGTGGTTATAATGGTTCAAGAACCATGGTTATGGGTTATGGACACCTATTACTTGTAAATTGGATATCTAGAGGCTATTGGTCATGGCTAGTAGTTATAATGGTTGAAGGGCCATCAGTAGCAGTTATGGACATCTAGTGGTTATAATGGTTCAAGAACCATGGTTATGGATTATGGACAACTATTATTTGTAAACTGGATATCTATAGGCTACTGGTCATGGCTAGTAGTTATAATGGTTCAAGGGCCATCAGTATCACTTATGGACATCTAGTGGTTATAATGATTCAGGGACGATTGTTATGGGTAATGGACACCTATTACTTGTAAATTGGATATCTATAGGCTACTGGTCATGGCTAGTAGTTATAACGGTTCAAGGGCCATCGATATGAGTAATGGACATGTAGTGGTTATAATGGTTCAATGGCCTTGGTTATGGGTTATGGACACCTATTACTTGTAAAATGCATATCTATAGGCTATTGGTCATGGCTTGTAGTTATAATGGTTCAAGGGCCATTGATATGAGTTATGGACATGTAGTGGTTATAATGGTTCAAGGGCCATGGGTATGGGTTAGGGACACCTATTACTTTTAAAATGGATATCTATAGGCTATTGGTCATGGCTAGTAGTAATAATGGTTCAAGGGCCATCAGTATGAGTTATGGACATCTAGTGGCTATAATGGTTCAAGGGCCATGGTTATGGGTTACGGACACCTATTACTTGTAAAATGGATATCTATAGGCTATTGGTCATGGCTAGTAGTTATAATGGTTCAAGGGTCATCAGTATTAATTTTGGACATCTAGTGGTTATAATGGTTCAAGGACCATGGTTATGGGTTATGGACCCCTATTACTTGTAAATTGGATATCTATACGCTATTGGCCATGGCTAGTAGTTATAATAGTTGAAGGGCCATCAGTATCATTTATGGACATCTAATGGTTATAATGGTTCAAGGACCATGGTTATGGGTTATGGGCACCTATTACTTGTAAAATGAATTTCTATAGGCTATTGGTCATGGCTAGTGGTTATAATGGTTCAAGGGCCATCAGTATCAGTTATGGACATCTAGTGGTTATAATGGTTCAAGGACCTTGGTTAAGGGTTATGGACACCTATTACTTGTAAAATAGATATCTATATAGGTCATGGGTAGTAGTTATAATGGTTCAAGGGCCATCGGTATCAGTTACAGACATCTAGTGGTTATAATTGTTCAAGGGCCATGGTTATGGGTTATAAACACCTATTACTTGTAAAATAGATATCTATAGGCTATTGGTCATAGCTAGTAGTTATAATGGTTCAAGGGCCATCAGTATCAGTTATGGACAGCTACTGGTTATAATGGTTCAAGGACCATGGTTATGGGTTATGGACACCTATTACTTGTAAAATGGATATTTGTAGGCTATTCGACATGGCTAGTAGTTATAATGGTTCAAGGGCCATCAGTATCAGTTATGGGCATCTAGTGGTTATAATGGTTCAAGAACCATGGTTATGGGTTATGGACACCTATTACTTGTAAAATGGATATCTGTAGGCTATTAGTCATGGTTACTAGTTATAATGGTTCAAGGGCCATCAGTATCAGGTATGGACATCTAGTGGTTATAATGGTTCAAGAACCATGTTTATGGGGTTATGGACACCTATTACTTGTAAAATGTATATCTGTAGGCTATTGGACATGGCTATTAGTTATAATGGTACAAGGGCCATCAGTATCAGTTATGGACATCTAGTGGTTATAATGATTCAAGGACCATGGTTATGGGTTATGGACACCTATTACTTGTCAAATGGATATCTATAGGCTATTGGTTATGGCTAGTAGTTATAATGGTTCATGGGCCATCAGTATCAGTTATGGACATCTAGTGGTTATAATGGTTCAAGAACCATGGTTATGGGTTATGGACACCTATTACTCATAAAATGGATATTTATAGGCTATCTGTCATGGCTAGTAGTTATAATGGTTCAAGGGCCATCAGTATAAGTTATGGACATCTAGTGGTTATAATCGTTCAAGGACCATGGTTATGGGTTATGGACACGTATTACTTGTAAAATGAATAGCTATAGGCTATTGGTCATGGCTAGTAGTTATAATGGTTCAAGGGCCATCAGTATCAGTTTTGGACATCTAGTTGTTATAATGGTTCAAGGACCATGGTTATGGGTTATGGACACCTATTACTTGTAAAATGAATTTCTATAGGCTATTGGTCATGGCTAGTAGTTATAATGATTCAAGGGCCATCAGTATCAGTTATGGACATCTAGTGGTTATAATGGTTCAAGGACCTTGGTTATGGGTTACGGACACCTATTACTTGTAAAATAGATATCTATATAGGTCATGGGTAGTAGTTATAATGGTTCAAGGGCCATCGGTATCAGTTACAGACATCTAGTGGTTATAATTGTTCAAGGGCCATGGTTATGGGTTATAAACACCTATTACTTGTAAAATAGATATCTATAGGATATTGGTCATGGCTAGTAGTTATAATGGTTCAAGGGCCATCAGTATCAGTTATGGACATCTAGTGGTTATAATGTTCAAGGACCATGGTTATGGGTTAGAGACACCTGTTACTTGTAAAATGGATATCTAAAGGCTATCGGTCATGGCTAGTAGTTATAATGGTTCAAGGGCCATCGATATGAGTTATGGACATGCATGTAGTGGTTATAATGGTTCAATGGCCTTGGTTATGGGTTATGCACACCTATTAGGTCTTGGCTAGTAGTTATAATGGTTGAAGGGCCATCAGTATCAGTTATGGACATCTAGTGGTTATAATGGTTCAAGAACCATGGTTATGGGTTATGGACACCTATTACTTGTAAAATGGATATCTATAGGCTATTGGTCATGGCTAGTAGTTATAATGGTTCAAGGGCCGTCAGTATCACTTATGGACATCTAGTGGTTATAATGATTCAGGGACGATTGTTATGGGTAATGGACACCTATTACTTGTAAAATGGACATCTATAGGCTACTGGTCATGGCTAGTAGTTATAATGGTTCAAGGGCCATCGATATGAGTTATGGACATGTAGTGGTTATAATGGTTCACTGGCCTTGGTTATGGGTTATGGACACCTATTACTTGTAAAATGGATATTTATAGGCTATTGGTCATGGCTAGTAGTTATAATGGTTCAAGGGCCATCAGTATCAGTTATGGACATCTAGTGGTTATAATGATTCAAGGACCATGGTTATGGGTTATGGACACCTATTACTTGTCAAATGGATATCTATAGGCTATTGGTCATGGCAAGTAGTTATAATGGTTCAAGGGCCATCAGTATCAGTTATGGACATCTAGTGGTTATAATGGTTCAAGAACCATGGTTATGGGTTATGGACACCTATTACTCGTAAAATGGATATTTATAGGCTATCTGTCATGGCTAGTAGTTATAATGGTTCAAGGGCCATCAGTATAAGTTATGGACATCTAGTGGTTATAATCGTTCAAGGACCATGGTTATGGGTTATGGACACGTATTACTTGTAAAATGAATAGCTATAGGCTATTGGTCATGGCTAGTAGTTATAATGGTTCAATGGCCATCAGTATCAGTTTTGGACATCTAGTTGTTATAATGGTTCAAGGACCATGGTTATGGGTTATGGACACCTATTACTTGTAAAATGAATTTCTATAGGCTATTGGTCATGGCTAGTAGTTATAATGGTTCAAGGGGCATCGGTATCAGTTATGGACATCTAGTTGTTATAATGGTTCAAGGACCTTGGTTATGAGTTACGGACACCTATTACTTGTAAAATAGATATCTATATAGGTCATGGGTAGTAGTTATAATGGTTTAAGGGCCATCGGTATCAGTTACAGACATCTAGTGGTTATAATTGTTCAAGGGCCATGGTTATGGGTTATAAACACCTATTACTTGTAAATTAGATATCTATAGGCTATTGGTCATGGCTAGTAGTTATAATGGTTCAAGGGCCATCAGTATCAGTTTTGGACATCTAGTTGTTATAATGGTTGAAGGACCATGGTTATGGGTTATGGACACCTATTACTTGTAAAATGAATTTCTATAGGCTATTGGTCATGGCTAGTGGTTATAATGATTCAAGGGCCATCAGTATCAGTTATGGACATCTAGTGGTTATAATGGTTCAAGGACCTTGATTATGGGTTACGGACACCTATTACTTGTAAAATAGATATCTATATAGGTCATGGGTAGTAGTTATAATGTTTCAAGGGCCATCGGTATCAGTTACAGACATCTAGTGGTTATAATTGTTCAAGGGATGGGGTTATGGGTTATAAACACCTATTACTTGTAAAATAGATATCTATAGGATATTGGTCATGGGTCGTAGTTATAATGGTTCAAGGGCCATCAGTATCAGTTATGGACATCTAGTGGTTATAATGGTTCAAGAACCATGGTTATGGGTTATGGACACCTATTACTCGTAAAATGGATATTTATAGGCTATCTGTCATGGCTAGTAGTTATAATGGTTCAAGGGCCATCAGTATAAGTTATGGACATCTAGTGGTTATAATCGTTCAAGGACCATGGTTATGGGTTATGGACACGTATTACTTGTAAAATGAATAGCTATAGGCTATTGGTCATGGCTAGTAGTTATAATGGTTCAAGGGCCATCAGTATCAGTTTTGGACATCTAGTTGTTATAATGGTTCAAGGACCATGGTTATGGGTTATGGACACCTATTACTTGTAAAATGAATTTCTATAGGCTATTAGTCATGGCTAGTAGTTATAATGGTTCAAGGGCCATCAGTATCAGTTATGGACATCTAGTGGTTATAATGGTTCAAGGACCTTGGTTATGATTTACGGACACCTATTACTTGTAAAATAGATATCTATATAGGTCATGGGTAGTAGTTATAATGGTTTAAGGGCCATCGGTATCAGTTACAGACATCTAGTGGTTATAATTGTTCAAGGGCCATGGTTATGGGTTATAAACACCTATTACTTGTAAAATAGATATCTATAGGCTATTGGTCATGGCTAGTAGTTATAATGGTTCAAGGGCCATCAGTATCAATTATGGACATCTAGTGGTTATAATGTTCAAGGACCATGGTTATGGGTTATGGACATCTATTACTTGTAAAATGGATATCTAAAGGCTATTGGTCATGGCTAGTAGTTATAATGGTTCAAGGGCCATCGATATGAGTTATGGACATGCATGTAGTGGTTATAATGGTTCAATGGCCTTGGTTATGGGTTATGCACATCTATTACTTGTAAAATGGATATCTTTAGGCTATAGGTCTTGGCTAGTTGTTATAATGGTTTAAGGGCCATCAGTATCAGTTATGGACATCTAGTGGTTATAATGGTTCAAGAACCATGGTTATGGGTTATGGACACCTATTACTTGTAAATTGGATATCTAGAGGGTATTGGTCATGGCTAGTAGTTATAATGGTTGAAGGGCCATCAGTATCAGTTATGGACATCTAGTGGTTATAATGGTTCAAGAACCATGGTTATGGGTTATGGACACCTATTACTCGTAAAATGGATATTTATAGGCTATCTGTCATGGCTACTAGTTATAATGGTTCAAGGGCCATCAGTATAAGTTATGGACATCTAGTGGTTATAATCGTTCAAGGACCATGGTTATGGGTTATGGACACGTATTACTTGTAAAATGAATAGCTATAGGCTATTGGTCATGGCTAGTAGTTATAATGGTTCAAGGGCCATCAGTATCAGTTTTGGACATCTAGTTGTTATAATGGTTCAAGGACCATGGTTATGGGTTATGGACACCTATTACTTGTAAAATGAATTTCTATAGGCTATTGGTCATGGCTAGTAGTTATAATGGTTCAAGGGCCATCGGTATCAGTTATGGACATCTAGTTGTTATAATGGTTCAAGGGCCTTGGTTATGAGTTACGGAAACCTATTACTTGTAAAATAGATATCTATATAGGTCATGGGTAGTAGTTATAATGGTTTAAGGGCCATCGGTATCAGTTACAGACATCTAGTGGTTATAATTGTTCATGGGCCATGGTTATGGGTTATAAACACCTATTACTTGTAAAATAGATATCTATAGGCTATTGGTCATGGCTAGTAGTTATAATGGTTCAAGGGCCATCAGTATCAGTTTTGGACATCTAGTTGTTATAATGGTTCAAGGACCATGGTTATGGGTTATGGACACCTATTACTTGTAAAATGAATTTCTATAGGCTATTGGTCATGGCTAGTAGTTATAATGATTCAAGGGCCATCAGTATCAGTTATGGACATCTAGTGGTTATAATGGTTCAAGGACCTTGGTTATGGGTTACGGACACCTATTACTTTTAAAATAGATATCTATATAGGTCATGGGTAGTAGTTATAATGGTTCAAGGGCCATCGGTATCAGTTACAGACATCTAGTGGTTATAATTGTTCAATGGATGGGGTTATGGGTTATAAACACCTATTACTTGTAAAATAGATATCTATAGGATATTGGTCATGGCTAGTAGTTATAATGGTTCAAGGGCCATCAGTATCAGTTATGGACATCTAGTGGTTATAATGGTTCAAGAACCATGGTTATGGGTTATGGACACCTATTACTCGTAAAATGGATATTTATAGGCTATCTGTCATGGCTAGTAGTTATAATGGTTCAAGGGCCATCAGTATAAGTTATGGACATCTAGTGGTTATAATCGTTCAAGGACCATGGTTATGGGTTATGGACACGTATTACTTGTAAAATGAATAGCTATAGGCTATTGGTCATGGCTAGCAGTTATAATGGTTCAAGGGCCATCAGTATCAGTTTTGGACATCTAGTTGTTATAATGGTTCAAGGACCATGGTTATGGGTTATGGACACCTATTACTTGTAAAATGAATTTCTATAGGCTATTGGTCATGGCTAGTAGTTATAATGGTTCAAGGGCCATCAGTATCAGTTATGGACATCTAGTGGTTATAATGGTTCAAGGACCTTGGTTATGAGTTACGGACACCTATTACTTGTAAAATAGATATCTATATAGGTCATGGGTAGTAGTTATAATGGTTTAAGGGCCATCGGTATCAGTTACAGACATCTAGTGGTTATAATTGTTCAAGGGCCATGGTTATGGGTTATAAACACCTTTTACTTGTAAAATATATATCTATAGGCTATTGGTCATGGCTAGTAGTTATAATGGTTCAAGGGCCATCAGTATCAGTTATGGACATCTAGTGGTTATAATGTTCAAGGACCATGGTTATGGGTTATGGACACCTATTACTTGTAAAATGGATATCTAAAGGCTATTGGTCATGGCTAGTAGTTATAATGGTTCAAGGGCCATCGATATGAGTTATGGACATGCATGTAGTGGTTATAATGGTTCAATGGCCTTGGTTATGGGTTATGCACATCTATTACTTGTAAAATGGATATCTTTAGGCTATAGGTCTTGGCTAGTTGTTATAATGGTTCAAGGGCCATCAGTATCAGTTATGGACATCTAGTGGTTATAATGGTTCAAGAACCATGGTTATGGGTTATGGACTATTACTTGTAAATTGGATATCTAGAGGCTATTGGTCATGGCTAGTAGTTATAATGGTTGAAGGGCCATCAGTATCAGTTATGGACATCTAGTGGTTATAATGGTTCAAGAACCATGGTTATGGATTATGGACAACTATTATTTGTAAAATGGATATCTATAGGCTACTGGTCATGGCTAGTAGTTATAATGGTTCAAGGGCCATCAGTATCACTTATGGACATCTAGTGGTTATAATGATTCAGGGACGATTGTTATGGGTAATGGACACCTATTACTTGTAAATTGGATATCTATAGGCTACTGGTCATGGCTAGTAGTTATAATGGTTCAAGGGCCATCGATATGAGTTATGGACATGTAGTGGTTATAATGGTTCACTGGCCTTGGTTATGGGTTATGGACACCTATTACTTGTAAAATGGATATTTATAGGCTATTGGTCATGGCTAGTAGTTATAATGGTTCAAGGGCCATCAGTATAAGTTATGGACATCTAGTGGTTATAATGATTCAAGGACCATGGTTATGGGTTATGGACACCTATTACTTGTCAAATGGATATCTATAGGCTATTGGTCATGGCTAGTAGTTATAATGGTTCAAGGGCCATCAGTATCAGTTATGGACATCTAGTGGTTATAATGGTTCAAGAACCATGGTTATGGGTTATGGACACCTATTACTCGTAAAATGGATATTTATAGGCTATCTGTCATGGCTAGTAGTTATAATGGTTCAAGGGCCATCAGTATAAGTTATGGACATCTAGTGGTTATAATCGTTCAAGGACCATGGTTATGGGTTATGGACACGTATTACTTGTAAAATGAATAGCTATAGGCTATTGGTCATGGCTAGTAGTTGTAATGGTTCAAGGGCCATCAGTATCAGTTTTGGACATCTAGTTGTTATAATGGTTCAAGGACCATGGTTATGGGTTATGGACACCTATTACTTGTAAAATGAATTTCTATAGGCTATTGGTCATGGCTAGTAGTTATAATGGTTCAAGGGCCATCAGTATCAGTTATGGACATCTAGTGGTTATAAGGGTTCAAGGACCTTGGTTATGGGTTACGGACACCTATTACTTGTAAAATAGATATCTATATAGGTCATGGGTAGTAGTTATAATGGTTCAAGGGCCATCAGTATAAGTTATGGACATCTAGTGGTTATAATCGTTCAAGGACCATGGTTATGGGTTATGGACACGTATTACTTGTAAAATGAATAGCTATAGGCTATTGGTCATGGCTAGTAGTTATAATGGTTCAAGGGCCATCAGTATCAGTTTTGGACATCTAGTTGTTATAATGGTTCAAGGACCATGGTTATGGGTTATGGACACCTATTACTTGTAAATTGGATATCTAGAGGCTATTGGTCATGGCTAGTAGTTATAATGGTTGAAGGGCCATCAGTATCAGTTATGGACATCTAGTGGTTATAATGGTTCAAGAACCATGGTTATGGATTATGGACAACTATTATTTGTAAAATGGATATCTATAGGCTACTGGTCATGGCTAGTAGTTATAATGGTTCAAGGGCCATCAGTATCACTTATGGACATCTAGTGGTTATAATGATTCAGGGACGATTGTTATGGGTAATGGACACCTATTACTTGTAAATTGGATATCTATAGGCTACTGGTCATGGCTAGTAGTTATAATGGTTCAAGGGCCATCGATATGAGTTATGGACATGTAGTGGTTATAATGGTTCACTGGCCTTGGTTATGGGTTATGGACACCTATTACTTGTAAAATGGATATTTATAGGCTATTGGTCATGGCTAGTAGTTATAATGGTTCAAGGGCCATCAGTATAAGTTATGGACATCTAGTGGTTATAATGATTCAAGGACCATGGTTATGGGTTATGGACACCTATTACTTGTCAAATGGATATCTATAGGCTATTGGTCATGGCTAGTAGTTATAATGGTTCAAGGGCCATCAGTATCAGTTATGGACATCTAGTGGTTATAATGGTTCAAGAACCATGGTTATGGGTTATGGACACCTATTACTCGTAAAATGGATATTTATAGGCTGTCTGTCATGGCTAGTAGTTATAATGGTTCAAGGGCCATCAGTATAAGTTATGGACATCTAGTGGTTATAATCGTTCAAGGACCATGGTTATGGGTTATGGACACGTATTACTTGTAAAATGAATAGCTATAGGCTATTGGTCATGGCTAGTAGTTATAATGGTTCAAGGGCCATCAGTATCAGTTTTGGACATCTAGTTGTTATAATGGTTCAAGGACCATGGTTATGGGTTATGGACACCTATTACTTGTAAAATGAATTTCTATAGGCTATTGGTCATGGCTAGTAGTTATAATGGTTCAAGGGCCATCAGTATCAGTTATGGACATCTAGTGGTTATAAGGGTTCAAGGACCTTGGTTATGGGTTACGGACACCTATTACTTGTAAAATAGATATCTATATAGGTCATGGGTAGTAGTTATAATGGTTCACGGGCCATCGGTATCAGTTATAGACATCTAGTGGTTATAATTGTTCAAGGGCCATGGTTATGGGTTATAAACACCTATTACTTGTAAAATAGATATCTACAGGCTATTGGTCATGGCTAGTAGTTATAATGGTTCAAGGGCCATCAGTATCAGTTATGGACATCTAGTGGTTATAATGTTCAAGGACCATGGTTATGGGTTATGGACACCTATTACTTGTAAAATGGATATCTAAAGGCTATTGGTCATGGCTAGTAGTTATAATGGTTCAAGGGCCATCGATATGAGTTATGGACATGCATGTAGTGGTTATAATGGTTCAATGGCCTTGGTTATGGGTTATGCACACCTATTACTTGTAAAATGGATATCTTTAGGCTATAGGTCTTGGCTAGTTGTTATAATGGTTCAAGGGCCATCAGTGTCAGTTATGGACATCTAGTGGTTACAATGGTTCAAGAACCATGGTTATGGGTTATGGACACCTATTACTTGTAAATTGGATATCTAGAGGCTAGTGGTCATGGCTAGTAGTTATAATGGTTGAAGGGCCATCAGTATCAGTTATGGACATCTAGTGGTTATAATGGTTCAAGAACCATGGTTATGGGTTATGGACACCTATTACTTGTAAAATGGATATCTATAGGCTACTGGTCATGGCTAGTAGTTATAATGGTTCAAGGGCCATCAGTATCACTTATGGACATCTAGTGGTTATAATGATTCAGGGACGATTGTTATGGGTAATGGACACCTATTACTTGTAAAATGGATATCTATTGGCTACTGGTCATGGCTAGTAGTTATAATGGTTCAAGGGCCATCGATATGAGTTATGGACATGTAGTGGTTATAATGGTTCACTGGCCTTGGTTATGGGTTATGGACACATATTACTTGTAAAATGGATATTTATAGGCTATTGGTCATGGCTAGTAGTTATAATGGTTCAAGGGCCATCAGTATCAGTTATGGACAACTACTGGTTATAATGGTTCAAGGACCATGGTTATGGGTTATGGACACCTATTACTTGGAAAATGGATATCTATAGGCTATTGGTCATGGCTAGTAGTTATAATGGTTCAAGGGCCATCGATATGAGTTATGGACATGCATGTAGTGGTTATAATGGTTCAATGGCCTTGGTTATGGGTTATGCACACCTATTACTTGTAAAATGGATATCTTTAGGCTATAGGTCTTGGCTAGTTGTTATAATGGTTCAAGGGCCATCAGTATCAGTTATGGACATCTAGTGGTTACAATGGTTCAAGAACCATGGTTATGGGTTATGGACACCTATTACTTGTAAATTGGATATCTAGAGGCTAGTGGTCATGGCTAGTAGTTATAATGGTTGAAGGGCCATCAGTATCAGTTATGGACATCTAGTGGTTATAATGGTTCAAGAACCATGGTTATGGGTTATGGACACCTATTACTTGTAAAATGGATATCTATAGGCTACTGGTCATGGCTAGTAGTTATAATGGTTCAAGGGCCATCAGTATCACTTATGGACATCTAGTGGTTATAATGATTCAGGGACGATTGTTATGGGTAATGGACACCTATTACTTGTAAAATGGATATCTATTGGCTACTGGTCATGGCTAGTAGTTATAATGGTTCAAGGGCCATCGATATGAGTTATGGACATGTAGTGGTTATAATGGTTCACTGGCCTTGGTTATGGGTTATGGACACATATTACTTGTAAAATGGATATTTATAGGCTATTGGTCATGGCTAGTAGTTATAATGGTTCAAGGGCCATCAGTATCAGTTATGGACAACTACTGGTTATAATGGTTCAAGGACCATGGTTATGGGTTATGGACACCTATTACTTGGAAAATGGATATCTATAGGCTATTGGTCATGGCTAGTAGTTATAATGGTTCAAGGGCCATCGATATGAGTTATGGACATGTAGTGGTTATAATGGTTCACTGGCCTTGGTTATGGGTTATGGACACCTATTACTTGTAAAATGGATATCTATAGGCTACTGGTCATGGTTACTAGTTGTAATGGTTCATGGGCCATCAGTATCAGTTATGGACATCTAGTGGTTATAATGGTTCAAGAACCATGGTTATGGGTTATGGACACCTATTACTTGTAAAATGTATATCTGTAGGCTATTGGACATGGCTAGTAGTTGTAATGGTTCAAGCGCCATCAATATCAGTCATGGACATCAAGTGGTTATAATGATTCAAGGACCATGGTTATGGGTTATGGACACCTATTACTTGAAAAATGGATATCTATAGGCTATTGGTCAAGGCTAGTAGTTATAATGGTTCAAGGGCCATCAGTGTCAGTTATGGACATCTAGTGGTTATAATGGTTCGACGACGATTGTTATGGGTAATGGACACCTATTACTTGTAAAATGGTTATCTATAGGCTATTGGTCATGGCTAGTAGTTATAATGGTTCAAGGGCCATCGATATGACTTATGGACATGTAGTGGTTATAATGGTTCAATGGCCTTGGTTGTGGGTTATGGACACCTATTACTTGTAAAATGTATACCTATAGGCTATTGGTCATGGCTAGTAGTTATAATGGTTCAAGGGCCATCAGTATCAGTTATGGACATCTAGTTGTTATAATGGTTCAAGGACCATGGTTATGGGTTATGGACACCTATTACTTGTAAGATGGATATCTATAGGCTATTGGTCATGGCTAGTAGTTATAATGGTTCAAGGGCCATCGATATGAGTTATGGACATGTAGTGGTTATAACGGTTCACTGGCCTTGGTTATGGGTTAAGGACACCTATTACTTTTAAAATCGATATCTATAGGCTATTGGTCATGGCTACTAGTTATAATGGTTCAAAGGCCATCAGTATCACTTATGGACATCTAGTGGTTATAATGATTCAGGGACGATTGTTATGGGTAATGGACACCTATTACTTGTAAAATGGATATCTATAGGCTACTGGTCATGGCTAGTAGTTATAATGGTTCAAGGGCCGTCGATATGAGTTATGGACATGTAGTGGTTATAATGGTTCACTGGCCTTGGTTATGGGTTATGGACACCTATTACTTGTAAAATGGATATTTATAGGCTATTGGTCGTGGCTAGTAGTTATAATGGTTCAAGGGCCATCAGTATCAGTTATGGACAACTACTGGTTATAATGGTTCAAGGACCATGGTTATGGGTTATGGACACCTATTACTTGTAAAATGGATATCTATAGGCTATTGGTCATGGCTAGTAGTTATAATGGTTCAAGGGCCATCGATATGAGTTATGGACATGTAGTGGTTATAATGGTTCACTGGCCTTGGTTATGGGTTATGGACACCTATTACTTGTAAAATGGATATCTATAGGCTATTGGTCATGGCTAGTAGTTATAATGGTTCAAGGGCCATCAGTATCAGTTATGGACATCTAGTGGTTATAATGTTCAAGGACCATGGTTATGGGTTATGGACACCTATTACTTGTAAAATGGATATCTAAAGGCTATTGGTCATGGCTAGTAGTTATAATGGTTCAAGGGCCATCGATATGAGTTATGGACATGCATGTAGTGGTTATAATGGTTCAATGGCCTTGGTTATGTTATGCACACCTATTACTTGTAAAATGGATATCTTTAGGCTATAGGTCTTGGCTAGTTGTTATAATGGTTCAAGGGCCATCAGTATCAGTTATGGACATCTAGTGGTTACAATGGTTCAAGAACCATGGTTATGGGTTATGGAAACCTATTACTTGTAAATTGGATATCTAGAGGCTATTGGTCATGGCTAGTAGTTATAATGGTTCAAGGGCCATCGATATGAGTTATGGACATGTAGTGGTTATAATGGTTCAATGGCCTTGGTTGTGGGTTATGGACACCTATTACTTGTAAAATGTATACCTATAGGCTATTGGTCATGGCTAGTAGTTATAATGGTTCAAGGGCCATCCGTATCAGTTATGGACATCTAGTTGTTATAATGGTTCAAGGACCATGATTATGGGTTATGGACACCTATTACTTGTAAGATGGATATCTATAGGCTACTGGTCACGGCTAGTAGTTATAATGGTTCGAGGGCCATCGATATGAGTTATGGACTTGTAGTGGTTATAATGGTTCAATGGCCTTGGTTATGGGTTAAGGACACCTATTACTTTTAAAATCGATATCTATAGGCTATTGGTCATGGCTAGTAGTTATAATGGTTCAAGGGCCATCAGTATAAGTTATGGACATCTAGTGGTTATAATGATTCAAGGACCATGGTTATGGGTTATGGACACCTATTACTTGTAAAATGGATATCTATAGGCTATTGGTCATGGCTAGTAGTTATAATGGTTCAAGGGCCATCATTATCAGTTATGGACATCTAGTGGTTATAATGGTTCAAGAACCATGGTTATGGGTTATGGGACAACTATTACTCGTAAAATGGATATTTATAGGCTATCTGTCATGGCTAGTAGTTATAATGGTTCAAGGGCCATTAGTATAAGTTATGGACATCTAGTGGTTATAATCGTTCAAGGACCATGGTTATGGGTTATGGACACGTATTACTTGTAAAATGAATAGCTATAGGCTATTGGTCATGGCTAGTAGTTATAATGGTTCAAGGGCCATCAGTATCAGTTTTGGACATCTAGTTGTTATAATGGTTCAAGGGCCATCAGTATTGGGTTATGGACACCTATTACTTGTAAAATGAATTTCTATAGGCTATTGGTCATGGCTAGTAGTTATAATGGTTCAAGGGCCATCAGTATCAGTTATGGACATCTAGTGGTTATAATGGTTCAAGGACCTTGGTTATGGGTTACGGACACCTATTACTTGTAAAATAGATATCTATATAGGTCATGGGTAGTAGTTATAATGGTTCAAGGGCCATCGGTATCAGTTATAGACATCTAGTGGTTATAATTGTTCAAGGGCCATGGTTATGGGTTATAAACACCTATTACTTGTAAAATAGATATCTATAGGCTATTGGTCATGGCTAGTAGTTATAATGGTTCAAGGGCCATCAGTATCAGTTATGGACATCTAGTGGTTATAATGTTCAAGGACCATGGTTATGGGTTATGGACACCTATTACTTGTAAAATGGATATCTAAAGGCTATTGGTCATGGCTAGTAGTTATAATGGTTCAAGGGCCATCGATATGAGTTATGGACATGCATGTAGTGGTTATAATGGTTCAATGGCCTTGGTTATGGGTTATGCACACCTATTACTTGTAAAATGGATATCTTTAGGCTATAGGTCTTGGCTAGTTGTTATAATGGTTCAAGGGCCATCAGTATCAGTTATGGACATCTAGTGGTTACAATGGTTCAAGAACCATGGTTATGGGTTATGGACACCTATTACTTGTAAATTAGATATCTAGAGGCTATTGGTCATGGCTAGTAGTTATAATGGTTGAAGGGCCATCAGTATCAGTTATGGACATCTAGTGGTTATAATGGTTCAAGAACCATGGTTATGGGTTATGGACACCTATTACTTGTAAAATGGATATCTATAGGCTACTGGTCATGGCTAGTAGTTATAATGGTTCAAGGGCCATCAGTATCACTTATGGACATCTAGTGGTTATAATGATTCAGGGACGATTGTTATGGATAATGGACACCTATTACTTGTAAAATGGATATCTATAGGCTACTGGTCATGGCTAGTAGTTATAATGGTTCAAGGGCCATCGATATGAGTTATGGACATGTAGTGGTTATAATGGTTCACTGGCCTTGGTTATGGGTTATGGACACATATTACTTGTAAAATGGATATTTATAGGCTATTGGTCATGGCTAGTAGTTATAATGGTTCAAGGGCCATCAGTATCAGTTATGGACAACTACTGGTTATAATGGTTCAAGGACCATGGTTATGGGTTATGGACACCTATTACTTGTAAAATGGATATCTATAGGCTATTGGTCATGGCTAGTAGTTATAATGGTTCAAGGGCTTGAATCATTATAACCACTAGATGTCCATAACTGATACTGATGGCCCTTGAACCATTATAACTACTAGCCATGTCCAATAGCCTACAGATATCCATTTTACAAGTAATAGGTGTCCATAACCCATAACCATGGTTCTTGAACCATGATAACCACTAGATATCCATAACTGATACTGATGGCCCTTGAACCATTATAACTAGTAGCCATGACGAATAGCCTATAGATATCGATTTTACAAGTAATAGGTGTCCTTAACCCATAACCAAGGCCAGTGAACCATTATAACCACTACATGTCCATAACTCATATCGATGGCCCTTGAACCATTATAACTACTAGCCATGACCAATAGGCTATAGATATCCATTTTACAAGTTATAGGTGTCCATAACCCATAACCATCCATAACCCATAACCATATAACCATTCTCTCGTTTCACACAGTTAAAGGTGCGATTTAGTGTGTGTTACCGGCGGTTTTGTGATTCCGGCGAATCTGCCCGTTGGAATTTAGTGTTATTTGGTAGGGAAGCTCGATTTTGAAGGCTTAAGGCAATGACCGAGCCTGATCATCCACCGGATAGGCCGGTGGTGATGAATCGAGAATCCAGCTCACTGACAGGTTTGCTGTCAGAAATGGCCCCTACTGATTTGAAGGTTTCTGGCCGATTAGAGGTAGAAGGAGGGCATGGTTCGGGTTGGAAAGAAGGAAGGAGTGTTGGTATGAAGGGGTCGGTGGTGCAGGGCTCGCAACCTGTGAAATCGACAGTCACTGGTGTTCGACGAAATGTTCTTCGTATGCCAAGCTTGAATGAAGGTTCGGAAATGGTGCAAGCTGGTCGAAAAGGCATGGGAAGTGATAATCCTGTGCCAATTGCTGCTTCCAAAGCAAATTGTAGTGATAGAACTATTGGATTGGATTCTGGTGTTCCCACTGTCACTCACATTTTGAAGAGATCTGATGGACCTCTGATGGGTGTGGATTGTTCTGTTGTGGGATTGCAGAAGGGTGTTCCTGTTGTTGAAGTGGAGAAGAAGCTTCAACCGAGTTATAATATGAATGCAGAAATGGGGAAAATTGTTTCTTCAGTTCGTCATGTTCTTAGTAAAGTTGGGGAGGATATGAACATAGTCTATGATGATCCGGAAACTGTTAGAAGAATTCATATTATTAAGAAAGCAATCAAGAAGAAGCTGTTTGATAAGATGGTTAGCTTGGGTTTAATTGAAGAGAGTGAAGCTTCTCAAATTGTTACTTGTTTATCATCCAAGAGTAGAAGTTTTAAGAAGATTGTTTCCTCTTATAATCCAGTGGCTAGTAAAGAGAGTGAAGCTGGAGCTGTTACACCTTCACAGAGTTTTATAAATGTCTCTACTCCTAATTGTCATCATATCTCCCCTGCACAAATTCGAAAACAGGTTAGGGCTCAGGTCCTTGAATCTGTTGAGCAAGCTAGTATTGTGGGGATGGATATTTCTGTTGATAAGAAGAGAAAGATGGTGGAGCAGAAGTTCAAGAGTTCTAAGACTGCTGTTTTAGAAGAAGAGAACTCTGATGATTCAGAAACAGAAGATGTTTATATGGATGAGATAGATCAGTTTGGTAGTGCAGTTTGTTACCCTACTCATGCTGAGGTTGGAAGTGATGTGGAGGGGTTGAACCATCATTTTTTAGCCTCTAGCAATGATGTAATAGGTAGCACAGTCATGACAACCTGTAATGCTGTTGTAAGTCCAGTTGCTTGCCAGGTTGAGACTAATACAGTTCATTACCCTATAACAGGTGATCCTGGGTTAAGTTTGGAGAAGGCTGATAACTTTGTAAAATCCCCAGGAAATAACACTGTTGTAATAGGTAATGCAGTTATTGATGCTTTAAATTCTGGTTATAGTATTTCTGGCAATGAGAGTGATGATCATACTGATATTGAAATGGAGGACAGAACTTGGAATGCTAAAGTCAACACTGTTGATGATTCCCCAAGTCGACAGTTTGATTCTAGTAAACCTTCTAATCTGTCTAATAATGGGCAGATTCCCAAGATTTCTTCTATGCCAAATGCCTGGCAGAAAACCAAAACTGGAGGCCTAACTCTTGCTGAAATGATAAAACAGGACAATGAAAGAGTTGATTTTCAAATGAATTATGTTCCTCCAGTTAGGATTGATAATGGAAAGAAGTAGATTATTATGATTGATGAGGATTTTAAATTTAAAAAAGCTAAGTTATCACTTATGCTTTATGGCCATTTTGTAGGCACTTCAATGGACTTCATTAAAGTCAATGCCAGTCTTAAAAGAATGTGGAGAGCTTATGATTTCTTGGAAGTTACTAAAAATGGAGCTGGAATTTATTTCTTCAAATTTAAAAGTGAAGAAGGTCTAAATGCAGTGTTGGAAAATGGAATTTGGCTTGTTGATAATGTGCCTTTAGTTGTAAATAAATGGGAACCTGGAATTTGCTTACAAAAAATAGAACCTTCTAAAGTCTCTATATGGATTTGTATTCATGATTTACCAATTGAATTATGGTATGGCCATGGTATTGGTAAAATAGCTAGTGGAGTGGGAAGACCATTGATCATGGATAAGATGACAAAAGAAAGATGTTTAAGCAATTCTGGCAGAATGGGTTATGCTCGGGTTCTTGTGGAGGTTGATGCTTGTGATGAACTCCCTGATGATGTTGAGTTAGTTTACCCTAACTCTGGCCCTAATCCAGGAAAAGTTGTGTCTTTGGAAGTTTCTTACAACTGGAAACCTCCTGTGTGTACCCATTGTAAGGTGTTTGGTCACTCCCACAATGCCTGTAAAGTTAGGCCAAGGACTGAAGTTGAGATACTGGCTAAAACTGGTAGTAATAATGATGGTGAACAGGTTGATGGCCAAAACTGTAATGATGAGGGATTCCAAACAGTTGGGAAAAGAAACAAAGTTGTTAATAAAGTTGTGACCTCTCGTTATCAAAACCAGAATCAACAGCCTAGACGAAGTGTGTTCACTAGATTGAATCAGGGGCAGGGCAGTGCTAATAACCAGAATGTTAGAAATCATGAAAATAATCAAAACAGGGGTAATAATAATAATAGGATTCAAGGTCCTAAAATTTGGGGTAATATGAGATATGCTGTGAAGAATAATAATTCTGAGATGAAGGGTAATCCTGTTAATATTGAAAAACCAGTGGCCATTTTGAAAGCCACAATTGCTCCTAAAAATGATAAATTGGTAAAGAGTGTTGAGATTTTAAAAGATGAGATTGATCCTGTTGTGACCTCTAACAAATTTGAAGTTTTGAATGAGGATGAAGAGGACTTTGATGATGGTTGGGATGAGAAGTACCATGTTTATGATTATCAAAGGGAAGATGTTATGAAATTTTTATTTGCTAAAAAGATACCGGATTTGGAAATTTTAAAAGGTTGGTCAACTGGGCAGGTTGATTTGTTTAAGGACAATTGTGCTGTACATGGTATGGATCCTGATCTTGTTTTTGATGATGTTGGTTCAGATACTAATGGTATTAATCAAGGTATGAAAGTTGATAGTACTGTTCCAGTTAAAAAGAACCTGAGTTGTGATGTAGCATCAACCTCAAAACCTGTTTAATGATGATGAAATCTGCTATTTGGAATGTTAGAGGCCTCAATAAAGCTGTTAGCCAAAATGAGGTTGCTCAATTAATTAGAGATGAAAGTTTGAGTATTTGTGCTATTATTGAAACTCATGTTAAAAAGAAAAATCTAGCATGGGTTTGTAATAGAGTGTTTGGCAATTGGAGTTGGGTTTCCAATTCTGACTTATGTACTGGTGTGACTCGAATTGTAATTGCTTGGGATCCTAATGTTGTTGATATTATGGTGATTGATCAGCATCCGCAGGCCATTCACTGTTTTGTTAAACCTGTTATTAGGGGTCCTAGTTATTACTGCTCTTTTGTTTATGGTCATCACAGGAAACAGTTTAGACCTCAGTTATGGAATAATCTTCGAATTTTTAGCCCAACTGATAAAGACAAAGCTTGGGTTTTAATGGGAGATTTTAACTCCATATTAAACCCTAATGAGGCTTCCTCTGGTTCCTCTAGAATGAATAGTAGTATGGTTGACTTTTCTGAATGTGTGGCTGATATTCAGGTTGATGATTTAAGTTCTTCTGGTCTTAAATTCACATGGAAGAAGAGTCCTAATAGGGATGACAGTTTATTGAAGAAGTTGGATAGAGTTATGGGGAATATGGATTTTCTTAAGGATTTTAATAATTCTTTTGTCCAGTTTTTACCATTTTTATCTTCTGATCACAGCCCGTGTATTTTAAATATACCTTCTTTTGTTAGGGCTAAACCTAAACCTTTTAAGTTCCCTAATTTTGTTGCTAAGAAGAAGGAATTTTTGCCTATGGTTAAAAGATGTTGGAATAAGGATTTGACAGGTTTTGAAATGTACAAAGTGGTTTCTAATTTGAAAGCTTTGAAGAAACCTGTGAGGGCTCTTTTAAAAAATAATGGGCATATTCACAAAAAAGTTTGTGACTTAAAAGTAAATTTGGAGAAGGTGCAGGCTGAGATGGTCAGTAATCCTGATGACAAGAATATGAGGGATGAGGAGGTTAAATGTTTGAAGGCTTATAATGAGGCTATGATTGATGAGGAGCTGTTTTTGAAGCAAAAGTCAAAAGTTGAGTGGCTTAGGGAAGGTGATAATAATACTAAGTTCTTTCACAAAGCTGTTAAGGGAAGAATGAGCAGAAATAGAATTATGATGGTGGAGGATATGAATGGAAATGTTTTTCATGGGCATGAGGTTGCAGATCAATTTGTTAAGTATTTTGAAAGCACTTTGGGTACTTCTGCTACCATCAGTCCTATTAATGACCCTGCCAGTCTCAATATTAAAAGATTATCAGATTATAGCTCTAATCACATGAACAGGGCTGTTTCTGATGATGAGGTGAAGACTGCCTTATTTGATATTTCTGATGACAAAGCTCCAGGCCCTGATGGCTTTTCTTCTAAGTTTTATAAAGCTGCTTGGAGTGTTATTGGTGATGATATTTGTAAGGCTGTTAGACAGTTTTTCATTTCTGGAAAGTTGTTGAAAGAAGTTAATGCCACTGGTATTGCCCTTGTTCCCAAAGTCAATTCCCCAGTTAAAGTGGCTGATTTTAGACCCATTGCTTGTTGCAATGTGGTTTACAAGATTATTAGTAAAATAATTACCAACAGGATAAAGGTGGTGTTGGATGATTTAGTTGATGACAATCAAAGTGCTTTCATTCCTGGGAGGCAAATCAGTGATAACATTTTGTTATCCCAGGAATTATTGAGGGACTATCACCGTGACAAAGGTCCACCTAAGTGTGCTTTTAAGGTGGATATCCAGAAAGCTTATGACACAGTTGAATGGGAGTTTTTGAGGAACATTCTTGGTTTATTTGGGTTTAATCCTTGGTTTATTCATTTAATTATGGAATGTATTTCCTCAACTTCCTTTATGGTGAATGTGAATGGGGATTATAATGGGTTTTTTAAGGGTAAGAGAGGGTTGAGACAGGGTGACCCCATGTCTCCTTACCTGTTTACCCTTGTTATGGAAGGTTTGAATTTAATTCTTAAGAGGAAGATTGTTGAGGATGGTGGTTTTAAATATCATTGGAAATGTGATGATCTTAAAATTACTCACCTTTGCTTTGCTGATGACCTATTACTGTTTTGTAATGGTGATAGTAGGTCTGTATCTGTTATTAAGAAGGCCTTGGATGAATTTAGAGGTGTTTCTGGCCTGATTCCTAGTTTAAGTAAGAGTTCAGTTTTCTTTGGGAATGTGAAAGTGCATACTAGGAGTAATATTTCTGGGATTCTCCCTTTTACTGTGGGTAGTTTACCTGTTAGGTATTTGGGAGTCCCTTTAATATCCACTAGGCTCCATGTTAAAGATTGTAGCAGCCTTGTTGATAAAGTGAAGAGAAGGCTTTTGGATTGGAAGAATAAATCTTTATCGTTTGCTGGAAGATTACAATTGATCAAGTCTGTTTTGAGCTCTATGCAAGTTTATTGGGCTTCTTTTTTTATTCTTCCTAAAGCTATTTCTAATGATATTGAAAGACTTTTAAGGGGTTTTCTTTGGTGTTATGGTGATTTAAAGAGGGGAAGGGCTAAGGTTAAATGGGAAGACTTGTGTTTGCCCAAAAGTCATGGTGGTTTAGGGATTAAACTTTTGCATTCTTGGAATGTTTCCCTTATGACTAAGCATGTCTGGAATGTTGTTAGTAACAAGGACTCTTTATGGGTCAGCTGGCTGAATAGGACCAGGTTAAAAGACAGAAATTTTTGGTCCCTGCCTTCTCCTTCCAATGTTTGTTGGAGCTGGAGAGGAATTCTTAAGTGCAGGAATGGTATTAGGGACAGAATTGTCTACAGAATTGGTGATGGTCAAAAAACCTCTGCGTGGTTTGACAACTGGCATCAAGTTGGCCCTTTATGTAATTTTATTACATATAGGAATATTTATGAGGCAGGGTTGGGTATTGACTATAAGGTGTCTGATATTGTTGCTAATGGGGAGTGGAAGATTCCAATTGATTGGGTTAGTAAATTTCCCATGATTTTTAATTTAGTCCCTCCTTTAATCTGTAATACTATTAATGATAGAGTTTTATGGAAAGACTGTAAAGGGAAATGTGTTCCTTTCTCAGTTTCTGATGCTAGTAGTGTTGATTGTGTGGATAAGGAACCTGTTTTCTGGTCAAAATGGGTCTGGTTTAGTCAAAATATACCTAGACATGCTTTCATTTTATGGCTAGTTTTTTTGGAAAAACTCAAGACTCAGGATAAAATGTGGGGTGTTGGTGATGGAATTGATGTTAGATGTGCTTTTTGTAAGCTGGAGTTGGACACCCATGACCATTTATTCTTTGAATGCAATTTCTCCTCTACTGTTTGGGATATAATGAAGCATATGTGCAGATTAGATTTTGTCCCAAATAAATGGTCTTACTTGGTGATGAATTTGGAAAGAATACCAGTTAGTAAGTCAATCTGGAGTGTCATTCAAAGACTGGTTTTAGCTTCTACAGTTTATTATATTTGGCAGGAAAGAAATATGAGACTTTTTCATGCTAAGCATAGATCTGTGGATGATGTTTGTAAGTTGATCATTAATTCTGTTAGACTTAGATTGATTGGGCTCAATATAAGGAAGTCAAGGCAAACTTGTATGGCTGCTGATTTATGGAGTTTTGGATTGGTTGAGGATGGTGGTTTTACTAGCTTTACTGACCATGATCATGAATAATAATATTTTGAAGATGTTTATTGGAAAATTGCATAGGGATGTAACTCAGTAATTATGGGGTTTTCTTTGGATTTTATCCAGTTTTTTTGAGATTTTTTCTGGAGATTCTTATTATTTTTCTGGAATTTTCCATATTTTTTTTGGATTTTTTTGGTACTCTGATAATGGGTCTAGTATATTTCAAAGTGGCAGCAGGAAATTTCTTGATTGTCAAGTGATTTATGCTGTTTTAGAGCTGCAGAGGGGCATTATGGGTATTAACAGCCATATATTGAAGATGAAATTCTTTGTGCAGGCTTGGAACATATTTTTATATTTTTCAAGAGTTTTGGTGATTTTTTTGGATTTTTTTAGAAGATCTGGCCCGTTGGGCCTTTATACCAACAACTACTATGGGCTGCATTGTATAAAGGGAAGTCGTAATTACTTGATTTTGTGCAATCCAAATGTGAGCTGCAGTTCTTTTGTTGTGTATTTTGCAGGTCAATTTTTTAGCATTTGGATTTTGGAGATTATTTGCTCTAGTCATGGATGCTTCAAGGTTGCTGTTTTGGAGCTCTTTGGGCAATTGTGCAGGCATTTTAAATGCAGGATTTTGAAGTGGAAATGGTGGATTATAACCCTAATTAAAGGGGTTGGTCATAGTCAGGACAATTTCGGTCAAAGATGTGATGTGGCTAGCCCCCAAAGGGTTATTAATCCTCCATACTTGTTGTTGCAGGTTGATAAAGTGCTTGAAACTTGCAAATGGTGGCTTAAGCAATACATGAGGAAGTGCAAAACTGCAGGGTTGACTTTTCTGAAGTCAACGGCCATGCTTATTTTCTGGTACAAGTTCAACATTATGTCTTTTGATTTGATCTGTTTTGATAAAAAGGTTGCAAGTATTGCTAAGGATTGTAGTGGTATAATACATTGTTATACTATTATGGATGCAATTTTGACTTTCACTGAGTCAAAGTTGGGTCTTAATCCGTGGGTCAAACTGTATAAAATCTGGAATTTGTGGATTTTGACTTTCTGTTGGTCAAAGGCTTGTGAGGGTTTATGGTATTTATGGTCTAAGGTGATGAGTTTCGGCTGTGATGATAATTTGAAGAGGATTTTGACTTTTCTCGGGTCAAAATTGATGAAGTGTTCTTTGGTTCACTTCAAAGGAGATACTATGAGAATGTTGACTTACACTGAGTCAACATTCTGCATTTTCATTATTTCAAACTGTTTTGGTGGGAATGTCCATAGTTTTGAGGCTATGTTGACTATTTTGACTTTTTGGTGGTCAATCTTATTCTCGAATTACAATGGCATTTTGAAGACTAAGATCAAAGTGAACAAGTTGAAGACAAAAGTTCATTTTAAGTGCAATTTGGATACTAATGCTGAGATATGGAGGCTTAAGAATGTCTTAGGTGTTTTGTTTTTTGATGTTAAAAGATTTCTTTATAATCTTAATTTTTTTGGTATACCTAGATTAGGTTTAGACATTGGTTATAGAGTTATGCGTCTTTTGTTGGTCTTATTCCCAAAGCATGTTTTGGGTGGCCAAGTAGTTATTTTCAAGATGTGGTAGTTTTTACCCATCTGTGTTTGTAAATAACTTTCTTTTGTTGATTTAATTTTTGCCGGGCATAGCCCTTTATCAAAAAAAAAAAAAAAAAAAAAAAATAACCCATAACCATGGTCCTTGAACCATTATAACAACTAGATGTCCATAACTGATACTGATGGCCCTTGAACCATTATAACTACTAGCCATGACCAATAGCCTATAGATATACATTTTACAAGTAATAGGTGTCCATAACCCACAACCAAGGCCATTGAACCATTATAACCACTACATGTCCAGAACTCATATCGATGGCCCTTAAACCATTATAACTACTAGCCATGACCAATAGCCTATAGATAACCATTTTACAAGTAATAGGTGTCCATTACCCATAACAATCATCGTCGAACAATTATAACCACTAGATGTCCATAACTGACACTGATGGCCCTTGAACCATTATAACTACTAGCCTTGACCAATAGCCTATAGATATCCATTTTACAAGTAATAGGTGTCCATAACCCAAAACCATGGTCCTTGAATCATTATAACCACTAGATGTCCATGACTGATACTGATGGACCTTGAACCATTATAACTACTAGCCATGTCCAATAGCCTACAGATATACATTTTACAAGTAATAGGTGTCCATAACCCATAACCATGGTTCTTGAACCATTATAACCACTAGATGTCCATAACTGATACTGATGGCCCTTGAACCATTATAACTACTAGCCATGACCGATAGCCTATAAATATACATTTTACAAGTAATAGGTGTCCATAACCCATAACCAAGGCCATTGAACCATTATAACCACTACATGTCCATAACTCACATCGATGGCCCTTGAACCATTATAACTACTAGCCATGACCAATAGCCTATAGATATCCATTTTAAAAGTAATAGGTGTCCATTACGCATAACAATCCTCCCTGAACCATTATAACAACTAGATTTCCATAACTGATACCGATGGCCCTTGAACCATTATAACTACTAGCCATGACCAATAGCCTATAGATATCCATTTACAAGTAATAGGTGTCCATAACCCATAACCATGGCCCTTGAATCATTATAACCACTAGATGTCCATAAGTGATACTGATGGCCCTTGAACCATTATAACTACTAGCCATGTCCAATAGCCTACAGATATCCATTTTACAAGTAATAGGTGTCCATAACCCATAACCATGGTTCTTGAACCATGATAACCACTAGATATCCATAACTGATACTGATGGCCCTTGAACCATTATAACTAGTAGCCATGACGAATAGCCTATAGATATCGATTTTACAAGTAATAGGTGTCCTTAACCCATAACCAAGGCCAGTGAACCATTATAACTACTACATGTCCATAACTCATATCGATGGCCCTTGAACCATTATAACTACTAGCCATGACCAATAGGCTATAGATATCCATTTTACAAATAATAGGTGTCCATAACCCATAACCATGGTCCTTGAACAATTATAACAACTAGATGTCCATAACTGATACTGATGGCCCTTGAACCATTATAACTACTAGCCATGACCAATAGCCTATAGATATACATTTTACAAGTAATAGGTGTCCATAACCCATAACCATCGTCCCTGAACCATTATAACCACTAGATTTCCATAACTGATACCGATGGCCCTTGAACCATTGTAACGACTAGCCATGACCAGTAGCCTATAGATATCCATTTTACAAGTAATAGGTGTCCATGACCCATAACCATGGCCCTTGAATCATTATAACCACTAGATGTCCATAACTGATACTGATGGCCCTTGAACCATTATAACTACTAGCCATGTCCAATAGCCTACAGATATCCATTTTACAAGTAATAGGTGTCCATAACCCATAACCATGGTTCTTGAACCTTGATAACCACTAGATATCCATAACTGATACTGATGGCCCTTGAACCATTATAACTAGTAGCCATGACGAATAGCCTATAGATATCGATTTTACAAGTAATAGGTGTCCTTAACCCATAACCAAGGCCAGTGAACCATTATAACCACTACATGTCCATAACTCATATCGATGGCCCCTGAACCATTATAACTACTAGCCATGACCAATAGTCTATAGATATCCATTTTACAAGTAATAGATGTCCATAACCCATAACCATGGTCCTTGAACCATTATAACAACTAGATGTCCATAACTGATACTGATGGCCCTTGAACCATTATAACTACTAGCCATGACCGATAGCCTATAAATATACATTTTACAAGTAATACGTGTCCATAACCCATAACCAAGGCCATTGAACCATTATAACCACTACATGTCCATAACTCATATCGATGGCCCTTGAACCATTATAACTACTAGCCATGACCAATAGCCTATAGATATCCATTTTACAAGTAATAGGTGTCCATAACCCATAACCATCGTCCCTGAACCATTATAACCACTAGATTTCCATAACTGATACCGATGGCCCTTGAACCATTGTAACGACTAGCCATGACCAGTAGCCTATATATATCCATTTTACAAGTAATAGGTGTCCATGACCCATAACCATGGCCCTTGAATCATTATAACCACTAGATGTCCATAACTAATACAGATGGCCCTTGAACCATTATAACTACTAGCCATGTCCAATAGCCTACAGATATCCATTTTACAAGTAATAGGTGTCCATAACCCATAACCATGGTTCTTGAACCATGATAACCACTAGATATCCATAACTGATACTGATGGCCCTTGAACCATTATAACTAGTAGCCATGACGAATAGCCTATAGATATCGATTTTACAAGTAATAGGTGTCCTTAACCCATAACCAAGGCCAGTGAACCATTATAACCACTACATGTCCATAACTCATATCGATGGCCCCTGAACCATTATAACTACTAGCCATGACCTATAGTCTATAGATATCCATTTTACAAGTAATAGATGTCCATAACCCATAACCATGGTTCTTGAACCATTATAACCACTAGATGTCCATAACTGATACTGATGGCCCTTGAACCATTATAACTACTAGCCATGACCGATAGCCTATAAATATACATTTTACAAGTAATAGGTGTCCATAACCCATAACCAAGGCCATTGAACCATTATAACCACTACATGTCCATAACTCACATCGATGGCCCTTGAACCATTATAACTACTAGCCATAACCAATAGCCTATAGATATCCATTTTAAAAGTAATAGGTGTCCATTACGCATAACAATCCTCCCTGAACCATTATAACCACTAGATTTCCATAACTGATACCGATGGCCCTTGAACCATTATAACTACTAGCCATGACCAATAGCCTATAGATATCCATTTTACAAGTAATAGGTGTCCATAACCCATAACCATGGCCCTTGAATCATTATAACCACTAGATGTCCATAAGTGATACTGATAGCCCTTGAACCATTATAACTACTAGCCATGTCCAATAGCCTACAGATATCCATTTTACAAGTAATAGGTGTCCATAACCCATAACCATGGTTCTTGAACCATGATAACCACTAGATATCCATACCTGATACTGATGGCCCTTGAACCATTATAACTAGTAGCCATGACGAATAGCCTATAGATATCGATTTTACAAGTAATAGGTGTCCTTAACCCATAACCAAGGCCAGTGAACCATTATAACCACTACATGTCCATAACTCATATCGATGGCCCTTGAACCATTATAACTACTAGCCATGACCAATAGGCTATAGATATCCATTTTACAAATAATAGGTGTCCATAACCCATAACCATGGTCCTTGAAGAATTATAACAACTAGATGTCCATAACTGATACTGATGGCCCTTGAACCATTATAACTACTAGCCATGACCAATAGCCTATAGATATACATTTTACAAGTAATAGGTGTCCATAACCCATAACCATCGTCCCTGAACCATTATAACCACTAGATTTCCATAACTGATACCGATGGCCCTTGAACCATTGTAACGACTAGCCATGACCAGTAGCCTATAGATATCCATTTTACAAGTAATAGGTGTCCATGACCCATAACCATGGCCCTTGAATCATTATAACCACTAGATGTCCATAACTGATACTGATGGCCCTTGAACCATTATAACTACTAGCCATGTCCAATAGCCTACAGATATCCATTTTACAAGTAATAGGTGTCCATAACCCATAACCATGGTTCTTGAACCTTGATAACCACTAGATATCCATAACTGATACTGATGGCCCTTGAACCATTATAACTAGTAGCCATAACGAATAGCCTATAGATATCGATTTTACAAGTAATAGGTGTCCTTAACCCATAACCAAGGCCAGTGAACCATTATAACCACTACATGTCCATAACTCATATCGATGGCCCTTGAACCATTATAACTACTAGCCATGACCAATAGTCTATAGATATCCATTTTACAAGTAATAGATGTCCATAACCCATAACCATGGTCCTTGAACCATTATAACAACTAGATGTCCATAACTGATACTGATGGCCCTTGAACCATTATAACTACTAGCCATGACCGATAGCCTATAAATATACATTTTACAAGTAATACGTGTCCATAACCCATAACCAAGGCCATTAAACCATTATAACCACTACATGTCCATAACTCATATCGATGGCCCTTGAACCATTATAACTACTAGCCATGACCAATAGCCTATAGATATCCATTTTACAAGTAATAGGTGTCCATAACCCATAACCATCGTCCCTGAACCATTATAACCACTAGATTTCCATAACTGATACCGATGGCCCTTGAACCATTGTAACGACTAGCCATGACCAGTAGCCTATAGATATCCATTTTACAAGTAATAGGTGTCCATGACCCATAACCATGGCCCTTGAATCATTATAACCACTAGATGTCCATAACTGATACTGATGGCCCTTGAACCATTATAACTACTAGCCATGTCCAATAGCCTACAGATATCCATTTTACAAGTAATAGGTGTCCATAACCCATAACCATGGTTCTTGAACCATGATAACCACTAGATATCCATAACTGATACTGATGGCCCTTGAACCATTATAACTAGTAGCCATGACGAATAGCCTATAGATATCGATTTTACAAGTAATAGGTGTCCTTAACCCATAACCAAGGCCAGTGAACCATTATAACCACTACATGTCCATAACTCATATCGATGGCCCCTGAACCATTATAACTACTAGCCATGACCAATAGTCTATAGATATCCATTTTACAAGTAATAGATGTCCATAACCCATAACCATGGTCCTTGAACCATTATAACAACTAGATGTCCATAACTGATACTGATGGCCCTTGAACCATTATAACTACTAGCCATGACCGATAGCCTATAAATATACATTTTACAAGTAATACGTGTCCATAACTCATAACCAAGGCCATTGAACCATTATAACCACTACATGTCCATAACTCATATCGATGGCCCTTGAACCATTATAACTACTAGCCATGACCAATAGCCTATAGATATCCATTTTAAAAGTAATAGGTGTCCATTACGCATAACAATCGTCCTTGAACCATTATAACCACTAGATTTACATAACTGATACCGATGGCCCTTGAACCATTATAACTACTAGCCATGACCAATAGCCTATAGATATCCATTTTACAAGTAATAGGTGTCCATAATCCATAACCATGGCCCTTGAATCATTATAACCACTAGATGTCCATAACTGATACTGATGGCCCTTGAACCATTATAACTACTAGCCATGTCCAATAGCCTACAGATATCCATTTTACAAGTAATAGGTGTCCATAACCCATAACCATGGTTCTTGAACCATGATAACCACTAGATATCCATAACTGATACTGATGGCCCTTGAACCATTATAACTAGTAGCCATGACGAATAGCCTATAGATATCGATTTTACAAGTAATAGGTGTCCTTAACCCATAACCAAGGCCAGTGAACCATTATAACCACTACATGTCCATAACTCATATCGATGGCCCCTGAACCATTATAACTACTAGCCATGACCAATAGTCTATAGATATCCATTTTACAAGTAATAGATGTCCATAACCCATAACCATGGTCCTTGAACCATTATAACAACTAGATGTCCATAACTGATACTGATGGCCCTTGAACCATTATAACTACTAGCCATGACCGATAGCCTATAAATATACATTTTACAAGTAATAGGTGTCCATAACCCATAACCAAGGCCATTGAACCATTATAACCACTACATGTCCATAACTCATATCGATGGCCCTTGAACCATTATAACTACTAGCCATGACCAATAGGCTATAAATATCCATTTTAAAAGTAATAGGTGTCCATTACGCATAACAATCGTCCTTGAACCATTATAACCACTAGATTTCCATAACTGATACCGATGGCCCTTGAACCATTATAACTACTAGCCATGACCAATAGCCTATAGACATCCATTTTACAAGTAATAGGTGTCCATAACCCATAACCATGGCCCTTGAATCATTATAACCACTAGATGTCCATAACTGATACTGATGGCCCTTGAACCATTATAACTACTAGCCATGTCCAATAGCCTACAGATATCCATTTTACAAGTAATAGGTGTCCATAACCCATAACCATGGTTCTTGAACCATGATAACCACTAGATATCCATAATTGATACTGATTGCCCTTGAACCATTATAACTAGTAGCCATGACGAATAGCCTATAGATATCGATTTTACAAGTAATAGGTGTCCTTAACCCATAACCAAGGCCAGTGAACCATTATAACCACTACATGTCCATAACTCATATCGATGGCCCTTGAACCATTATAACTACTAGCCATGACCAATAGGCTATAGATATCCATTTTACAAGTAATAGGTGTCCATAACCCATAACCATGGTCCTTGAACCATTATAACAACTAGATGTCCATAACTGATACTGATGGCCCTTGAACCATTATAACTACTAGCCATGTCCAATAGCCTACAGATATCCATTTTACAAGTAATAGGTGTCCATAACCCATAACCATGGTTCTTGAACCATGATAACCACTAGATATCTATCCATAACTGATACTGATGGCCCTTGAACCATTATAACTAGTAGCCATGACGAATAGCCTATAGATATCGATTTTACAAGTAATAGGTGTACTTAACCCATAACCAAATAACCAAAACCAATATAGATATATCTCGTTTCACACAGTTAAAGGTGCGATTTAGTGTGTGTTACCGGCGGTTTTGTGATTCCGGCGAATCTGCCCGTTGGAATTTAGTGTTATTTTGTAGGGAAGCTCGATTTTGAAGGCTTAAGGCAATGACCGAGCCTGATCATCCACCGGATAGGCCGGTGGTGATGAATCGAGAATCCAGCTCGCTGACAGGTTTGCTGTCAGAAATGGCCCCTACTGATTTGAAGGTTTCTGGCCGATTAGAGGTAGAAGGAGGGCATGGTTCGGGTTGGAAAGAAGGAAGGAGTGTTGGTATGAAGGGGTCGGTGGTGCAGGGCTCGCAACCTGTGAAATCGACAGTCACTGGTGTTCGACGAAATGTTCTTCATATGCCAAGCTTGAATGAAGGTTCAGAAATGGTGCAAGCTGGTCGAAAAGGCATGGGAAGTGATAATCCTGTGCTAATTGCTGCTTCCAAAGCAAATTGTAGTGATAGAACTATTGGATTGGATTCTGGTGTTCCCATTGTCACTCACATTTTGAAGAGATCTGAGGGGCCTCAAGTGGGAGTGAACTGTGCAGTTGTGGGTCTGCAGAATGGTGTGCCTGTTGTTGAAGTGGAGAATAAGCTTCAACCTAGTTATAATATGAATGCTGAAATGGGGAAAATTGTTTCTTCAGTTCGTCATATTCTTAGTAAAGTTGGGGAGGATATGAACATAGTCTATGTTGATCCGGAAACTGTTAGAAGAATTCATATTATTAAGAAAGCAATCAAGAAGAAGCTGTTTGATAAGATGGTTGGCTTGGGTTTAATTGAAGAGAGTGAAGCTTCTCAAATTGTTACTTGTTTATCTTCCAAGAGTAGAAGTTTTAAGAAGATTGTTTCCTCTTATAATCCAGTGGCTAGTAAAGAGAGTGAAGCTGGAGCTGTTACACCTTCACAGAGTTCCATAAATGTCTCTACTCCTAATTGTCATCATTTCTCCCCTGCTCAAATTCGAAAACAGGTTAGGGCTCAGGTCCTTGAATCTGTTGAGCAAGCTAGTATTGTGGGGATGGATATCTCTGTAGATAAGAAGAGAAAGATGGTGGAGCAGAAGTTCAAGAGTTCTAAGACTGCTATTTTAGAAGAAGAGAACTCTGATGATTCAGAAACAGAAGATGTTTATATGGAGGAGAAAGATCAGTTAGGTAGTGCAGTTTGTAACCCTACTCATGCTAAGGCTGGAAGTGATGTGGAGGGGTTGAACCATCATTTTTCAGCTTCTAGCCATGATGTAATAGGTTGCACAGTCATGACAACCTGTAATGCTGATGTAAGTCCAGTTGCTTACCAGATTGAGACTAATACAGATCATTACCCTATAACAGGTGATCCTGGGTTAAGTTTGGAGAAGGGTGATAACTTATTAAAATCCCCAGGAAATAATACTGTTGTAATAGGTAATGCAGTTATTGATGCTCTTAACTCTGGTTATAGTATTTCTGGCAATGATAGTGAGGACCACACTGATATTGAAATGGAGGATAGAACAGGGCATGTTATTGTCAATAATGTGGTTAATTCGTCTGTTGGAAAAAGTGTTAATGATAGGGTGGTTGTTCCCAAACCTGCTAATGTGTGGGATAAAAATAAAAGCAAAGGTTCTTCTTTTGTGGATATGTTTAAGAAGAATAGTGAAAATGCTGAGTTAAAAATGGACTACAGCCCACCTGTAAAATTAGGTAATGGAGGGAAAAGAGTTTTTATGATTAGTGATGATCTAAAGCGCAGTAAAACCACTTTCTCTCTGATGTTATATGGATATTTCATTGGTACTTCTATGGACTTTGTGAAAGTTAGTTATAGCCTTAAAAGGATGTGGAGAGCCTATGATTTATTGGAAATAACTAAGAATGGAGCAGGTTTTTTCTTCTTCAAATTCAAAAGTGAGGAAGGAATGAATTATGTTTTAGAAAATGGTACTTGGCTTGTTGATAATGTTCCTTTACTTGTTAGTAAATGGGAGTCTGGTGTGTGCTTGCAAAGGATTGAACCTTCTAAGATTTCTGTCTGGGTCTGTTTTCATGATATCCCATTGGAAATGTGGTATGGTCCTGGGCTTGGCAGAATAGCAAGTGGTGTTGGAAAGCCTTTATTGATGGACAAGATGACGCAGGAAAGATGCTTAAATAGATCTGGTAGGATTGGGTATGCCAGAATCTTGGTTGAAGTTGATGCTGTTGATGAGTTACCTGATGAGTTGGAATTAATGTATCCTGAGGATAGTCCAAATCCTGGTAAAATTGTTAAATTGAAAGTTAGCTAACAATGGAAACCACCATTATGTACTTTTTGTAAGGTGTTTGGGCATTCCTATAAAAACTGTAAAGACAGACCAAAAACAGAGGAAGAATTAGCTACTTTAGCTAATAAAAAAGTTGCAGTTAACCAAATTGATAAGTCAGGTGGTGATGAGGATGGTTTTCAGGAAGTTGGAAGGAGAAATAGAATTGTGAAGAATTCTGTGAATGTTAATAATAATAATAATACCCCAGGCAAAAAGAGTGTTTTTTCAAGGCTCAATTTGGGAAACCAAAGGAATTATGGGAGGTATGGAAATAACCAAAGTACTATGGTGCAGAATAGGCAGAATCAACAGAAAGTTCAGGGCAATCAGAGAAAGGATCTAGTTAATTTGCAGAAGCAAGTCCCAAAGAAAGTTAATAACATGAGGTATGTGACCAAGAATAGTAATGGTAATCCTAGTATTTCTGTCTCAAAGGATGTTTCTGTCCCAAAAGAAGTTCCTGTGCAGGGGAATGATAATAGCAAAAATAAGGGAAAAAGTAAAGTGGATAGTAGAAACAAGACTGGTCAAGTTGATGATGTCCCCGTTTCAAACAGTTTTGCTAGTTTGGAAGAGGTTGAGGAGGAATATGATGATGGATGGGATGGAAAATATCATATTTATGAAGAGCAGAAAAAAGAAGTTCTTTATTACTTAGAAAACAAAATTATTCCCTTAGTTGATATTTTTAATTCTTGGTCAACAGGCCAATATGAATTTTATTTAGATGCATGTGAGGAATTTGGTGTTGATCCTGATATGGTGTTGGATGATGTGGGATCTGATACAAATGGGGTTGGTCAAGAGATGAAGAATGATGATAAAATTCATGGTGGTGCTGTTGCTTCATCCTCAAAAATTGTCCAATGATTTTAAAAACCATGGCTTGGAATGTTAGGGGCCTTAATAAGGCTGCCAGTCAAGATGAGGTTAAGCAGGTTATTTTTGATGAAAACATTAATATTTGTTCTGTTTTAGAGTCCCATGTCAAGAAGAAAAATATGGATTGGGTGTGTAATCAGGTGTTTGGTAACTGGAATTGGATTTCCAATTCTGATTTAAGCTTAAGTGGTGCCAGGATAATTGTTGCTTGGGATCCAAATTTAGCTAATATCATGGTTATTGATCAACACCCTCAAGTTATGCACTGTTTTATTGAGCCTTCAAATGGTAAACCGGGGTATTATTGTTCTTTTATTTATGCTCATCATAGGAGGAATATTAGAGCACAAATTTGGGAGAATCTTATTGCTTTTAGTTTCACTGTTAAAGACAAACCTTGGGTGTTGTTGGGTGATTTTAACTCTGCTTTGGATCCTAGTGAATTATCTAAGGGATCTAGTAGTATGAGTAGAAGCATGGTTGATTTTGCTGAATGTGTGGCCAATATTGAGGTGGATGATTTATGCTTTTCTGGTTTGAAATTCACTTGGAAGAAAAGTCCTAACAAGGATGATAGTCTTCTTAAGAAGCTTGATAGAATTATGGTGAATTATGAGTTTTTGAAGATTTATCCGGATGCAAATGCTATGTTTCTTCCCTTTTTATCTTCTGACCATAGTTCTTGTATTCTGAATATTTCTTCTGCCAAGAGAGATAAGCCTAAAGCTTTTAAATTTCCTAATTTCTTAGCTAATAAAAAGGAATTTATTCCTCTTGTTAAAGACTTATGGAATAATGAGCTGATTGGGTTTGATATGTATAAACTTGTCACAAACTTAAAAGCTTTGAAGAAACCTCTTAGGGCTTTGCTCAGAAAACAGGGGAACTTACACCAAAAAGTGGATAATTTGAGAACTGCTTTGAAGGATGTTCAGGCTGCTATGGTCTCTAGTCCTCATGATCCTGTTTTGAGGGATAAAGAGGTGTCTTGTCTTAAGACCTATAATGAAGCTATGATAGATGAAGAGGTTTTTTTGAAGCAGAAAGCAAAGGTTGAGTGGTTAAAAGAGGGTGATCATAATACCAAATATTTTCATAAAGTTATCAGAGGAAGGATTAATAGGAACAGGATTATTATGATTCAAGATATGGAGGGTAGAGTGTTCCATGGAAATGAGGTTGCTGGTCAATTTATTACTCATTTTAAGAATATTTTGGGTACTTCTAGTACCACTATTCCTATTAGTAATCCTGACAGCCTTTTTGGCAGAAAACTCTCTGATCACTGTGCTAATTTTATGATTAGACCTGTGAGTAAGGATGAAGTGAAGGCAGCTCTTTTTGACATCTGTGATGATAAGGCCCCAGGCCCTGATGGTTACTCTTCAAAGTTTTTTAAAGCCTCTTGGACTATTATTGGTGATGATGTGTTTAAGGCAGTCAAGCAATTTTTTGAATCTGGGAAGTTGTTAAAAGAAGTGAATGCAACAAGTATTGCTTTAGTGCCTAAGATTAGTAATCCTTTAAAAGTTTCTGATTTCAGGCCTATAGCTTGTTGTAATGTGGTGTATAAATGCATTAGTAAGGTTATCACAAATAGAATTAAAAATTCTCTTAATGACCTTGTTGATGAAAACCAAAGTGCTTTCATCCCTGGTAGACAAATCAGTGATAACATTCTTTTGTCTCAGGAGTTATTGAGAAATTATCACACTGACAGGGGTCCTTCTAAGTGTGCTATGAAGATTGATATTCAGAAGGCTTATGACACGGTTGAATGGTGTTTTTTAAGGAATATTTTATTATTCTTTGGGTTTCATCCATGGATGGTCCATTTGATAATGGAATGTACCTCCACAACATCTTTTATGATAAATGTTAATGGTGACTTTAAGGGGTTTTTTAAAGGGAAAAGGGGATTGAGGCAGGGTGATCCTATGTCACCCTACCTGTTTACCCTTGTTATGGAGGTTCTAAATTTGATTTTAAAGAGGCAAATTTTGGAGGATGGAGGTTTTAAGTTTCATAGGAAATGTGAAGAGCTTAAAATTACTCATCTATGTTTTGCTGATGACCTCTTACTGTTTTGTAATGGAGATAGCAGGTCTGTCTCAGTTATTAAAAAAGGTTTAGAGGAATTTAGTTCTGTGTCTGGTTTGATTCCTAATCAGCAGAAAAGCACTATATTTTTTTGTAATGTTAAACCTCATACTAGGTTAAATATTACTGAAATTCTGCCTTTTTCTGTTGGTACTCTACCTGTTAGGTATTTAGGAGTACCTTTGATATCTTCTAAACTGTTTGTGAAAGACTGTAGCAGCCTGGTGGATAAAGTGAAAAAGAGGTTGCTTGACTGGAAAAATAAATCCCTCTCATTTGCTGGCTGATTACTCCTTATTAAATCAGTCCTCAGCTCCATGCAGGTGTACTGGTCTTCTATGTTCTTATTGCCAAAGTCTATTTCTCAAGATATTGAAAGACTTTTGAGAGGATTCCTTTGGTGTCATGGTGAGATGAGAAGAGGCAGGGCTAAAGTTAAATGGGAAGATGTTTGTACTCCTAAATGTCAAGGGGGTCTGGGGTTAAAGGTTCTTCATACTTGGAATAAGGCTTTGGTTGCTAAACATATTTGGAATATTGTAAGCAATAAAGAGTCTTTATGGGTCAAGTGGATTAATGAGGTTAGACTCAAAGATAGAAACTTTTGGTCTTTAGCATCTCCTGCAAATGTTTGTTGGAGTTGGAGGAGTATTTTGAAATGCAGAGCAGAAATTAGGAAACATTTTGTGTACAGGATTGGAGATGGAAAGAACACATCTGCTTGGTTTGACAATTGGCACCCAAGTGGTCCTTTGTGTAAGTTCATATCTCATAGGGATATGTATGATGGTGGTTTGTTAGCAAGCTGTACTGTGCATGACATTATTCAGAATGGGGAATGGAGGATTCCTTTGGATTGGTTTACCAAATTCCCCATGTTTTTTGAAGTCCAACCTCCCCTCATTGTCAATGACAGACAGGACAGAGGCTTATGGAAAAAGTTGAATGATAGGTGTATCCCTTTCTCTGTGTCTGAAGCTTGGAATGTGGTGAGGGAAAGTTCTGATTATGTTTTTTGGTCAAACTGGGTTTGGTTCAGTCAGAACATACCTAGGCATTCTTTTATCCTTTGGTTGGTCTTTCTGCAGAAGTTGAAAACTCAGGATAAACTTATGGAGGATAAGGATATGGAGGATGTTAGGTGTACTTTCTGCAAATTGCAATTAGATACACATGATCACCTTTACTTTGAATGTGACTATCCAGCTACAATTTGGGACATTATGAAGAATATGTGTAGGCTGGATTTCATGCCCAATAAGTGGTCTTATTTGGTTATGAATTTGGAAAGAATTCCTGTTAGTAAGTCCATATGGAGTATTGTACAGAGGTTAGTGTTAGCAGCCTCTGTATACTATATATGGCAAGAAAGGAATTTGAGGATGTTCCAGGGAAAGCACAGATCTGCTGAAGATCTTTGTGGTCTAATCAAAAACTCTGTTAGACTAAGACTTATGGGGTTAAATATTAGAAGATCTAAACAATCTGTGTTGGTTGCTGATATTTGGAATTTTAGCCTGATGAAGGAGGGAATTTTTACTTCTTGTTCTGACCATAATGATAATGACTGATTATTTTTGGAAATGGTGTAACAATTTTTGCAAAATTGTTTTAGTTACCTGGTTATGTTTGGGCAGCAGAGGGGTATTATGGTCTTTTGCCCTTTTTTTAGGATTTTATGTGGGGCTTATTGGTATTTTTTTGGAATTTTTCAAAATTTTTGTGAAATTTTTTGGAGATATTATGATAGCTTTGGTATTTATCAAAGTTACAACTGGAAAATTCTTGATTTTCAAGGGTTTTATGTTATTTTAGAGCTGCAGAGGGACATTTTGGGTATTTCCAGCCATATGTTGAAGATGGACTCTTTTGTGCAGTCTTGGATTATTCTTGTTTATTTTTCTGGTTTTTTGAAGATTTTTATGATTTTTTCTAGGAATCTTGGCTCGTTGGGCCTTAATACCAACAACTGCTATGAGTTGCAATGCATAAAGGAAAGTCATAACTTACTGATTTTTTTGTGCATTTTAAGTGTGAGATGCAGTTTCTGTTTTATATTTTTTGCAGATAATATATGGCTTTTATTTGGAATGTTGCTTGTTGCTGATATTGAGATTGAGGAGCATATGTACAGATACAAGTTGTGTGTTTTTAAGCATGAAATCAGGAGGGATTCTATTCCAAATCATGTGGGAATTGGTCATAGTCAGGACATAATTAGTCATAGATGTGATGTGATGAATTTCTGGTGGTTTTGGAACCTTCCTGATTGTATGCCCTCTGGATACATTTTGCAACTTAGAGGCTGTTTGACTTTGCTGAAGTCAAATTTGGATGTGGATTTATTGAGCAGATTTGAAGACTGGGCCACTTTTTTGATTGCTATTTGGGCTAATATGGAGTGGACTGTTTTGAGTTGTAATGGTATGATTCTTTGTCATACCATTATGGGTCCAATTTTGACTTTCTTTGAGTCAAAATTGAGCCTTAACTCTGTTTTGGACATGTTTGATGATGATGATGATTTGAGGCTTACGTTATGGGTCTGTTATGATTATTCTATGAGGTTGTTGACTTTTTCTGGGTCAACATCCTGCATTGCTTCCAATTCAATCTGTTTTGGTGGTAATGTCCATAGTAATGAGCTGTTGTTGACTTTTTGTGAGTCAAATTTGAAAAAGAAGTGTACAAATGGGATGTTTTTCTCTATCAATATTGAAGATAAAACATACAAGATCTGGACCAGTTTTGAAGACCTAGGCATCCTTGATAGATTTGGTTTATTGGTTTATTCTAGTGATTATTATTTAAATGTTTTGTGTTCTAGAAACGAGCTAGGCTATAGAGTTATGCTTTTGTTATTGGCTTTGTTCCCAAAACATGTGTTGGGAGGCCAATTAGGTTTGTTCAAGATGTGGTAGTTTTTACCCATCTTTGTTTGTACTTTCTTTTAGTTTTGTTTTTGCCGGGTTTAGCCCTTTACCCAAAAAAAAAAAAAACCCATAACCAAGGCCAGTGAACCATTATAACCACTACATGTCCATAACTCATATCGATGGCCCCTGAACCATTATAACTACTAGCCATGACCAATAGTCTATAGATATCCATTTTACAAGTAATAGATGTCCATAACCCATAACCATGGTCCTTGAACCATTATAACAACTAGATGTCCATAACTGATACTGATGGCCCTTGAACCATTATAACTACTAGCCATGACCGACAGCCTATAAATATACATTTTACAAGTAATAGGTGTCCATACCCCATAACCAAGGCCATTGAACCATTATAACCACTACATGTCCATAACTCAAATCGATGGCCCTTGAAACATTATAACTACTAGCTATGACCAATAGCCTATAGATATCCATTTTAAAAGTAATAGGTGTCCATTACGCATAAAAATCGTCCTTGAACCATTATAACCACTAGATTTCCATAACTGATGCCGATGGCCCTTGAACCATTATAACTACTAGCCATGACCAATAGCCTATAGATATCCATTTTACAAGTAATAGGTGTCCATAACCCATAACCATGGCCCTTGAATCATTATAACCACTAGATGTCCATAACTGATACTGATGGCCCTTGAACCATTATAACTACTAGCCATGTCCAATAGCCTACAGATATCCATTTTACAAGTAATAGGTGTCCATAACCCATAACCATGGTTCTTGAACCATGATAACCACTAGATATCCATAACAGATACTGATGGCCCTTGAACCATTATAACTAGTAGCCATGACGAATAGCCTATAGATATCGATTTTACAAGTAATAGGTGTCCTTAACCCATAACCAAGGCCAGTGAACCATTATAACCACTGCATGTCCATAACTCATATCGATGGCCCTTGAACCATTATAACTACTAGCCATGACCAATAGGCTATAGATATCCATTTTACAAGTAATAGGTGTCCATAACCCATAACCATGGTCCTTGAACCATTATAACAACTAGATGTCCATAACTGATACTGATGGCCCTTGAACCATTATAACTACTAGCCATGACCAATAGCCTATAGATATACATTTTACAAGTAATAGGTGTCCATAACCCACAACCAAGGCCATTGAACCATTATAACCACTACATGACCATAACTCATACCGATGGCCCTTAAACCATTATAACTACTAGCCATGACCAATAGCCTATAGATAACCATTTTACAAGTAATAGGTGTCCATTACCCATAACAATCGTCGTCGAACCATTATAACCACTAGATGTCCATAACTGACACTGATGGCCCTTGAACCATTATAACTACTAGCCTTGACCAATAGCCTATAGATATCCATTTTACAAGTAATAGGTGTCCATAACCCAAAACCATGGTCCTTGAATCATTATAACCACTAGATGTCCATGACTGATACTGATGGCCCTTGAACCATTATAACTACTAGCCATGTCCAATAGCCTACAGATATACATTTTACAAGTAATATGTGTCCATAACCCATAACCATGGTTCTTGAACCATTATAACCACTAGATGTCCATAACTGATACTGATGGCCCTTGAACCATTATAACTACTAGCCATGACCGATGGTTCAAGGTCCATCAGTATCAGTTATGGACATCTAGTGGTTATAATGATTCAAGGACCATGGTTATGGGTTATGGACACCTATTACTTGTAAAATGGATATCTATAGGCTATTGGTCATGGCTAGTAGTTATAATGGTTCAAGGGCCATCGATATGAGTTATGGACATGTAGTGGTTATAATGGTTCACTGGCCTTGGTTATGGGTTATGGACACCTATTACTTGTAAAATGGATATTTATAGGCCATTGGTCATGGCTAGTAGTTATAATGGTTCAAGGACCATCAGTATCAGTTATGGACAACTACTGGTTATAATGGTTCAAGGACGATGGTTATGGGTTATGGACACCTATTACTTGTGAAATGGATATCTATAGGCTATTGGTCATGGCTAGTAGTTATAATGGTTCAAGGGCCATCGATATGAGTTATGGACATGTAGTGGTTATAATGGTTCACTGCCCATTGGTTATGGGTTATGGACACCTATTACTTGTAAAATGGATATCTATAGGCTACTGGTCGTGGTTACTAGTTATAATGGTTCATGGGCCATCAGTATCAGTTATGGACATCTAGTGGTTATAATGGTTCAAGAACCATGGTTATGGGTTATGGACACCTATTACTTGTAAAATGTATATCTGTAGGCTATTGGACATGGCTAGTAATTATAATGGTTCAAGGGCCATCAGTATCAGTTATGGACATCTAGTGGTTATAATGATTCAAGGACCATGGTTATGGGTTATGGACACCTATTACTTGTAAAATGGATATCTATAGGCTATTGGTCATGGCTAGTAGTTATAATGGTTCAAGGGCCATCGATATGAGTTATGGACATGTAGTGGTTATAATGGTTCACTGTCCTTGGTTATGGGTTATGGACACCTATTACTTGTAAAATGGATATTTATAGGCTATTGGTCATCGCTAGTAGTTATAATGGTTCAAGGGCCATCACTATCAGTTATGGACAACTACTGGTTATAATGGTTCAAGGACCATGGTTATGGGTTATGGACACCTATTACTTGTAAAATGGATATCTATAGGCTATTGGTCATGGCTAGTAGTTATAATGGTTCAAGGGCCATCGATATGAGTTATGGACATGTAGTGGTTAAAATGGTTCACTGGCCTTGGTTATGGGTTAAGGACACCTATTACTTGTAAAATCGATATCTATAGGCTATTCGTCATGGCTACTAGTTATAATGGTTCAAGGGCCATCAGTATCAGTTATGGATATCTAGTGGTTATCATGGTTCAAGAACCATGGTTATGGGTTATGGACACCTATTACTTGTAAAATGGATATCTGTAGGCTATTGGACATGGCTAGTAGTTATAATGGTTCAAGGGCCATCAGTATCAGTTATGGACATCTAGTGGTTATAATGATTCAAGGGTCATGGTTATGGGTATGGACACCTATTACTTGTAAAATGGATATCTATAGGCTATTGGTCATGGCTAGTAGTTATAATGGTTCAAGGGCCATCGGTATCAGTTATGGAAATCTAGTGGTTATAATGGTTCAGAGACGATTGTTATGCATAATGGACACCTATTACTTTTAAAATGGATATCTATAGGCTATTGGTCATGGCTAGTAGTTATAATGGTTCAAGGGCCATCGATATGAGTTATGGACATGTAGTGGTTATAATGGTTCAATGGCCTTGGTTATGGGTTATGGACACCTATTACTTGTAAAATGTATATTTATAGGCTATCGGTCATGGCTAGTAGTTATAATGGTTCAAGGGCCATCAGTATCAGTTATGGACATCTAGTTGTTATAATGGTTCAAGGACCATGGTTATGGGTTATGGACACCTATTACTTGTAAAATGGATATCTATAGACTATTGGTCATGGCTAGTAGTTATAATGGTTCAGGGGCCATCGATATGAGTTATGGACATGTAGTGGTTATAATGGTTCACTGGCCTTGGTTATGGGTTATGGACACCTATTACTTGTAAAATGGATATCTGTAGGGTACTGGTCAAGGTTACTAGTTAAAATGGTTCATGGGCCATCAGTATCAGTTATGGACATCTAGTGGTTATAATGGTTCAAGAACCATGGTTATGGGTTATGGACACCTATTACTTGTAAAATGGATATCTGTAGGCTATTGGACATGGCTAGTAGTTATAATGGTTCAAGGGCCATCAGTATCAGTTATGGACATCTAGTGGTTATAATGATTCAAGGACCATGGTTATGGGTTATGGACACCTATTACTTGTAAAATGGATATCTATAGGCTATTGGTCATGGCTAGTAGTTATAATGGTTCAAGGGCCATCGATATGAGTTATGGACATGTAGTGGTTATAATGGTTCACTGTCCTTGGTTATGGGTTATGGACACCTATTACTTGTAAAATGGATATTTATAGGCTATTGGTCATGGCTAGTAGTTATAATGGTTCAAGGGCCATCACTATCAGTTATGGACAACTACTGGTTATAATGGTTCAAGGACCATGGTTATGGGTTATGGACACCTATTACTTGTAAAATGGATATCTATAGGCTATTGGTCATGGCTAGTAGTTATAATGGTTCAAGGGCCATCGATATGAGTTATGGACATGTAGTGGTTAAAATGGTTCACTGGCCTTGGTTATGGGTTAAGGACACCTATTACTTGTAAAATCGATATCTATAGGCTATTCGTCATGGCTACTAGTTATAATGGTTCAAGGGCCATCAGTATCAGTTATGGATATCTAGTGGTTATCATGGTTCAAGAACCATGGTTATGGGTTATGGACACCTATTACTTGTAAAATGGATATCTGTAGGCTATTGGACATGGCTAGTAGATATAATGGTACAACGGCCATCGATATGAGTTATGGACATGTAGTGGTTATAATGGTTCACTGGCCTTGGTTATGGGTTATGGACACCTATTACTTGTAAAATGGATATTTATAGGCTATTGGTCATGGCTAGTAGTTATAATGGTTCAAGGACCATCAGTATCAGTTATGGACAACTACTGGTTATAATGGTTCAAGGACCATGGTTATGGGTTATGGACACCTATTACTTGTAAAATGGATATCTATAGGCTATTGGTCATGGCTAGTAGTTATAATGGTTCAAGGGCCATCGATATGAGTTATGGACATGTAGTGGTTATAATGGTTCACTGGCCTTGGTTATGGGTTATGGACACCTATTACTTGTAAAATGGATATCTATAGGCTACTAGTTATAATGGTTCATGGGCCATCAGTATCAGTTATGGACATCTAGTAGTTATAATGGTTCATTGGCCTTGGTTATGGGTTATGGACACCTATTACTTGTAAAATGGATATCTATAGGCTACTGGTCATGGTTACTAGTTATAATGGTTCATGGGCCATCAGTATCAGTTATGGACATCTAGTGGTTATAATGGCTCAAGAACCATGGTTATGGGTTATGGACACCTATTACTTGTAAAATGAATATCTGTAGGCTATTGGACATGGCTAGTAGTTATAATGGTTCAAGGGCCATCAGTATCAGTTATGGACATCTAGTGGTTATAATGGTTCGACGACGATTGTTATGGGTAATGGACACCTATTACTTGTAAAATGGTTATCTATAGGCTATTGGTCATGGCTAGTAGTTATAATGGTTCAAGGACCATCGATATGAGTTATGGACATGTAGTGGTTATAATGGTTCACTGGCCTTGGTTATGGGTTATGGACACCTATTACTTGTAAAATGGATATCTATAGGCTACTGGTCATGGTTACTAGTTATAATGGTTCATGGGCCATCAGTATCAGTTATGGACATCTATTACTTGTTAAATGGATATCTGTAAGCTATTGGACATGGCTAGTAGTTATAATGGTTCAAGGGACCTATTACTTGTAAAATGGATATCTATAGGCTATTGGTCATGGCTAGTAGTTATAATGGTTCAAGGGCCATCGATATGAGTTATGGACATGTAGTGGTTATAATGGTTCACTGGCCTTGGTTATGGGTTATGGACGCCTATTACTTGTAAAATGGATATTTATACTAGTAGTTATAATGGTTCAAGGGCACCTATTACTTGTAAAATGGATATGGGCTGTTGGAAATGCCTAGTAGTTATAATGGTTCAAGGGCCATCAGTATCAGTTATGGACATCTAGTGGTTATAATGATTCAAGGACCATGGTTATGGGTTATGGACACCTATTACTTGTAAAATGGATATCTATAGGCTATTGGTCATGGCTAGTAGTTATAATGGTTCAAGGGCCATCAGTATCAGTTATGGACATATAGTGGTTATAATGGTTCGACGACGATTGTTATGGGTAATGGACACCTATTACTTGTAAAATGGTTATTTATAGGCTATTGGTCATGGCTAGTAGTTATAATGGTTCAAGGACCATCGATATGAGTTATGGACATGTAGTGGTTATAATGGTTCACTGGCCTTGGTTATGGGTTATGGACACCTATTACTTGTAAAATTGATATCTATAGGCTACTGGTCATGGTTACTAGTTATAATGGTTCATGGGCCATCAGTATCAGTTTTGGACACCCATTATAACTTCGGCCCGAACATCCCTCTTCGGCCGAAGTCTTCAATATCCAAGATTGTGTGACAAAAGGTGCTATACTAAAACATTCATAACTTTCAGCTCGGGTGTCTGTTTCACGCCCAAGAGTAACCAAAATAGCTGGTTCGTTCGTCACTGCCAAGAACAAGTTCGGCCCGAACTTTTCACTGTTCCCGGCCCGAACTTCATTTTCGGCCCGAACTTCAACCTCGGCCCGAACTTCAACCTCGGCCCGAACTCCGACCTCGGCCCGAACTTCAACCTTGGCCCGAAGATCATCCTCGGCCCGAACACCGAACTTCGGCCAGAACACCACTTCGGCCCGAACATCCCACTTCGGCCCGAACACCACTTCGGCCCGAACATCCCTCTTCGGCCCGAACTCTTCAATATGCAAGATTGTGTGACAAAAGGTGCTATACTAAAACATTCATAACTTTCAGCTCGGGTGTCCGTTTCACGCCCACGAGTAACCAAAATAGCTGGTTCGTTCGTCACTACCAAGAACAAGTTCGGCCCGAACTCTTCACTGTTCCCGGCCCGAACTTCATTTTCGGCCCGAACTTCATTTTCGGCCCGAACTTCAACCTCGGCCCGAACTTCAACCTCGGCCCGAACTCCGACCTCGGCCCGAACTTCAACCTCGGCCCGAACATAATCCTCGGCCCGAACACCGAACTTCGGCCCGAACACCACTTCGGCCCGAACACCACTTCGGCCCGAACATCCCACTTCGGCCCGAACACCACTTCGGCCCGAACATCCCTCTACGGCCCGAACTCTTCAATATCCAAGATTGTGTGACAAAAGGTGCTATACTAAAACATTCATAACTTTCAGCTCGGGTGTCCGTTTCACGCCCACGAGTAACCAAAATAGCTGGTTCGTTCGTCACTGCCAAGAACAAGTTCGGCCCGAACTCTTCACTGTTCCCGGCCCGAACTTCATTTTCGGCCCGAACTTCAACCTCGGCCCGAACTTCAACCTCGGCCCGAACTTCAACCTCGGCCCGAACTCCGACCTCGGCCCGAACTTCAACCTCGGCCCGAAGATCATCCTCGGCCCGAACACCGAACTTCGGCCAGAACACCACTTCGGCCCGAACACCACTTCGGCCCGAACATCCCACTTCGGCCCGAACACCACTTCGGCCCCAACATCCCTCTTCGGCCCGAACTCTTCAATATCCAAGATTGTGTGACAAAAGGTGCTATACTAAAACATTCATAACTTTCAGCTCGGGTGTCCGTTTCACGCCCACGAGTAACCAAAATAGCTGGTTCGTTCGTCACTGCCAAGAACAAGTTCGGCCCGAACTCTTCACTGTTCCCGGCCCGAACTTCATTTTCGGCCCGAACTTCAACCTCGGCCCGAACTTCAACCTCAGCCCCAACTTCAACCTCGGCCCGAACATCATCCTCGGCCCGAACACCGAACTTCGGCCCGAACACCACTTCGGTCCGAACACCACTTCGGCCCGAACATCCCACTTCGGCCCGAACACCACTTCTGCCCGAACATCCCTCTTCGGCCCGAACTCTTCAATATCCAAGATTGTGTGACAAAAGGTGCTATACTAAAACATTCATAACTTTCAACTCGGTTGTCCGTTTCACGCCCACGAGTAACCAAAATAGCTGGTTCGTTCGTCACTGCCAAGAACAAGTTCGGCCCGAACACTTCACTGTTCCCGGCCCGAACTTCATTTTCGGCCGAACTTCATTTTCGACCCGAACTTCAACCTCGGCCCGAACTTCAACCTCGGCCCGAACTCCGACCTCGGCCCAAACTTCAACCTCGGCCTGAACATCATCCTCGGCCCGAACACCGAACTTCGGCCCGAACACCACTTCGGCCCGAACATCCCACTTCGGCCCGAATACCACTTCGGCCCGAATACCACTTCGGCCCGAACATCCCTCTTCGGCCCGAACATCCCTCTTCGGCCCGAACTCTTCAATATCCAAGATTGTGTGACAAAAGGTGCTATACTAAAACATTCATAACTTTCAGCTCGGGTGTCCGTTTCACGCCCACGAGTAACCAAAATAGCTGGTTCGTTCGTCACTGCCAAGACCAACAAGTTCGGCATGAACTCTTCACTGTTCCCGGCCCGAACTTCATTTCGGCCCGAACTTCAACCTCGGCCCGAACTGCAACCTCGGCCCGAACTCCGACCTCGGCCCGAACTTCAACCTCGGCCCGAACATCATCCTCGGCCCGAACACAGAACTTCGGCCCGAACACCACTTCGGCCCGAACATCCCACTTCGGCCCGAACACCACTTCGGCCCGAACATCCATCTACGGCCCGAACTCTTCAATATCCAAGATTGTGTGACAAAAGGTGCTATACTAAAACATTCATAACTTTCTGCTCGGGTGTCCGTTTCACGCCCACGAGTAACCAAAATAGCTGGTTCGTTCGTCACTGCCAAGAACAAGTTCGGCCCGAACTCTTCACTGTTCCCGGCCCGAACTTCATTTTCGGCCCAAACTTCAACCTCGGCCCGAACATCAACCTCGGCCCAAACTCCGAACTCGGTCCGAACTTCAACCTCGGCCCGAACATCATCCTTGGCCCGAACACCGAACTTCGGCCCGAACACCATTTCGGCCCGAACATCCCACTTCGGCCCGAACACCACTTCGGCCCGAACATCCCTCTTCGGCCCGAACTCTTCAATATCCAAGATTGTGTGACAAAAGGTGCTATACTAAAACATTCATAACTTTCAGCTCGGGTGTCCGTTTCACGCCTACGAGTAACCAAAATAGTTGGTTCGTTCGTCACTGCCAAGAACAAGTTCGGCCCGAACTCTTCACTGTTCCCGGCCCGAACTTCATTTTCGGCCCGAACTTCAACCTCGGCCCGAACTTCAACCTCGGCCCGAACTCCGACCTCGGCCCGAACTTCAACCTCGGCCCGAACATCATCCTCGGCCCGAACACCGAACTTCGGCCCAAACACCACTTCGGTCCGAACACCACTTCGGCCCGAACATCCCACTTCGGCCCGAACACCACTTCGGCCCGAACATCCCTCTTCGGCCCGAACTCTTCAATATCCAAGATTGTGTGACAAAAGGTGCTATACTAAAACATTCATAACTTTCAGCTCGGGTGTCCGTTTCACTCCCACGAGTAACCAAAATAGCTGGTTCGTTCGTCACTGCCAAGACCAACAAGTTCGGCATGAACTCTTCACTGTTCCCGGCCCGAACTTCATTTTCGGCCCGAACTTCAACCTCGGCCCGAACTTCAACCTCGGCCCGAACTCCGACCTCGGCCCGAACTTCAACCTCGGCCCGAACATCATCCTCGGCCCGAACACAGAACTTCGGCCCGAACACCACTTCGGCCCGAACATCCCACTTCGGCCCGAACACCACTTCGGCCCGAACATCCCTCTACGGCCCGAACTCTTCAATATCCAAGATTGTGTGACAAAAGGTGCTATACTAAAACATTCATAACTTTCAGCTCGGGTGTCCGTTTCACGCCCACGAGTAACCAAAATAGCTGGTTCGTTCGTTACTGCCAAGAACAAGTTCGGCCCGAACTCTTCACTGTTCCCGGCCCGAACTTCATTTTCGGCCCGAACTTCATCCTCGGCCCGAACTTCAACCTCGGCCCGAACTCCGACCTCGGCCCGAACTTCAACCTCGGCCCGAACATCATCCTCTGCCCGAACACCGAACTTCGGCCGGAACACCACTTCGGCCCGAACACCACTTCGGCCCGAACATCCCACTTCGGCCCAAACACCACTTCAGCCCGAACATCCCTCTTCGGCCCGAACTCTTCAATATCCAAGATTGTGTGACAAAAGGTGCTATACTAAAACATTCATAACTTTCATCTCGGGTGTCCGTTTCACGCCCACGAGTAACCAAAATAGCTGGTTCGTTCGTCACTGCCAAGAACAAGTTCGGCCCGAACTCTTCACTGTTCCCGGCCCGAACTTCATTTTCGGCCCGAACTTCAACCTCGGCCCGAATATCATCCTTGGCCCGAACACCGAACTTCGGCCCGAACACCATTTCGGCCCGAACACCACTTCGGCCCGAACACCACTTCGGCCCGAACATCCCTCTTCGGCCCGAACTCTTCAATATCCAAGATTGTGTGACAAAAGGTGCTATACTAAAACATTCATAACTTTCAGCTCGGGTGTCCGTTTCACGCCCACGAGTAACCAAAATAGTTGGTTCGTTCGTCACTGCCAAGAACAAGTTCGGCCCGAACTCTTCACTGTTCCCGGCCCGAACTTCATTTTCGGCCCGAACTTCAACCTCGGCCCGAACTTCAACCTCGGCCCGAACTCTGACCTCGGCCCGAACTTCAACCTCGGCCCGAACATCATCCTCGGCTCGAACACCGAACTTCGGCCCGAACACCACTTCGGTCCGAACACCACTTCGGCCCGAACATCCCACTTCGGCCCGAACACAACTTCGGCCCGAACATCCCTCTTCGGCCCGAACTCTTCAATATCCAAGATTGTGTGACAAAAGGTGCTATACTAAAACATTCATAACTTTCAGCTCGGGTGTCCGTTTCACGCCCACGAGTAACCAAAATAGCTGGTTCGTTCGTCACTGCCAAGAACAAGTTCGGCCCGAACTCTTCACTGTTCCCGGCCCGAACTTCATTTTCGGCCCGAACTTCAACCTCGGCCCGAACTTCAACCTCGGCCCGAACTCCGACCTCGGCCCGAACTTCAACCTCGGCCCGAATATCATCCTCGGCCCGAACACCGAACTTCGGCTCGAACACCACTTCGGCCCGAACACCACTTCGGCCCGAACATCCCACTTCGGGCCGAACACCACTTCGGCCCGAACATCCCTCTTCGGCCCGAACTCTTCAATATCCTAGATTGTGTGACAAAAGGTGCTATACTAAAACATTCATAACTTTCAGCTCGGGTGTCCGTTTCACGCCCATGAGTAACCAAAATAGCTGGTTCGTTCGTCACTGCCAAGAACATGTTCGGCCCGAACTCTTCACTGTTCCCGGCCCGAACTTCATTTTCGGCCCGAACTTCAACCTCGGCCCGAACTCCGACCTCGGCCCGAACTCCGACCTCGGCCCGAACATCATCCTCGGCCCGAACACCGAACTTCGGCCCGAACACCACTTCGGCCCGAACATCCCACTTCGGCCCGAACACCACTTCGGCCCGAACATCCCTCTTCGGCCCGAACTCTTCAATATCCAAGATTGTGTGACAAAAGGTGCTATACTAAAACATTCATAACTTTCAGCTCGGGTGTCCGTTTCACGCCCACGAGTAACCAAAATAGCTGGTTCGTTCGTCACTGCCAAGAACAAGTTCGGCCCGAACTCTTCACTGTTCCCGGCCCGAACTTCATTTCCGGCCCGAACTTCAACCTCGGCCCGAACTTCAACCTCGGCCCGAACTCCGAACTCGGCCCGAACTTCAACCTCGGCCCGAACATCATCCTTTGCCCGAACACCGAACTTCGGCCCGAACACCACTTCGGCCCGAACATCCCACTTCGGCCCGAACACCACTTCGGCCCGAACATCCCTCTTCGGCCCGAACTCTTCAATATCCAAGATTGTGTGACAAAAGGAGCTATACTAAAACATTCATAACTTTCAGCTCGGGTGTCCGTTTCACGCCCACGAGTAACCAAAATAGCTGGTTCGTTCGTCACTGCCAAGAACAAGTTCAGCCCGAACTCTTCACTGTTCCCGGCCCGAACTTCATTTTCGGCCCGAACTTCAACCTCGGCCCGAACTTCAACCTCGGCCCGAACTCCGACCTCGGCCCGAACTTCAACCTCGGCCCGAACATCATCCTCGCCCCGAACACCGAACTTCGGCCCGAACACCACTTCGGTGCGAACACCACTTCGGCCCGAACATCCCACTTCGGCCCGAACACCACTTCGGCCCGAACATCCCTCTTCGGCCCGAACTCTTCAATTTCCAAGATTGTGTGACAAAAGGTGCTATACTAAAACATTCATAACTTTCAGCTCGGGTGTCCGTTTGACGCCCACGAGTAACCAAAATAGTTGGTTCGTTGTCACTGCCAAGAACAAGTTCGGCCCGAACTCTTCACTGTTCCCGGCCCGAACTTCATTTTCGGCCGAACTTCATTTTCGACCCGAACCTCAACCTCGGCCCGAACTCCGACCTCGGCCCGAACTCCGACCTCGGCCCGAACATCATCCTCGGCCCGAACATCTTCCTCGGCCCGAACACCGAACTTCGGCCCGAACATCCCACTTCGGCCCGAACACCAGTTCTGGCCGAACATCCCTCTTCGGCCCGAACTCTTCAATATCCAAGATTGTGTGACAAAAGGTGCTATACTAAAACATTCATAACTTTCAGCTCGGGTGTCCGTTTCACGCCCACGAGTAACCAAAATAGCTGGTTCGTTCGTCACTGCCAAGAACAAGTTCGGCCCGAACTCTTCACTGTTCCCGGCCCGAACTTCATTTTCAGCATGAACTTCAACCTCGGCCCGAACTTCAACCTCGGCCCGAACTTCATCCTCGGCCCGAACTCCGACCTCGGCCCGAACTTCAACCTCGGCCCGAACATCATCCTCGGTCCAAACACCGAACTTCGGCCCGAACACCACTTCGGCCCGAACACCACTTCGGCCCGAACATCCCACTTCGGCCCGAACACCACTTCGGCCCGAACATCCCTCTTCGGCCCGAACTCTTCAATATCCAAGATTGTGTGACAAAAGGTGCTATACTAAAACATTCATAACTTTCAGCTCGGGTGTCCGTTTCACGCCCACAAGTAACCAAAATAGCTGGTTCGTTCGTCACTGCCAAGAACAAGTTCGGCCCGAATTCTTCACTGTTCCCGGCCCGAACTTCAACCTCGGCCCGAACTTCAACCTCGGCCCGAACTCCGACCTCGGCCCGAACTTCAACCTCGACCCGAACATCATCCTCGGCCCGAACACCGAACTTCGGCCCGAACACCAATTCGGCCCGAACACCACTTCGGCCCGAACACCACTTCGGGCCGAACATTCCACTTCGGCCCGAACACCACTTCGCCCCGAACATCCCTCTTCGGCCCGAACTCTTCAATATCCAAGATTGTGTGACAAATGGTGCTATACTAAAACATTCATGACTTTCAGCTCGGGTGTCCGTTTCACGCCCACGAGTAACCAAAATAGCTGGTTCGTTCGTCACTGCCAAGAACAAGTTCGGCCCGAACTCTTCACTGTTCCCGGCCCGAACTTCATTTTCAGCCCGAACTTCAACCTCGGCCCGAACTTCAACCTCGGCCCGAACTTCATCCTCGGCCCGAACTCCGACCTCGGCCCGAACTTCAACCTCGGCCCGAACATCATCCTCGGTCCAAACACCGAACTTCGGCCGGAACACCACTTCGGCCCGAACACCACTTCGGCCCGAACATCCCACTTCGGCCCGAACACCACTTCGGCCCGAACATCCCTCTTCGGCCCGAACTCTTCAATATCCAAGATTGTGTGACAAAAGGTGCTATACTAAAACATTCATAACTTTCAGCTCGGGTGTCCGTTTCACGCCCACGAGTAACCAAAATAGCTGGTTCGTTCGTCACTGCCAAGAACAAGTTCGGCCCGAACTCTTCACTGTTCCCGGCCCGAACTTCATTTTCAGCCCGAACTTCAACCTCGGCCCGAACTTCAACCTCGGCCCGAACTTCATCCTCGGCCCGAACTCCGACCTCGGCCCGAACTTCAACCTCGGCCCGAACATCATCCTCGGTCCAAACACCGAACTTCGTCCCGAACACCACTTCGGCCCGAACACCACTTCGGCCCGAACATCCCACTTCGGCCCGAACACCACTTCGGCCCGAACATCCCTCTTCGGCCCGAACTCTTCAATATCCAAGATTGTGTGACAAAAGGTGATATACTAAAACATTCATAACTTTCAGCTCGGGTGTCCGTTTCACGCCCACGAGTAACCAAAATAGCTGGTTCGTTCGTCACTGCCAAGAACAAGTTCGGCCCGAATTCTTCACTGTTCCCGGCCCGAACTTCAACCTCGGCCCGAACTTCAACCTCGGCCCGAACTCCGACCTCGGCCCGAACTTCAACCTCGACCCGAACATCATCCTCGGCCCGAACACCGAACTTCGGCCCGAACACCAATTCGGCCCGAACACCACTTCGGCCCGAACACCACTTCGGCCCGAACATCCCACTTCGGCCCGAACACCACTTCGCCCCGAACATCCCTCTTCGGCCCGAACTCTTCAATATCCAAGATTGTGTGACAAAGGGTGCTATACTAAAACATTCATGACTTTCAGCTCGGGTGTCCATTTCACGCCCACGAGTAACCAAAATAGTTGGTTCATTCATCACTGCCAAGAACAAGTTCGGCCCGAACTTCAACCTCGGCCCGAACTTCAACCTCGGCCCGAACTCCGACCTCGGCCCGAACTTCAACCTCGACCCGAACATCATCCTCGGGCCGAACACCGAACTTCGGCCCGAATACCACTTCAGCCCGAACACCACTTCGGCCCGAACATCCCACTTCGGCCCGAACACCACTTCGGCCCGAACATCCCTCTTCGGCCCGAACTCTTCAATATCCAAGATTGTGTGACAAAAGGTGCTATACTAAAACATTCATAACTTTCAGCTCGGGTGTCCGTGTCACGCCCACGAGTAACCAAAATAGCTGGTTCGTTCGTCACTGCCAAGAACAAGTTCGGCCCGAACTCTTCACTGTTCCCGGCCCGAACTTCATTTTCGGCCGAACTTCAACCTCGGCCCGAACTTCAACCTCGGCCCGAACTCCGACTTCGGCCCGAACTTCAACCTCGGCCCGAACATCATCCTCGGCCCGAACACCGAACTTCGGCCCGAACACCGAACTTCGGCCCGAACACCACTTCGGCCCGAACACCACTTCGGCCCGAACATCCCACTTCGGCCCGAACACCACTTCGCCCCGAACATCCCTCTTCGGCCCGAACTCTTCAATATCCAAGATTGTGTGACAAAAGGTGATATACTAAAACATTCATAACTTTCAGCTCGGGTGTCCGTTTCACGCCCACGAGTAACCAAAATAGCTGGTTCGTTCGTCACCGCCAAGAACAAGTTCGGCCCGAACTCTTCACTGTTCCCGGCCCGAACTTCAACCTCGGCCAGAACTTCAACCTCGGCCCGAACTCCGACCTCGGCCCGAACTTCAACCTCGACCCGAACATCATCCTCGGGCCGAACACCGAACTTCAGCCCGAACACCACTTCGGCCCGAACACCACTTCGGCCCGAACATCCCACTTCGGTCCGAACACCACTTCGCCCCGAACATCCCTCTTCGGCCCGAACTCTTCAATATCCAAGATTGTGTGACAAAAGGTGCTATACTAAAACATTCATAACTTTCAGCTCGGGTGTCCGTTTCACGCCCACGAGTAACCAAAATAGTTGGTTCGTTTGTCACTGCCAAGAACAAGTTCGGCCCGAACTTCAAACTCGGCCCGAACTTCAACCTCGGCCCGAACTCCGACCTCGGCCCGAACTTCAACCTCGACCCGAACATCATCCTCGGGCCGAACACCGAACTTCGGCCCGAATACCACTTCGGCCCGAACACCACTTCGGCCCGAACATCCCACTTCGGCCCGAACACCACTTCGGCCCGAACATCCCTCTTCGGCCCGAACTCTTCAATATCCAAGATTGTGTGACAAAAGGTGCTATACTAAAACATTCATAACTTTCAGCTCGGGTGTCCGTTTCACGCCCATGAGTAACCAAAATAGCTGGTTCGTTCGTCACTGCCAAGAACAAGTTCGGCCCGAACTCTTCACTGTTCCCGGCCCGAACTTCATTTTCGGCCCGAACTTCAACCTCGGCCCGAACTCCGACCTCGGCCCGAACTCCGACCTCGGCCCGAACATCATCCTCGGCCCGAACACCGAACTTCGGCCCGAACACCACTTCGGCCCGAACATCCCACTTCGGCCCGAACACCACTTCGGCCCGAACATCCCTCTTCGGCCCGAACATCCCTCTTCGGCCCGAACTCTTCAATATCCAAGATTGTGTGACAAAAGGTGCTATACTAAAACATTCATAACTTTCAGCTCGGGTGTCTGTTTCACGCCCACGAGTAACCAAAATAGCTGGTTCGTTCGTCACTGCCAAGAACAAGTTCGGCCCGAACTCTTCACTGTTCCCGGCCCGAACTTCATTTCCGGCCCGAACTTCAACCTCGTCCCGAACTTCAACCTCGGCCCGAACTCTGAACTCGGCCCGAACTTCAACCTCGGCCCGAACATCATCCTTGGCCCGAACACCGAACTTCGGCCCGAACACCACTTCGGCCCGAACACCACTTCGGCCCGAACATCCCACTTCGGCCCGAACACCACTTCGGCCCGAACATCCCTCTTCGGCCCGAACTCTTCAATATCCAAGATTGTGTGACAAAAGGTGCTATACTAAAACATTCATAACTTTCAGCTCGGGTGTCCGTTTCACGCCCACGAGTAACCAAAATAGCTGGTTCGTTCGTCACTGCCAAGAACAAGTTCAGCCCGAACTCTTCACTGTTCCCGGCCCGAACTTCATTTTCGGCCCGAACTTCAACCTCGGCCCGAACTCCGACCTCGGCCCGAACTTCAACCTCGGCCCGAACATCATCCTCGGCCCGAACACCGAACTTCGGCCCGAACACCACTTCGGTGCGAACACCACTTCGGCCCGAACATCCCACTTCGGCCCGAACACCACTTCGGCCCGAACATCCCTCTTCGGCCCGAACTCTTCAATATCCAAGATTGTGTGACAAAAGGTGCTATACTAAAACATTCATAACTTTCAACTCGGGTGTCCGTTTCACGCCCACGAGTAACCAAAATAGCTGGTTCGTTCGTCACTGCCAAGAACAAGTTCGGCCCGAACTCTTCACTGTTCCCGGCCCGAACTTCATTTTCGGCCGAACTTCATTTTCGACCCGAACTTCAACCTCGGCCCGAACTTCAACCTCGGCCCGAACTCCGACCTCGGCCCGAACTTCAACCTCGGCCCGAACATCATCCTCGGCCCGAACACCGAACTTCGGCCCGAACACCACTTCGGCCCGAACACCACTTCGGCCCGAATACCACTTCGGCCCGAACATCCCTCTTCGGCCCGAACTCTTCAATATCCAAGATTGTGTGACAAAAGGTGCTATACTAAAACATTCATAACTTTCAGCTCGGGTATCCGTTTCACGCCCACGAGTAACCAAAATAGCTGGTTCGTTCGTCACTGCCAAGAACAAGTTCGGCCCGAACTCTTCACTGTTCCCGGCCCGAACTTCATTTTCGGCCCGAACTTCAACCTCGGCCCGAACTTCAACCTCGGCCCCAACTCCGACCTCGGCCCGAACTTTAACCTCGGCTCGAACATCATCCTCGGCCCGAACACCGAACTTCGGCCCGAGCACCACTTCGGCCCGAACACCACTTCGGCCCGAACATCACACTTCGGCCCGAACACCACTTCGGCCCGAACATCCCTCTTCGGCCCGAACTCTTCAATATCCAAGATTGTGTGACAAAAGGTGCTATACTAAAATATTCATAACTTTCAGCTCGGGTGTCTGTTTCACTTCCACGAGTAACCAAAATAGCTGGTTCGTTCGTCACTGCCAAGAACAAGTTCGGCCCGAACTCTTCACTGTTACCGGCCCGAACTTCATTTTCGGCCCGAACTTCAACCTCGGCCCGAACTCCGACCTCGGCCCGAACTCCGACCTCGGCCCGAACATCATCCTCGGTCCGAACACCAAACTTCGGCCCGAACACCACTTCGGCCCGAACACCACTTCGGCCCGAACATCCCACTTCGGCCCGAACACCACTTCGCCCCGAACATCCCTCTTCGGCCCGAACTCTTCAATATCCAAGATTGTGTGACAAAAGGTGCTATACTAAAACATTCATAACTTTCAGCTCGGGTGTCCGTTTCACGCCCACGAGTAACCAAAATAGCTGGTTCGTTCGTCACTGCCAAGAACAAGTTCGGCCCGAACTCTTCACTGTTCCCGGCCCGAACTTCAACCTCGACCCGAACTCCGACCTCGGCCCGAACTTCAACCTCGACCCGAACATCATCCTCGGGCCGAACACCGAACTTCGGCCCGAACACCACTTCGGCCCGAACACCACTTCGGCCCGAACATCCCACTTCGGCCCGAACACCACTTCGGCCCGAACATCCCTCTTCGGCCCGAACTCTTCAATATCCAAGATTGTGTGACAAAAGGTGCTATACTAAAACATTCATAACTTTCAGCTCGGGTGTCCGTTTCACGCCCACGAGTAACCAAAATAGCTGGTTCGTTCGTCACTTCCAAGAACAAGTTCGGCCCGAACTCTTCACTGTTCCCGGCCCGAACTTTATTTTCGGCCCGAACTTCAACCTCGGCCCGAACTTCAACCTCGGCCCGAACTCCGACCTCGGCCCGAACTTCAACCTCGGCCCGAACATCATCCTCGGCCCGAACACCGAACTTCAGCCCGAACACCATTTCGGCCCGAACATCCCACTTCAGCCCGAACACCACTTCGGCCCGAACATCCCTCTTCGGCCCGAACTCTTCAATATCCAAGATTGTGTGACAAAAGGTGCTATACGAAAACATTCATAACTTTCATCTCGGGTGTCCGTTTCACGCCCACGAGTAACCAAAATTGCTGGTTCGTTCGTCACTACCAAGAACAAGTTCGGCCCGAACTCTTCACTGTTACCGGCCCGAATTTCATTTTCGGCCCGAACTTCAACCTTGGCCCGAACTCCGACCTCGGCCCGAACTCCGACATCGGCCCGAACATCATCCTCGGTCCGAACACCGAACTTCAGCCCGAACACCACTTCGGCCCGAACACCACTTCGGCCCGAACATCCCACTTCGGCCCGAACACCACTTCGGCCCGAACACCACTTCGCCCCGAACATCCCTCTTCGGCCCGAACTCTTCAATATCCAAGATTGTGTGACAAAAGGTGCTATACTAAAACATTCATAACTTTCAGCTCGGGTGTCCGTTTCACGCCCACGAGTAACCAAAATAGCTGGTTCGTTCGTCACTGCCAAGAACAAGTTCGGCCCGAACTCTTCACTGTTCCCGGCCCGAACTTCAACCTCAACCCGAACTCCGACCTCGGACCGAACTTCAACCTCGACCCGAACATCATCCTCGGGCCGAACACCGAACTTCGGCCCGAACACCACTTCGGCCCGAACACCACTTCGGCCCGAACATCCCACTTCGGCCCGAACACCACTTCGGCCCGAACATCCCTCTTCGGCCCGAACTCTTCAATATCCAAGATTGTGTGACAAAAGGTGCTATACTAAAACATTCATAACTTTCAGCTCGGGTGTCCGTTTCACGCCCACGAGTAACCAAAATAGCTGGTTCGTTCGTCACTGCCAAGAACAAGTTCGGCCCGAACTCTTCACTGTTCCCGGCCCGAACTTCAACCTCGACCCGAACTCCGACCTCGGCCCGAACTTCAACCTCGACCCGAACATCATCCTCGGGCCGAACACCGAACTTCGGCCCGAACACCACTTCGGCCCGAACACCACTTCGGCCCGAACATCCCACTTCGGCCCGAACACCACTTCGGCCCGAACATCCCTCTTCGGCCCGAACTCTTCAATATCCAAGATTGTGTGACAAAAGGTGCTATACTAAAACATTCATAACTTTCAGCTCGGGTGTCCGTTTCACGCCCACGAGTAACCAAAATAGCTGGTTCGTTCGTCACTGCCAAGAACAAGTTCGGCTCGAACTCTTCACTGTTCCCGGCCCGAACTTCATTTTCGGCCCGAACTTCAACCTCGGCCCGAACTTCAACCTCGGCCCGAACTTCAACCTCAGCCCGAACATCATCCTCGGCCCGAACACCGAACTTCAGCCCGAACACCATTTCGGCCCGAACATCCCACTTCAGCCCGAACACCACTTCGGCCCGAACATCCCTCTTCGGCCCGAACTCTTCAATATCCAAGATTGTGTGACAAAAGGTGCTATACTAAAACATTCATAACTTTCAGCTCGGGTGTCCGTTTCACGCCCACGAGTAACCAAAATTGCTGGTTCGTTCGTCACTGCCAAGAACAAGTTCGGCCCGAACTCTTCACTGTTACCGGCCCGAATTTCATTTTCGGCCCGAACTTCAACATCGGCCCGAACTCCGACCTCGGCCCGAACTCCGACATCGGCCCGAACATCATCCTCGGTACGAACACCGAACTTCGGCCAGAACACCACTTCGGCCCGAACACCACTTCGGCCCGAACATCCCACTTCGGCCCGAACACCACTTCGGCCCGAACACCACTTCGCCCCGAACATCCCTCTTCGGCCCGAACTCTTCAATATCCAAGATTGTGTGACAAAAGGTGTTATACTAAAACATTCATAACTTTCAGCTCGGGTGTCCGTTTCACGCCCACGAGTAACCAAAATAGCTGGTTCGTTCTTCACTGCCAAGAACAAGTTCGGCCCGAACTCTTCACTGTTCCCGGCCCGAACTTCAACCTCGACCCGAACTCCGACCTCGGCCCGAACTTCAACCTCGACCCGAACATCATCCTCGGGCCGAACACCGAACTTCGGCCCGAACACCACTTCGGCCCGAACACCACTTCGGCCTGAACATCCCACTTCGGCCCGAACACCACTTCGGCCCGAACATCCCTCTTCGGCCCGAACTCTTCAATATCCAAGATTGTGTGACAAAAGGTGCTATACTAAAACATTCATAACTTTCAGCTCGGGTGTCCGTTTCACGCCCACGAGTAACCAAAATAGCTGGTTCGTTCGTCACTGCCAAGAACAAGTTCGGCCCGAACTCTTCACTGTTCCCGGCCCGAACTTCATTTTCGGCCGAACTTCATTTTCGGCCCGAACTTCAACCTCGGCCCGAACTTCAACCTCGGCCCGAACTCCGACCTCGGCCCGAACTTCAACCTCGACCCGAACATCATCCTCGGCCCGAACACCGAACTTCGGCCCGAACACCATTTCGGCCCGAACATCCCACTTCAGCCCGAACACCACTTCGGCCCGAACATCCCTCTTCGGCCCGAACTCTTCAATATCCAAGATTGTGTGACAAAAGGTGCTATACTAAAACATTCATAACTTTCAGCTCGGGTGTCCGTTTCACGCCCACGAGTAACCAAAATTGCTGGTTCGTTCGTCACTGCCAAGAACAAGTTCGGCCCGAACTCTTCACTGTTACCGGCCCGAACTTCATTTTCGGCCCGAACTTCAACCTCGGCCCGAACTCCGACCTCGGCCCGAACTCCGACCTCGGCCCGAACATCATCCTCGGTCCAAACACCGAACTTCGGCCCGAACACCACTTCGGCCCGAACACCACTTCGGCCCGAACATCCCACTTCGGCCCGAACACCACTTCGCCCCGAACATCCCTCTACGGCCCGAACTCTTCAATATCCAAGATTGTGTGACAAAAGGTGATATACTAAAACATTCATAACTTTCAGCTCGGGTGTCCGTTTCACGCCCACGAGTAACCAAAATAGCTGGTTCGTTCGTCACTGCGAAGAACAAGTTCGGCCCGAACTCTTCACTGTTCCCGGCCCGAACGTCAACCTCGGCCCGAACTCCGACCTCGGCCCGAACTTCAACCTCGACCCGAACATCATCCTCGGGCCGAACACCGAACTTCGGCCCGAACACCACTTCGGCCCGAACACCACTTCGGCCCGAACACCACTTCGGCCCGAAGATCCCACTTCGGCCCGAACACCACTTCGGCCCGAACATCCCTCTTCGGCCCGAACTCTTCAATATCCAAGATTGTGTGACAAAAGGTGCTATACTAAAACATTCATAACTTTCAGCTCGGGTGTCCGTTTCACGCCCACGAGTAACCAAAATTGCTGGTTCGTTCGTCACTGCTAAGAACAAGTTCGGCCCGAACTCTTCACTGTTACCGGCCCGAATTTCATTTTCGGCCCGAACTTCAACCTCGGCCCGAACTCCGACCTCGGCCCGAACTCCGACATCGGCCCGAACATCATCCTCGGTACGAACACCGAACTTCGGCCCGAACACCACTTCGGCCCGAACACCACTTCGACCCGAACACCACTTCGCCCCGAACATCCCTCTTCGGCCCGAACTCTTCAATATCCAAGATTGTGTGACAAAAGGTGTTATACTAAAACATTCATAACTTTCAGCTCGGGTGTCCGTTTCACGCCCACGAGTAACCAAAATAGCTGGTTCGTTCTTCACTGCCAAGAACAAGTTCGGCCCGAACTCTTCACTGTTCCCGGCCCGAACTTCAACCTCGACCCGAACTCCGACCTCGGCCCGAACTTCAACCTCGACCCGAACATCATCCTCGGGCCGAACACCGAACTTCGGCCCGAACACCACTTCGGCCCGAACACCACTTCGGCCTGAACATCCCACTTCGGCCCGAACACCACTTCGGCCCGAACATCCCTCTTCGGCCCGAAGTCTTCAATATCCAAGATTGTGTGACAAAAGGTGCTATACTAAAACATCATAACTTTCAGCTCGGGTGTCCGTTTCACGCCCACGAGTAACCAAAATAGCTGGTTCGTTCGTCACTGCCAAGAACAAGTTCGGCCCGAACTCTTCACTGTTCCCGGCCCGAACTTCATTTTCGGCCGAACTTCATTTTCGGCCCGAACTTCAACCTCGGCCCGAACTTCAACCTCGGCCCGAACTCCGACCTCGGCCCGAACTTCAACCTCGACCCGAACATCATCCTCGGCCCGAACACCGAACTTCGGCCCGAACACCATTTCGGCCCGAACATCCCACTTCAGCCCGAACACCACTTCGGCCCGAACATCCCTCTTCGGCCCGAACTCTTCAATATCCAAGATTGTGTGACAAAAGGTGCTATACTAAAACATTCATAACTTTCAGCTCGGGTGTCCGTTTCACGCCCACGAGTAACCAAAATTGCTGGTTCGTTCGTCACTGCCAAGAACAAGTTCGGCCCGAACTCTTCACTGTTACCGGCCCGAACTTCATTTTCGGCCCGAACTTCAACCTCGGCCCGAACTCCGACCTCGGCCCGAACTCCGACCTCGGCCCGAACATCATCCTCGGTCCGAACACCGAACTTCGGCCCGAACACCACTTCGGCCCGAACATCCCACTTCGGCCCGAACACCACTTCGCCCCGAACATCCCTCTTCGGCCCGAACTCTTCAATATCCAAGATTGTGTGACAAAAGGTGATATACTAAAACATTCATAACTTTCAGCTCGGGTGTCCGTTTCACGCCCACGAGTAACCAAAATAGCTGGTTCGTTCGTCACTGCGAAGAACAAGTTCGGCCCGAACTCTTCACTGTTCCCGGCCCGAACTTCAACCTCGGCCCGAACTCCGACCTCGGCCCGAACTTCAACCTCGACCCGAACATCATCCTCGGGCCGAACACCGAACTTCGGTCCGAACACCACTTCGGCCCGAACACCACTTCGGCCCGAACACCACTTCGGCCCGAACATCCCACTTCGGCCCGAACACCACTTCGGCCCGAACATCCCTCTTCGGCCCGAACTCTTCAATATCCAAGATTGTGTGACAAAAGGTGCTATACTAAAACATTCATAACTTTCAGCTCGGGTGTCCGTTTCACGCCCACGAGTAACCAAAATTGCTGGTTCGTTCGTCACTGCCAAGAACAAGTTCGGCCCGAACTCTTCACTGTTACCGGCCCGAACATCATCCTCGGTACGAACACCGAACTTCGGCCCGAACACCACTTCGGCCCGAACACCACTTCGGCCCGAACATCCCACTTCGGCCCGAACACCACTTCGGCCCGAACACCACTTCGCCCCGAACATCCCTCTTCGGCCCGAACTCTTCAATATCCAAGATTGTGTGACAAAAGGTGTTATACTAAAACATTCATAACTTTCAGCTCGGGTGTCCGTTTCACGCCCACGAGTACCCAAAATAGCTGGTTCGTTCGTCACTGCCAAGAACAAGTTCGGCCCGAACTCTTCACTGTTCCCGGCCCGAACTTCAACCTCGACCCGAACTCCGACCTCGGCCCGAACTTCAACCTCGACCCGAACATCATCCTCGGGCCGAACACCGAACTTCGGCCCGAACACCACTTCGGCCCGAACACCACTTCGGCCTGAACATCCCACTTCGGCCCGAACACCACTTCGGCCCGAACATCCCTCTTCGGCCCGAACTCTTCAATATCCAAGATTGTGTGACAAAAGTTGCTATACTAAAACATTCATAACTTTCATCTCGGGTGTCCGTTTCACGCCCACGAGTAACCAAAATAGCTGGTTCGTTCGTCACTGCCAAGAACAAGTTCGGCCCGAACTCTTCACTGTTCCCGGCCCGAACTTCATTTTCGGCCGAACTTCATTTTCGGCCCGAACTTCAACCTCGGCCCGAACTTCAACCTCGGCCCGAACTCCGACCTCGGCCCGAACTTCAACCTCGGCCCGAACATCATCCTCGGCCCGAACACCGAACTTCGGCCCGAACACCATTTCGGCCCGAACATCCCACTTCAGCCCGAACACCACTTCGGCCCGAACATCCCTCTTCGGCCCGAACTCTTCAATATCCAAGATTGTGTGTCAAAAGGTGCTATACTAAAACATTCATAACTTTCAGCTCGGGTGTCCGTTTCACGCCCACGAGTAACCAAAATTGCTGGTTCGTTCGTCACTGCCAAGAACAAGTTCGGCCCGAACTCTTCACTGTTACCGGCCCGAACATCATCCTCGGTACGAACACCGAACTTCGGCCCGAACACCACTTCGGCCCGAACACCACTTCGGCCCGAACATCCCACTTCGGCCCGAACACCACTTCGGCCCGAACACCACTTCGCCCCGAACATCCCTCTTCGGCCCGAACTCTTCAATATCCAAGATTGTGTGACAAAAGGTGTTATACTAAAACATTCATAACTTTCAGCTCGGGTGTCCGTTTCACGCCCACGAGTACCCAAAATAGCTGGTTCGTTCGTCACTGCCAAGAACAAGTTCGGCCCGAACTCTTCACTGTTCCCGGCCCGAACTTCAACCTCGACCCGAACTCCGACCTCGGCCCGAACTTCAACCTCGACCCGAACATCATCCTCGGGCCGAACACCGAACTTCGGCCCGAACACCACTTCGGCCCGAACACCACTTCGGCCTGAACATCCCACTTCGGCCCGAACACCACTTCGGCCCGAACATCCCTCTTCGGCCCGAACTCTTCAATATCCAAGATTGTGTGACAAAAGTTGCTATACTAAAACATTCATAACTTTCATCTCGGGTGTCCGTTTCACGCCCACGAGTAACCAAAATAGCTGGTTCGTTCGTCACTGCCAAGAACAAGTTCGGCCCGAACTCTTCACTGTTCCCGGCCCGAACTTCATTTTCGGCCGAACTTCATTTTCGGCCCGAACTTCAACCTCGGCCCGAACTTCAACCTCGGCCCGAACTCCGACCTCGGCCCGAACTTCAACCTCGGCCCGAACATCATCCTCGGCCCGAACACCGAACTTCGGCCCGAACACCATTTCGGCCCGAACATCCCACTTCAGCCCGAACACCACTTCGGCCCGAACATCCCTCTTCGGCCCGAACTCTTCAATATCCAAGATTGTGTGTCAAAAGGTGCTATACTAAAACATTCATAACTTTCAGCTCGGGTGTCCGTTTCACGCCCACGAGTAACCAAAATTGCTGGTTCGTTCGTCACTGCCAAGAACAAGTTCGGCCCGAACTCTTCACTGTTACCGGCCCGAACTTCATTTTCGGCCCGAACTTCAACCTCGGCCCGAACTCCGACCTCGGCCCGAACTCCGACCTCGGCCCGAACATCATCCTCGGTCCGAACACCGAACTTCGGCCCGAACACCACTTCGGCCCGAACACCACTTCGGCCCGAACATCCCACTTCGGCCCGAACACCACTTCGCCACGAACATCCCTCTTCGGCCCGAACTCTTCAATATCCAAGATTGTGTGACAAAAGGTGATATACTAAAACATTCATAACTTTCAGCTCGGGTGTCCGTTTCACGCCCACGAGTAACCAAAATAGCTGGTTCGTTCGTCACTGCGAAGAACAAGTTCGGCCCGAACTCTTCACTGTTCCCGGCCCGAACTTCAACCTCGGCCCGAACTCCGACCTCGGCCCGAACTTCAACCTCGACCCGAACATCATCCTCGGGCCGAACACCGAACTTCGGCCCGAACACCACTTCGGCCCGAACACCACTTCGGCCCGAACACCACTTCGGCCCGAACACCACTTCGGCCCGAACATCCCACTTCGGCCCAAACACCACTTCGGCCCGAACATCCCTCTTCGGCCCGAACTCTTCAATATCCAAGATTGTGTGACAAAATGTGCTATACTAAAACATTCATAACTTTCAGCTCGGGTGTCCGTTTCACGCCCACGAGTAACCAAAATAGCTGGTTCGTTCGTCTCTGCCAAGAACAAGTTCGGCCCGAACTCTTCACTGTTCCCGGCCCGAACTTCATTTTCGGCCCGAACTTCAACCTCGGCCCCAACTCCGACCTCGACCCGAACTTCAACCTCGGCTCGAATATCATCCTCGGCCCGAACACCGAACTTCGGCCCGAGCACCACTTCGGCCCGAACACCACTTCGGCCCGAACATCACACTTCGGCCCGAACACCACTTCGGCCCGAACATCCCTCTTCGGCCCGAACTCTTCAATATCCAAGATTGTGTGACAAAAGGTGCTATACTAAAATATTCATAACTTTCAGCTCGGGTGTCCGTTTCATGCCCACGAGTAACCAAAATAGCTGGTTCGTTCGTCACTGCCAAGAACAAGTTCGGCCCGAACTCTTCACTGTTACCGGCCCGAACTTCATTTTCGGCCCGAACTTCAACCTCGGCCCGAACTCCGACCTCGGCCCGAACTCCGACCTCGGCCCGAACATCATCCTCGGTCCGAACACCGAACTTCGGCCCGAACACCACTTCGGCCCGAACACCACTTCGGCCCGAACATCCCACTTCGGCCCGAACACCACTTCGCCCCGAACATCCCCCTTCGGCCCGAACTCTTCAATATCCAAGATTGTGTGACAAAAGGTGCTATACTAAAACATTCATAACTTTCAGCTCGGGTGTCCGTTTCATGCCCACGAGTAACCAAAATAGCTGGTTCGTTCGTCACTGCCAAGAACAAGTTCGGCCCGAACTCTTCATTGTTCCCGGCCCGAACTTCAACCTCGGCCCGAACTCCGACCTCGGCCCGAACTTCAACCTCGACCCGAACATCATCCTCGGGCCGAACACCGAACTTCGGCCCGGACACCACTTCGGCCCGAACACCACTTCGGCCCGAACATCCCACTTCGGCCCGAACACCACTTCGGCCCGAACATCCCTCTTCGGCCCGAACTCTTCAATATCCAAGATTGTGAGACAAAAGGTGCTATACTAAAACATTCATAACTTTCAGCTCGGGTGTCCGTTTCACGCCCACGAGTAACCAAAATAGCTGGTTCGTTCGTCACTGCCAAGAACAAGTTCGGCCCGAACTCTTCACTGTTCCCGGCCCGAACTTCATTTTCGGCCCGAACTTCAACCTCGGCCCGAACTTCAACCTCGGCCCGAACTCCGACCTCGGCCCGAACTTCAACCTCGGCCCGAACATCATCCTCGGCCCGAACACCGAACTTCGGCCCGAACACCATTTCGGCCCGACCATCCCACTTCAGCCCGAACACCACTTCGGCCCGAACATCCCTCTTCGGCCCGAACTCTTCAATATCCAAGATTGTGTGACAAAAGGTGCTATACTAAAACATTCATAACTTTCAGCTCGGGTGTCCGTTTCACGCCCACGAGTAACCAAAATTGCTAGTTCGTTCGTCACTGCCAAGACAAGTTCGGCCCGAACTCTTCACTGTTCCCGGCCCGAACTTCATTTTCGGCCCGAACTTCAACCTCGGCCCGAACTCCGACCTCGGCCCGAACTCCGACCTCGGCCCGAACATCATCCTCGGTCCGAACACCGAACTTCGACCGGAACACCACTTCGGCCCGAACACCACTTCGGCCCGAACATCCCACTTCGGCCCGAACACCACTTCGGCCCGAACATCCCACTTCGGCCCGAAGTCTTCAATATCCAAGATTGTGTGACAAAAGGTGTTATACTAAAACATTCATAAGTTTTAGCTCGGGTGTCCGTTTCACGCCCACGAGTAACCAAAATAGCTGGTTCGTTAATCACTGCCAAGAACAAGTTCGGCCCGAACTCTTCACTGTTCCCGGCCCGAACTTCATTTTCGGCCAGAACTTCATTTTCGGCCCGAACTTCATTGTCGGCCCGAACTTCAACCTCGGCCCGAACTTCAACGTCGGCCCGAACTCCGACCTCGACCCGAACTTCAACCTCGGCCCGAACATCATCCTCGGCCCGAACTTCGAACTTCGGCCCGAACACCACTTCGGCCCGAACACCACTTCGGCCCGAACACCACTTCGGCCCGAACACCACTTCGGCCCGAACACCACTTCGGCCCGAACACCACTTCGGCCCGAACATCCCACTTCGGCCCGAACACCACTTCGCCCGAACATCCCTCTTCGACCGAAGTCTTCAATATCCAAGATTGTGTGACAAAAGGTGTTATACTAAAACATTCATAAGTTTTAGCTCGGGTGTCCGTTTCACGCCCACGAGTAACCAAAATAGCTGGTTCGTTAATCACTGCCAAGAACAAATTCGGCCTGAACTCTTCACTGTTCCCGGCCCGAACCTCTTTTTCGGCCCGAACTCCGACCTCGGCCCGAACTTCAACCTCGACCCGAACATCATCCTCGGGCCGAACACCGAACTTCGACCCGAACACCACTTCGACCCGAACATCCCACTTCAGCCCGAACACCACTTCGGCCCGAACATCCCTCTTCGGGCCGAACTCTTCAATATCCAAGATTGTGGGACAAAAGGTGCTATACTAAAACATTCATAACTTTCAGCTCGGGTGTCCGTTTCACGCCCACGAGTAACCAAAATAGCTGGTTCGTTCGTCACTGCCAAAAACAAGTTCGGCCCGAACTCTTCACTGTTCCCGGCCCGAACTTCATTTTCGGCCCGAACTTCAACCTCGGCCCGAACATCATCCTCGGCCCGAACACCGAACTTCGGCCCGAACACCACTTCGGCCCGAACACCACTTCGGCCCGAAACCACTTCGGCCCGAACACCACTTCGGCCTGAACATCCCACTTCGGCCCGAACACCACTTCGCCCGAACATCCCTCTTCGACCGAAGTCTTCAATATCCAAAATTTGTGTGACAAAAGGTGTTATACTAAAACATTCATAAGTTTTAGCTCGGGTGTCCGTTTCACGCCCACGAGTAACCAAAATAGCTGGTTCGTTAATCACTGCCAAGAACAAGTTCAGCCCGAACTCTTCGCTGTTCCCGGCCCGAACTTCATTTTCGGCTCGAACTTCACTTTCGGCCCGAACTTCATTGTCGGCCCGAACTTCAACCTCGGCCCGAACTTCAACCTCGGCCCGATCTCCGACCTCGGCCCGAACTTCCACCTTGGCCCGAACATCATCCTCGGCCCGAACACCGAACTTCGGCCCGAACACCACTTTGGCCCGTACACCATTTCGGCCCGAACATCCCACTTCGGCCCGAACACCACTTCGGCCCGAACATCCCTGTTCGGCCCGAACTCTTCAATATCCAAGATTGTGTGACAAAAGGTGCTACACTAAAACATTCATAACTTTCAGCTCGGGTGTCCGTTTCACGCCCACGAGTAACCAAAATAGCTGGGTCGTTCGTCACTGCCAAGAACAAGTTCGGCCCGAACTCTTCACTGTTCCCGGCCCGAACTTCATTTTCCGCCCGAACTTCAACCTCGGCCCGAACTTCAACCTCGGCCCGAACTCCGACCTCGGCCCGAACTTCAACCTCGGCCCGAACATCATCCTCGGCCCGAACACCAAACTTCGGCCCGAACACCACTTCGGCCCGAACATCCCACTTCGGCCCGAACACCACTTCGCCCCGAACATCCCTCTTCGGCCCGAACTGTTCAATATCCAAGATTGTGTGACAAAAGGTGTTATACTAAAACATTCATAACTTTCAGCTCGGGTGACCGTTTCACGCCCACGAGTAACCAAAATAGCTGGTTCATTCGTCACTGCCAAGAACAAGTTCGGCCCGAACTCTTCACTGTTCCCGGCCCGAACTTCAACCTCGGCCCGAACTTCAACCTCGGCCCGAACTCCGACCTCGGCCCGAACTTCAACCTCGACCCGAACATCATCCTCGGGCCGAACACCGAACTTCGGCCCGAACACCACTTCGACCCGAACATCCCACTTCGGCCCGAACACCACTTCGGCCCGAACATCCCTCTTCGGGCCGAACTCTTCAATATCCAAGATTGTGGGACAAAAGGTGCTATACTAAAACATTCATAACTTTCAGCTCGGGTGTCCGTTTCACGCCCACGAGTAACCAAAATAGCTGGTTCGTTCGTCACTGCCAAAAACAAGTTCGGCCCGAACTCTTCACTGTTCCCGGCCCGAACTTCATTTTCGGCCCGAACTTCAACCTCGGCCCGAACATCAACCTCGGCCCCGACTCCGACCTCGGCCCGAACTTCAACCTCGGCTCGAACATCATCCTCGGCCCGAACACCGAACTTCGGCCCGAGCACCACTTCGGCCCGAACACCACTTCGGCCCGAACATCACACTTCGGCCCGAACACCACTTCGGCCCGAACATCCCTCTTCGGCCCGAACTCTTCAATATCCAAGATTGTGTGACAAAAGGTGTTATACTAAAATATTCATAACTTTCAGCTCGGGTGTCCGTTTCACGCCCACGAGTAACCAAAATAGCTGGTTCGTTCGTCACTGCCAAGAACAAGTTCGGCCCGAACTCTTCACTGTTACCGGTCCGAACTTCATTTTCGGCCCGAACTTCAACCTCGGCCCGAACTTCAACCTCGGCCCGAACTCCGACCTCGGCCCGAACTTCAACCTCGGCCCGAACATCATCCTGGGCCCGAACACCGAACTTCGGCCCGAACACCATTTCGGCCCGAACATCCCACTTCGGCTTGAACACCACTTCGGCCCGAACATCCCTCTTAGGCCCGAACTCTTCAATATCGAAGATTGTGTGACAAAAGGTGCTATACTAAAACATTCATAATTTTCAGCTCGGGTGTCCGTTTCACGCCCACGAGTAACCAAAATTGCTGGTTCGTTCGTCACTGCCAAGAACAAGTTCGTCCCGAACTCTTCACTGTTCCCGCCTGAACTTCATTTTCGGCCCAAACTACAACCTCGGTCCGAACTTCAACCTCGGCCCGAACTCCGACCTCGGCCCGAACTCCGACCTCGGCCCGAACATCATCCTCGGTCCGAACACCGAACTTCGGCCCGAACACCACTTCGGCCCGAACACCACTTCGGCCCGAACATCCCACTTCGGCCCGAACACAACTTCGGCTCGAACATCCCTCTTCGACCCGAACTCTTCAATATCTAAGATTGTGTGACAATAGGTGCTATACTAAAACATTCATAACTTTCAGCTCGGGTGTCCATTTCACGCCCACGAGTAACGAAAATAGCTGGTTCGTTCGTCACTGCCAAGAACAAATTCGGCCTGAACTCTTCACTGTTCCCGGCCCGAACCTCTTTTTCGGCCCGAACTTCATTTTCGGCCCGAACTTCATTGTCGGCCCGAACTTCAACCTCGGCCCGAACTTCAACCTCGGCCCGAACTCCGACCTCGGCCCGAACTTCAACCTCGGCCCGAACATCATCCTCGGCCCGAACACCGAACATCGGCCAAACACCACTTCGGCCCGAACACCACTTCGGCCCGAACATCCCACTTCGGCCCAAACACCACTTCGGCCCGAACATCCCACTTCGGCCCGAAGTCTTCAATATCCAAGATTGTGTGACAAAAGGTGTTATACTAAAACATTCATAAGTTTTAGCTCGGGTGTCCGTTTCACGCCCACGAGTAACCAAAATAGCTGGTTCGTTAATCACTGCCAAGAACAAGTTCGGCCCGAACTCTTCACTGTTCCCGGCCCGAACTTCATTTTCGGCCAGAACTTCATTTTCGGCCCGAACTTCATTGTCGGCCCGAACTTCAACCTCGGCCCGAACTTCAACGTCGGCCCGAACTCCGATCGCGGCCCGAACTTCAACCTCGGCCCGAACATCATCCTCGGCCCGAACACCGAACTTCGGCCCGAACATCATCCTCGGCCCGAACACCGAACTTCGGCCCAAACACCACTTTGGCCCGTACACCATTTCGGCCCGAACATCCCACTTCGGCCCGAACACCACTTCGGCCCGAACATCCCTCTTCGGCCCGAACTCTTCAATATCCAAGATTGTGTGACAAAAGGTGCTACACTAAAACATTCATAACTTTCAGCTCGGGTGTCCGTTTCACGCCCACGAGTAACCAAAATTGCTGGTTCGTTCGTCACTGCCAAGAACAAGTTCGTCTCGAACTCTTCACTGTTCCCGGCCCGAACTTCATTTTCGGCCCGAACTTCAACCTCGGCCCGAACTTCAACCTCGGCCCGAACTCCGACCTCGGCCCGAACTCCGACCTCGGCCCGAACATCATCCTCGGTCCGAACACCGAACTTCGGCCCGAACACCACTTCGGCCCGAACACCACCTCGGCCCGAACATCCCACTTCGGCCCGAACACCACTTCGGCCCGAACATCCCTCTTCGACCCGAACTCTTCAATATCTAAGATTGTGTGACAAAAGGTGCTATACTAAAACATTCATAACTTTCAGCTCGGGTGTCCGTTTCACGCCCACGAGTAACCAAAATAGTTGGTTCGTTCGTCACTGCCAAGAACAAATTCGGCCTGAACTCTTCACTGTTCCCGGCCCGAACTTCATTTTCGGCCCGAACTTCATTGTCGGCCCGAACTTCAACCTCGGCCCGAACTTCAACCTCGGCCCGAACTCCGACCTCGGCCCGAACTTCAACCTCGTCCCGAACATCATCCTCGGCCCGAACACCGAACTTCAGCCCGAACACCACTTCGGCCCGAACACCACTTCGGCCCGAACATCCCACTTCGGCCCGAACACCACTTCGGCCCGAACATCCCTCTTCGGCCCGAAGTCTTCAATATCCAAGATTGTGTGACAAAAGGTGTTATACTAAAACATTCATAAGTTTTAGCTCGGGTGTCCGTTTCACGCCCACGAGTAACCAAAATAGCTGGTTCGTTAATCACTGCCAAGAACAAGTTCGGCCCGAACTCTTCACTGTTCCCGGCCCGAACTTCATTTTCGGCCCGAACTTCAACCTCGGCCCGAACTTCAACCTCGACCCGAACTCCGACCTCAGCCCGAACTTCAACCTCGACCCGAACATCATCCTCGGCCCGAACACCACACTTCGGCCCGAACACCACTTCGGCCCGAATATCCCTCTTCGGCCCGAACACTTCAATATCCAAGGTTGTGTGATAAAAGGTTCTATACTAAAACATTCATAACTTTCAGCTCGGGTGTCCGTTTCACGCCCACGAGTAACCAAAATAGCTGGTTCGTTCGTCACTGCCAAGAACAAGTTCGGCCCGAACTCTTCACTGTTCCCGGCCCGAACTTCATTTTCGGCCCGAACTTCAACCTCGGCCCGAACTCCGACCTCGGCCCGAACTCCGACCTCGGCCCGACCTTCAACCTCGGCCCGAACATCATCCTCGGCCCGAACACCGAACTTCGGCCCGAACACCACTTCGGCCCGAACACCACTTCGGCCCGAACATCCCACTTCGGCCCGAACACCACTTCGGCCCGAACATCCCACTTCGGCCCGAAGTCTTCAATATCCAAGATTGTGTGACAAAAGGTGTTATACTAAAACATTCATAAGTTTTAGCTCGGGTGTCCGTTTCACGCCCACGAGTAACCAAAATAGCTGGTTCGTTAATCACTGCCAAGAACAAGTTCGGCCCGAACTCTTCACTGTTCCCGGCCCGAACTTCATTTTCGGCCAGAACTTCATTTTCGGCCAGAACTTCATTGTCGGCCCGAACTTCAACCTCGGCCCGAACTTCAACCACGGCCCGAACATCATCCTCGGCCCGAACACCGAACTTCGGCCCGAACACCACTTCGGCCCGAACACCACTTCGGCCCGAACACCACTTCGGCCCGAACATCCCACTTCGGCCCGAACACCACTTCGGCCCGAACATCCCTCTTCGACCGAAGTCTTCAATATCCAAGATTGTGTGACAAAAGGTGTTATACTAAACATTCATAAGTTTTAGCTCGGGTGTCCGTTTCACGCCCACAAGTAACCAAAATAGCTGGTTCGTTAATCACTGCCAAGAACAAGTTCAGCCCGAACTCTTCACTGTTCCCGGCCCGAACTTCCTTTCGGCCCGAACTTCACTTTCGGCCCGAACTTCATTGTCGGCCCGAACTTCAACCTCGGCCCGAACTTCGACCTCGGCCCGAACTCCGACCTCGGCCCGAACTTCAACCTTGGCCCGAACATCATCCTCGGCCCGAACACCGAACTTCGGCCCGAACACCACTTTGGCCCGTACATCATTTCGGCCCGAACATCCCACTTCGGCCCGAACACCACTTCGGCCCGAACATCCCTCTTCGGCCCGAACTTTTCAATATCCAAGATTGTGTGACAAAAGGTGCTACACTAAAACATTCATAACTTTCAGCTCGGGTGTCCGTTTCACGCCCACGAGTAACCAAAATTGTTGGTTCATTCGTCACTGCCAAGAACAAGTTCGTCCCGAACTCTTCACTGTTCCCGGCCCGAACTTCATTTTCGGCCCGAACTTCAACCTCGGCCCGAACTTCAACCTCGGCCCGAACTCCGACCTCGGTCCGAACATCATCCTCGGTCCGAACACCGAACTTCGGCCCGAACACCACTTCGGCCCGAACACCACCTCGGCCCGAACATCCCACTTCGGCCCGAACACCACTTCGGCCCGAACATCCCTCTTCGACCCGAACTCTTCAATATCTAAGATTGTGTGACAAAAGGTGCTATACTAAAACATTCATAACTTTCAGCTCGGGTGTCCGTTTCACGCCCACGAGTAACCAAAATAGTTGGTTCGTTCGTCACTGCCAAGAACAAATTCGGCCTGAACTCTTCACTGTTCCCGGCCCGAACTTCATTTTCGGCCCGAACTTCATTGTCGGCCCGAACTTCAACCTCAGCCCGAACTTCAACCTCGTCCGAACATCATCCTCGGCCCGAACACCGAACTTCAGCCCGTACACCACTTCGGCCCGAACACCACTTCGGCCCGAACATCCCACTTCGGCCCGAACACCACTTCGGCCCGAACATCCCTCTTCGGCCCGAAGTCTTCAATATCCAAGATTGTGTGACAAAAGGTGTTATACTAAAACATTCATAAGTTTTAGCTCGGGTGTCCGTTTCACGCCCACGAGTAACCAAAATAGCTGGTTCGTTAATCACTGCCAAGAACAAGTTCAGCCCGAACTCTTCACTGTTCCCGGCCCGAACTTCATTTTCGGCCCGAACTTCAACCTCGGCCCGAACTTCAACCTCGGCCCGAACTCCGACCTCAGCCCGAACTTCAACCTCGGCCCGAACATCATCCTCGGCCCGAACACCGTACTTCGGCCCGAACACCACACTTCGGCCCGAACACCACTTCGGCCCGAATATCCCTCTTCGGCTCGAACACTTCAATATCCAAGGTTGTGTGACAAAAGGTTCTATACTAAAACATTCATAACTTTCAGCTCGGGTGTCCGTTTCATGCCCACGAGTAACCAAAATAGCTGGTTCGTTCGTCACTGCCAAGAACAAGTTCGGCCCGAACTCTTCACTGTTCCCGGCCCGAACTTCATTTTCGGCCAGAACTTCAACCTCGGCCCGAATTTCAACCTCGGCGCGAACTCCGACCTCGGCCCGAACTTCAACCTCGGCCCGAACATCATCCTCGGCCCGAACACCGAACTTCGGCCCGAACACCACTTCGGCCCGAACACCACTTCGGCCCGAACATCCCACTTCGGCCCGAACATCCCTCTCCGGTCCGAACTCTTCAATATCCAAGATTGTGTAACAAAAGGTGCTACACTAAAACATTCTTAACTTTCAGCTCGGGTGTCTGTATCACGCCCACGAGTAACCAAAATAGCTGGTTCGTTCGTCACTGCCAAGGACAAGTTCGGCCCGAACTCTTCACTGTTCCCGGCCCGAACTTCATTTTCGGCCCGAACTTCAACCTCGGACCGAACTCCGACCTCGGCCCGAACTCCGACCTCGGCCCGAACATCATCCTCGGCCCGAACACCGAACTTCGGCCCGAACACCACTTCGGCCCGAACATCCCACTTCGGCCCGAACACCACTTCGGCCCGAACATCCCTCTTCGGCCCGAACTCTTCAATTTCCAAGATTGTGTGACAAAAGGTGCTATACTAAAACATTCATAACTTTCAGCTCGGGTGTCCTTTTCACGCCCACGACTAACCAAAATAGCTGGTTCGTTCGTCACTGCCAAGAACAAGTTCGGCCCGAACTCTTCACTATTCCCGGCCCGAACTTCAACCTCGGCCCGAACTTCAACCTCGGCCCGAACTTCAACCTCAGCCCGAACTCCGACCTCGGCCCGAACTCCAACCTCGGCCCGAACATCATCCTCGGCCCGAACACCCACTACGGCCCGAACATCCCACTTCGGCCCGAACACCACTTCGGCCCGAACACCACTTCGGCCCGAACATCCCTCTTCGGCCCGAACTCTTCAATAACCAAGATTGTGTGACAAAAGGTGTTATACTAAAACATTCATAACTTTCAGCTCGGGTGTCCGTTTCACGCCCACGAGTAACCAAAATAGTTGGTTCGTTCGTCACTACCAAGAACAAGTTCGGCCCGAACTCTTCACTGTTCCAGGCCCGAACTGCATTTTCGGCCCGAACTTCAACCTCGGCCCGAACTTCAACCTCGGCCCGAACTCCGACCTCGGCCCGAACTTCAACCTCGGCCCGAACATCATCCTCGGCCCGAACACCGAACTTCGGCCTGAACACCACTTCGGCCCGAACATCCCTCTTCGGCCCGAACTCTTCAATATCCAAGATTGTGTGACAAAAGGTGCTATACTAAAACATTCATAACTTTCAGCTCGGGTGTCCGTTTCACGCCCACGAGTAACCAAAATAGCTGGTTCGTTCGTCACTGCCAAGAACAAGTTCGGCCCGAACTCTTCACTGTTCCCGGCCCGAACTTCATTATCGGCCCGAACTTCAACCTCGGCCCGAACTCCGACCTCGGCCCGAACTTCAACCTCGGCCCGAACATCATCCTCGGCCCGAACACCGAACTTCGGCCCGAACACCACTTCGGCCCGAACGTCCCACTTCGGCCCGAACGCCACTTCAGCCCGAACATCCCTCTTCGGCCCGAACTCTTCAATATCCAAGATTGTGTGACAAAAGGTGCTATACTAAAACATTCTTAACTTTCAACTCGGGTGTCCGTCTCACGCCCACGAGTAACCAAAATAGCTGGTTCGTTCGTCACTGCCAAGAACAAGTTCGGCCCGAATTCTTCACTGTTCCTGGCCCGAACTTCATTTTCAGCCCGAACTTCAACCTCGGCCCGAACTTCAACCTCGGCCCGAACTCCGACCTCGGCCCGAACTTCAACCTCGGCCCGAACATCATCCTCGGCCCGAACACCGAACTTCGGCCCGAACACCACTTCGGCCCGAACACCACTTCGGCCCGAACATCCCTCTTCGGCCCGAACACCACTTCGGCCCGAACACCCCTCTTCGGCCCGAACTCTTCAATATCCAAGATTGTGTGACAAAAGGTGCTATACTAAAACATTCATAAGTTTCAGCTCGGGTGTCCGTTTCACGCCCACGAGTAACCAAAATAGTTGGTTCTTTTGTCACAGCCAAGAACAAGTTCGGCCCGAACTCTTCACTGTTCCCGGCCCGAACTTCATTTTCGTTCCGAACTTCAACCTCGGCCCGAACTTCAACCTCGACCCGAACTTCAACCTCGGCCCGAAGTCCGACCTCGGCCCGAACTTCAACCTCGGCCCGAAATCATCCTCGGCCCGAACACCGAACTTCGTCCCGAACACCACTTCGGCCCGAACATCCCACTTCGGCCCGAACACCACTTCGGCCCGAACATCCCTCTTCGGCCCGATCTCTTCAATATCCAAGATTGTGTGACAAAAGGTGCTATACTAAAACATTCATAACTTTCAGCTCGGTTGTCCTTTTCACGCCCACGAGTAACCAAAATAGCTGGTTCGTTCGTCACTGCAAAGAACAATTTCGGCCCGAACTCTTCACTGTTCCCGGCCCGAACTTCAACCTCGGCCCGAATTCCGACCTCGGCCCGAACTTCAACCTCGGCCCGAAACACCACTTCGGCTCGAACATCCCTCTTCGGACCGAACTCTTCAATATCCTAGATTGTGTGACAAAAGGTGTTATACTAAAACATTCATAACTTTCAGCTCGGGTGTCCGTTTCACGCCCACGAGTAACCAAAATAGCTGGTTCGTTCGTCACTGCCAAGAACAAGTTCGGCCCGAACTCTTCACTATTCCCGGCCCGAACTTCATTATCGGCCCGAACTTCAACCTCGGCCCGAACTCCGACCTCGGCCCGAACTTCAACCTCGGCCTGAACATCACCCTCGGCCTGAACACCGAACTTCGGCCCGAACACCACTTCGCCCCGAACACCACTTCGGCCCTAACATCCCACTTCGGCCCGAACACCACTTCGGCCCGAACATCCCTCTTCGGCCCAAACTCTTCAATATCCAAGATTGTGTGACAAAAGGTGCTATACTAAAACATTCATAACTTTCAGCTCGGGTGTCCGTCTCACGCCCAAGATGTAACCAAAATAGCTGGTTCGTTCGTCACTGCCAAGAACAAGTTCGGCCCGAACTCTTCACTGTTCCCGGCCCGAACTTCATTTTCGGCCCTAACTTCAACCTCGGCCCGAACTTCAACCTCGGCCCAAACTCCGACCTCGGCCCGAACTTCAACCTCGGCCCGAACATCATCCTCGCCCCGAACACCACTTCGGCTCGAACACCACTTCGGCCCGAACACCACTTCGGTCCGAACATCCCTCTTCGGCCCGAACTCTTCAATATCCAAGATTGTGTGACAAAAGGTGATATACTAAAACATTCATAACTTTCAGCTCGGGTGTCCGTTTCACGCCCACGAGTAACCAAAATAGCTGGTTCGTTCGTCACTGCCAAGAACAAGTTCGGCCCGAACTCTTCACTGTTCCTGGCCCGAACTTCATTTTCGGCCCGAACTTCAACCTCGGCCCGAACTTCAACCTCGGCCCGAACTCCGACCTCGGCCCGAACTTCAACCTCGGCCTGAACATCATCCTCGGCCTGAACACCGAACTTCGGCCCGAACACCACTTCGCCCCGAACACCACTTCGGCACTAACGTCCCACTTCGGCCCGAACATCCCTCTTTGGCCCGATCTCTTCAATATCCAAGATTTTGTGACAAAAGGTGCTATACTAAAACATTCATAACTTTCAGCTCGGGTGTGACAAAAGGTGCTTTACTAAAACATTCATAACTTTCAGCTCGGGTGTCCGTTTCACGCCCACGAGTAACAATAATAGCTGGTTCGTTCGTTACTGCCAAGAACAAGTTCGGCCCGAACTCTTCACTGTTCCCGGCCCGAACTTCAACCTCGGCCCGAACTTCAACCTCGGCCCGAACTCCGACCTCGGCCCGAACTTCAACCTCGGCCCGAACATCACCCTCGGCCCGAACACCGAACTTCGGCCCGAACACCACTTCGTCCCGAACATCCCTCTTCGGCCCGAACTCTTCAATATCCAGGATTGTGTGACAAAAGGTGCTATACTAAAACATTCTTAACTTTCAGCTCGGGTGTCCGTCTCACGCCCACGAGTAACCAAAATAGCTGGTTCGTTCGTCACTGCCAAGAACAAGTTCGGCCCGAACTCTTCACTGTTCCCGGCCCGAACTTCATTTTCGGCCCGAACTTCAACCTCGGCCCGAACTCCGACCTCGGCCCGAACTTCAACCTCGGCCCGAACATCATCCTCGGCTCGAATACCGAACTTCGGCCCGAACACCACTTCGGCCCGAACACCACTTCGGCCCGAACATCCCTCTTCGGCCCGAACTCTTCAATATCCAAGATTGTGTGACAAAAGGTGCTATACTAAAACATTCATAACTTTCAGCTCGGGTGTCCGTTTCACGCCCACGAGTAACCAAAATAGCTGGTTCGTTCGTCACTGCCAAGAACAAGTTCGGCCCGAATTCTTCACTGTTCCTGGCCCGAACTTCATTTTCAGCCCGAACTTCAACCTCGGCCCGAACTTCAACCTCGGCCCGAACTCCGACCTCGGCACGAACTTCAACCTCGGCCCGAACATCATCCTCGGCCCGAACACCGAACTTCGGCCCGAACACCACTTCGGCCCGAACACCACTTCGGACCGAACAACCCTCTTCGGCCCGAACTCTTCAATATCCAAGATTGTGTGACAAAAGGTGCTATACTAAAACATTCATAACTTTCAGCTCGGGTATCCGTTTCACGCCCACGAGTAACCAAAATAGCTGGTTCGTTCGTCACTGCCAAGAACAAGTTCGGCCGGAACTCTTAACTGTTCCCGGCCCGAACTTCATTTTCGGCCCAAACTTCAACCTCGGCCCGAACTCCGACCTCGGCCCGAACATCATCCTCGGCCCGAACACCGAACTTCGGCCCGAACACCACTTCGGCCCGAACATCCCACTTCGGCCCGAACACCACTTCGGCCTGAACACCACTTCGGCCCGAACATCCCTCTTCGGCCCGAACTCTTCAATATCCAAGATTGTGTGACAAAAGGTGCTATACTAAAACATTCATAACTTTCAGCTCGGGTGTCCGTTTCACGCCCACGAGTAACCAAAATAGCTGGTTCGTTCGTCACTGCCAAGAACAAGTTTTGCCCGAACTCTTCACTGTTCCCGGCCCGAACTTCATTATCGGCCCGAACTTCAACCTCGGCCCGAACTCCGACCTCGGCCCGAACTTCAACCTCGGCCCGAACATCATCCTCGGCCCGAACACCGAACTTCGGCCCGAACACCACTTCGGCCCGAACGCCACTTCAGCCCGAACATCCCTCTTCGGCCCGAACTCTTCAATATCCAAGATTGTGTGACAAAAGGTGTTATACTAAAACATTCTTAACTTTCAACTCGGGTGTCCGTCTCACGCCCACGAGTAACCAAAATAGCTGGTTCGTTCGTCACTGCCAAGAACTAGTTCGGCCCGAATTCTTCACTGTTCCTGGCCCGAACTTCATTTTCAGCCCGAACTTCAACCTCGGCCCGAACTTCAACCTCGGCCCGAACTCCGACCTCGGCCCGAACTTCAACCTCGGCCCGAACATCATCCTCGGCCCGAACACCGAACTTCGGCCCGAACACCACTTCGGCCCGAACACCACTTCGGCCCGAACATCCCTCTTCGGCCCGAACACCACTTCGGCCCGAACACCCCTCTTCGGCCCGAACTCTTCAGTATCCAAGATTGTGTGACAAAAGGTGCTATACTAAAACATTCATAAGTTTCAGCTCGGGTGTCCGTTTCACGCCCACGAGTAACCAAAATAGTTGGTTCGTTGGTCACAGCCAAGAACAAGTTCGGCCCGAACTCTTCACTGTTCCCGGCCCGAACTTCATTTTCGTTCCGAACTTCAACCTCGGCCCGAACTTCAACCTCGGCCCGAACTTCAACCTCGGCCCGAAGTCCGACCTCGGCCCGAACTTCAACCTCGGCCCGAAATCATCCTCGGCCCGAACACCGAACTTCGTCCCGAACACCACTTCGGCCCGAACATCCCACTTCGGCCCGAACACCACTTCGGCCCGAACATCCCTCTTCGGCCCGATCTCTTCAATATCCAAGATTGTGTGACAAAAGGTGCTATACTAAAACATTCATAACTTTCAGCTCGGTTGTCCTTTTCACGCCCACGAGTAACCAAAATAGCTGGTTCGTTCGTCACTGCAAAGAACAAGTTCGGCCCGAACTCTTCACTGTTCCCGGCCCGAACTTCAACCTCGGCCCGAATTCCGACCTCGGCCCGAACTTCAACCTCGGCCCGAAACACCACTTCGGCCCGAACATCCCTCTTCGGACCGAACTCTTCAATATCCTAGATTGTGTGACAAAAGGTGTTATACTAAAACATTCATAACTTTCAGCTCGGGTGTCCGTTTCACGCCCACGAGTAACCAAAATAGCTGGTTCGTTCGTCACTGCCAAGAACAAGTTCGGCCCGAACTCTTCACTATTCCCGGCCCGAACTTCATTATCGGCCCGAACTTCAACCTCGGCCCGAACTCCGACCTCGGCCCGAACTTCAACCTCGGCCCGAACATCACCCTCGGCCTGAACACCGAACTTCGGCCCGAACACCACTTCGCCCCGAACACCACTTCGGCCCTAACATCCCACTTCGGCCCGAACACCACTTCGGCCCGAACATCCCTCTTCGGCCCAAACTCTTCAATATCCAAGATTGTGTGACAAAAGGTGCTATACTAAAACATTCATAACTTTCAGCTCGGGTGTCCGTCTCACGCCCACGAGTAACCAAAATAGCTGGTTCGTTCGTCACTGCCAAGAACAAGTTCGGCCCGAACTCTTCACTGTTCCCGGCCCGAACTTCATTTTCGGCCCTAACTTCAACCTCGGCCCGAACTTCAACCTCGGCCCAAACTCCGACCTCGGCCCGAACTTCAACCTCGGCCCGAACATCATCCTCGCCCCGAACACCACTTCGGCTCGAACACCACTTCGGCCCGAACATCCCTCTTCGGCCCGAACTCTTCAATATCCAAGATTGTGTGACAAAAGGTGATATACTAAAACATTCATAACTTTCAGCTCGGGTGTCCGTTTCACGCCCACGAGTAACCAAAATAGCTGGTTCGTTCGTCACTGCCAAGAACAAGTTCGGCCCGAACTCTTCACTGTTCCTGGCCCGAACTTCATTTTCGGCCCGAACTTCAACCTCGGCCCGAACTTCAACCTCGGCCCGAACTCCGACCTCGGCCCGAACTTCAACCTCGGCCCGAACATCATCCTCGGCCTGAACACCGAACTTCGGCCCGAACACCACTTCGCCCCGAACACCACTTCGGCCCTAACGTCCCACTTCGGCCCGAACACCACTTCGGCCCGAACATCCCTCTTTGGCCCGATCTCTTCAATATCCAAGATTTTGTGACAAAAGGTGCTATACTAAAACATTCATAACTTTCAGCTCGGGTGTCCGTTTCACGCCCACGAGTAACCAAAATAGCTGGTTCGTTCGTCACTGCCAAGAACAAGTTCGGCCCAAACTCTTCACTGTTCCTGGCCCGAACTTCATTTTCGGCCCGAACTTCAACCTCGGCCCGAACTCCTACCTCGGCCCGAACTTCAACCTCGGCCTGAACATCATCCTCGGCCTGAACACCGAACTTTGGCCCGAACACCACTTCACCCGAACACCACTTCGGCCCTAACATCCCACTTCGGCCCGAACACCACTTCGGCCCGAACACCCCTCTTCGGCCCGAACTCTTCAATATCCAAGATTGTGTGACAAAAGGTGCTTTACTAAAACATTCATAACTTTCAGCTCGGATGTCCGTTTCACGCCCACGAGTAACAATAATAGCTGGTTCGTTCGTCACTGCCAAGAACAAGATCGGCCCGAACTCTTCACTGTTCCCGGCCCGAACTTCAACCTCGGCCCGAACTTCAACCTCGGCCCGAACTCCGACCACGGCCCGAACTTCAACCTCGGCCCGAACATCACCCTCGGCCCGAACACCGAACTTCGGCCCGAACACCACTTCGGCCCGAACATCCCTCTTCGGCCCGAACTCTTCAATATCCAGGATTGTGTGACAAAAGGTGCTATACTAAAACATTCTTAACTTTCAGCTCGGGTGTCCGTCTCACGCCCACGAGTAACCAAAATAGCTGGTTCGTTCGTCACTGCCAAGAACAAGTTCGGCCCGAACTCTTCACTGTTCCCGGCCCGAACTTCATTTTCGGCCCGAACTTCAACCTCGGCCCGAACTCCGACCTCGGCCCGAACTTCAACCTCGGCCCGAACATCATCCTCGGCTCGAACACCGAACTTCGGCCCGAACACCACTTCGGCCCGAACACCACTTCGGCCCGAACATCCCTCTTCGGCCCGAACTCTTCAATATCCAAGATTGTGTGACAAAAGGTGCTATACTAAAACATTCATAACTTTCAGCTCGGGTGTCCGTTTCACGCCCACGAGTAACCAAAATAGCTGGTTCGTTCGTCACTGCCAAGAACAAGTTCGGCCCGAATTCTTCACTGTTCCTGGCCCGAACTTCATTTTCAGCCCGAACTTCAACCTCGGCCCGAACTTCAACCTCGGCCCGAACTCCGACCTCGGCACGAACTTCAACCTCGGCCCGAACATCATCCTCAGCCCGAACACCGAACTTCGGCCCGAACACCACTTCGGCCCGAACACCACTTCGGACCGAACATCCCTCTTCGACCCGAACTCTTCAATATCCAAGATTGTGTGACAAAAGATGCTATACTAAAACATTCATAACTTTCAGCTCGGGTGTCCGTTTCACGCCCACGAGTAACTAAAATAGCTGGTTCGTTCGTCACTGCCAAGAACAAGTTCGGCCTGAACTCTTCACTGTTCCCCGCCCCGAACTTCATTTTCGGCCCGAACTTCAACCTCGGCCCGAACTTCAACCTCTGCTCGAACTCCGACCTCGGCCCGAACTTCAACCTCGGCCCGACCATCATCCTCGGCCCGAACACCGAACTTCGGCCCGCACACCACTTCAGCCCGAACGCCACTTCGGCCCGAACATCCCACTTCGGCCCGAACACCACTTCGGCCCGAACAACCCTCTTCGGCCCGAACTCTTCAATATCCAAGATTGTGTGACAAAAGGTGCTATACTAAAACATTCATAACTTTCAGCTCGGGTATCCGTTTCACGCCCACGAGTAACCAAAATAGCTGGTTCGTTCGTCACTGCCAAGAACAAGTTCGGCCGGAACTCTTAACTGTTCCCGGCCCGAACTTCATTTTCGGCCCAAACTTCAACCTCGGCCCGAACTCCGACCTCGGCCCGAACATCATCCTCGGCCCGAACACCGAACTTCGGCCCGAACACCACTTCGGCCCGAACATCCCACTTCGGCCCGAACACCACTTCGGCCTGAACACCACTTCGGCCCGAACATCCCTCTGCGGCCCGAACTCTTCAATATCCAAGATTGTGTGACAAAAGGTGCTATACTAAAACATTCATAACTTTCAGCTCGGGTGACCGTTTCACGCCCACGAGTAACCAAAATAGCTGGTTCGTTCGTCACTGCCAAGAACAAGTTCGGCCCGAACTCTTCACTGTTCCCGGCCCGAACTTCATTATCGGCCCAAACTTCAACCTCGGCCCGAACATCATCCTCGGCCCGAACACCGAACTTCGGCCCGAACACCACTTCAGCCCGAACGTCCCACTTCGGCCCGAACGCCACTTCAGCCCGAACATCCCTCTTCGGCCCGAACTCTTCAATATCCAAGATTGTGTGACAAAAGGTGCTATACTAAAACATTCTTAACTTTCAACTCGGGTGTCCGTCTCACGCCCACGAGTAACCAAAATAGCTGGTTCGTTCGTCACTGCCAAGAACGAGTTCGGCCCGAACTCTTCACTGTTCCCGGCCCGAACTTCATTTTCGGCCCGAACTTCAACCTCGGCCCGAACATCATCCTCGGCCCGAACACCGAACTTCGGCCCGAGCACCACTTCGGCCCGAACACCACTTCGGCCCGAACATCCCTCTTCGGCCCGAACTCTTCAATATCCAAGATTGTGTGACAAAAGGTGCTATACTAAAACATTCATAACTTTCAGCTCGGGTGTCCGTTTCACGCCCACGAGTAACCAAAATAGCTGGTTCGTTCGTCACTGCCAAGAACAAGTTCGGCCCGAACTCTTCACTGTTCCCGGCCCGAACTTCATTTTCGGCCCGAACTTCAACCTCGGCCCGAACTTCAACCTCGGCCCGAACTCCGACTTCGGCCCGAACTTCAACCTCGGCCCGAACATCATCCTCGGCCCGAACACCGAACTTCGGCCCGAACACCGAACTTCGGCCCGAACACCACTTCGGCCCGAACACCACTTCGGCCCGAACATCCCACTTCGGCCCGAACACCACTTCGCCCCGAACATCCCTCTTCGGCCCGAACTCTTCAATATCCAAGACTGTGTGACAAAAGGTGCTATACTAAAACATTCATAACTTTCAGCTCGGGTGTCCGTTTCACGCCCACGAGTAACCAAAATAGATGGTTCGTTCGTCACTGCCAAGAACAAGTTCGGCCCGAACTCTTCACTGTTCCTGGCCCGAACTTCAACCTCGGCCCGAACTTCAACCTCGGCCCGAACTCCGACCTCGGCCCGAACTTCAACCTCGGCCCGAACATCATCCTCGGCCTGAACACCGAACTTCAGCCCGAACACCACTTCGCCCCGAACACCACTTCGGCCCTAACATCCTACTTCGGCCCGAACACCACTTCGGCCCGAACACCCCTCTTCGGCCCGAACTCTTCAATATCCAAGATTGTGTGACAAAAGGTGCTATACTAAAACATTCATAACTTTCAGCTCGGGTGTCCGTTTCACGCCCACGAGTAACCAAAATAGATGGTTCGTTCGTCACTGCCAAGAACAAGTTCGGCCCGAACTCTTCACTGTTCCCGGCCCGAACTTCATTTTCGGCCCGAACTTCAACCTCAGCCCGAACTTCAACCTCGGCCCGAACTCCGACCTCGGCCCGAACTTCAACCTCGGCCCGAACATCATCCTCGGCCCGAACACCGAACTTCGGCCCGAACACCACTTCGGCCCGAACAACACTTCGGCCCGAACATCCCTCTTCGGCCCGAACTCTTCAATATCCAAGATTGTGTGACAAAAGGTGCTATACTAAAACATTCATAACTTTCAGCTCGGGTGTCCGTTTCACGCCCACGAGTAACCAAAATAGCTGGTTCGTTCGTCACTGCCAAGAACAAGTTCGGCCCGAACTCTTCACTGTTCCCGGCCCGAACTTCATTTTCGGCCCGAACTTCAACCTCGGCCCGAACTTCAACCTCGGCCCAAACTCCGACCTCGGCCCGAACTTCAACCTCGGCCCAAACATCATCCTCGACCCGAACACCACTTCGGCTCGTACACCACTTCGGCCCGAACACCACTTCGGCCCGAACATCCCTCTTCGGCCCGAACTCTTCAATATCCAAGATTGTGTGACAAAAGGTGCTATACTAAAACATTCATAACTTTCAGCTCGGGTGTCCGTTTCACGCCCACGAGTAACCAAAATAGCTGGTTCGTTCGTCACTGCCAAGAACAAGTTCGGCCCGAACTCTTCACTGTTCCTGGCCCGAACTTCATTTTCGGCCCGAACTTCAACCTCGGCCCGAACTTCAACCTCGGCCCGAACTCCGACCTCGGCCCGAACTTCAACCTCGGCCCGAACATCATCCTCGGCCTGAACACCGAACTTCGGCCCGAACACCACTTCGCCCCGAACACCACTTCGGCCCTAACATCCCACTTCGGCCCGAACACCACTTCGGCCCGAACATCCCTCTTTGGCCCGATCTCTTCAATATCCAAGATTTTGTGACAAAAGGTGCTATACTAAAACATTCATAACTTTCAGCTCGGGTGTCCGTCTCACGCCCACGAGTAACCAAAATAGCTGGTTCGTTCGTCACTGCCAAGAACAAGTTCGGCCCGAACTCTTCACTGTTCCCGGCCCGAACTTCATTTTCGGCCCTAACTTCAACCTCGGCCCGAACTTCAACCTCGGCCCAAACTCCGACCTCGGCCCGAACTTCAACCTCGGCCCGAACATCATCCTCGCCCCGAACACCACTTCGGCTCGAACACCACTTCGGCCCGAACATCCCTCTTCGGCCCGAACTCTTCAATATCCAAGATTGTGTGACAAAAGGTGATATACTAAAACATTCATAACTTTCAGCTCGGGTGTCCGTTTCACGCCCACGAGTAACCAAAATAGCTGGTTCGTTCGTCACTGCCAAGAACAAGTTCGGCCCGAACTCTTCACTGTTCCTGGCCCGAACTTCATTTTCGGCCCGAACTTCAACCTCGGCCCGAACTTCAACCTCGGCCCGAACTCCGACCTCGGCCCGAACTTCAACCTCGGCCCGAACATCATCCTCGGCCTGAACACCGAACTTCGGCCCGAACACCACTTCGCCCCGAACACCACTTCGGCCCTAACGTCCCACTTCGGCCCGAACACCACTTCGGCCCGAACATCCCTCTTTGGCCCGATCTCTTCAATATCCAAGATTTTGTGACAAAAGGTGCTATACTAAAACATTCATAACTTTCAGCTCGGGTGTCCGTTTCACGCCCACGAGTAACCAAAATAGCTGGTTCGTTCGTCACTGCCAAGAACAAGTTCGGCCCAAACTCTTCACTGTTCCTGGCCCGAACTTCATTTTCGGCCCGAACTTCAACCTCGGCCCGAACTCCTACCTCGGCCCGAACTTCAACCTCGGCCTGAACATCATCCTCGGCCTGAACACCGAACTTTGGCCCGAACACCACTTCACCCGAACACCACTTCGGCCCTAACATCCCACTTCGGCCCGAACACCACTTCGGCCCGAACACCCCTCTTCGGCCCGAACTCTTCAATATCCAAGATTGTGTGACAAAAGGTGCTTTACTAAAACATTCATAACTTTCAGCTCGGGTGTCCGTTTCACGCCCACGAGTAACAATAATAGCTGGTTCGTTCGTCACTGCCAAGAACAAGTTCGGCCCGAACTCTTCACTGTTCCCGGCCCGAACTTCAACCTCGGCCCGAACTTCAACCTCGGCCCGAACTCCGACCACGGCCCGAACTTCAACCTCGGCCCGAACATCACCCTCGGCCCGAACACCGAACTTCGGCCCGAACACCACTTCGGCCCGAACATCCCTCTTCGGCCCGAACTCTTCAATATCCAGGATTGTGTGACAAAAGGTGCTATACTAAAACATTCTTAACTTTCAGCTCGGGTGTCCGTCTCACGCCCACGAGTAACCAAAATAGCTGGTTCGTTCGTCACTGCCAAGAACAAGTTCGGCCCGAACTCTTCACTGTTCCCGGCCCGAACTTCATTTTCGGCCCGAACTTCAACCTCGGCCCGAACTCCGACCTCGGCCCGAACTTCAACCTCGGCCCGAACATCATCCTCGGCTCGAACACCGAACTTCGGCCCGAACACCACTTCGGCCCGAACACCACTTCGGCCCGAACATCCCTCTTCGGCCCGAACTCTTCAATATCCAAGATTGTGTGACAAAAGGTGCTATACTAAAACATTCATAACTTTCAGCTCGGGTGTCCGTTTCACGCCCACGAGTAACCAAAATAGCTGGTTCGTTCGTCACTGCCAAGAACAAGTTCGGCCCGAATTCTTCACTGTTCCTGGCCCGAACTTCATTTTCAGCCCGAACTTCAACCTCGGCCCGAACTTCAACCTCGGCCCGAACTCCGACCTCGGCACGAACTTCAACCTCGGCCCGAACATCATCCTCAGCCCGAACACCGAACTTCGGCCCGAACACCACTTCGGCCCGAACACCACTTCGGACCGAACATCCCTCTTCGACCCGAACTCTTCAATATCCAAGATTGTGTGACAAAAGATGCTATACTAAAACATTCATAACTTTCAGCTCGGGTGTCCGTTTCACGCCCACGAGTAACTAAAATAGCTGGTTCGTTCGTCACTGCCAAGAACAAGTTCGGCCTGAACTCTTCACTGTTCCCCGCCCCGAACTTCATTTTCGGCCCGAACTTCAACCTCGGCCCGAACTTCAACCTCTGCTCGAACTCCGACCTCGGCCCGAACTTCAACCTCGGCCCGACCATCATCCTCGGCCCGAACACCGAACTTCGGCCCGCACACCACTTCAGCCCGAACGCCACTTCGGCCCGAACATCCCACTTCGGCCCGAACACCACTTCGGCACGAACAACCCTCTTCGGCCCGAACTCTTCAATATCCAAGATTGTGTGACAAAAGGTGCTATACTAAAACATTCATAACTTTCAGCTCGGGTATCCGTTTCACGCCCACGAGTAACCAAAATAGCTGGTTCGTTCGTCACTGCCAAGAACAAGTTCGGCCGGAACTTTTAACTGTTCCCGGCCCGAACTTCATTTTCGGCCCAAACTTCAACCTCGGCCCGAACTCCGACCTCGGCCCGAACATCATCCTCGGCCCGAACACCGAACTTCGGCCCGAACACCACTTCGGCCCGAACATCCCACTTCGGCCCGAACACCACTTCGGCCTGAACACCACTTCGGCCCGAACATCCCTCTGCGGCCCGAACTCTTCAATATCCAAGATTGTGTGACAAAAGGTGCTATACTAAAACATTCATAACTTTCAGCTCGGGTGACCGTTTCACGCCCACGAGTAACCAAAATAGCTGGTTCGTTCGTCACTGCCAAGAACAAGTTCGGCCCGAACTCTTCACTGTTCCCGGCCCGAACTTCATTATCGGCCCAAACTTCAACCTCGGCCCGAACATCATCCTCGGCCCGAACACCGAACTTCGGCCCGAACACCACTTCAGCCCGAACGTCCCACTTCGGCCCGAACGCCACTTCAGCCCGAACATCCCTCTTCGGCCCGAACTCTTCAATATCCAAGATTGTGTGACAAAAGGTGCTATACTAAAACATTCTTAACTTTCAACTCGGGTGTCCGTCTCACGCCCACGAGTAACCAAAATAGCTGGTTCGTTCGTCACTGCCAAGAACGAGTTCGGCCCGAACTCTTCACTGTTCCCGGCCCGAACTTCATTTTCGGCCCGAACTTCAACCTCGGCCCGAACATCATCCTCGGCCCGAACACCGAACTTCGGCCCGAGCACCACTTCGGCCCGAACACCACTTCGGCCCGAACATCCCTCTTCGGCCCGAACTCTTCAATATCCAAGATTGTGTGACAAAAGGTGCTATACTAAAACATTCATAACTTTCAGCTCGGGTGTCCGTTTCACGCCCACGAGTAACCAAAATAGCTGGTTCGTTCGTCACTGCCAAGAACAAGTTCGGCCCGAACTCTTCACTGTTCCCGGCCCGAACTTCATTTTCGGCCCGAACTTCAACCTCGGCCCGAACTTCAACCTCGGCCCGAACTCCGACTTCGGCCCGAACTTCAACCTCGGCCCGAACATCATCCTCGGCCCGAACACCGAACTTCGGCCCGAACACCGAACTTCGGCCCGAACACCACTTCGGCCCGAACACCACTTCGGCCCGAACATCCCACTTCGGCCCGAACACCACTTCGCCCCGAACATCCCTCTTCGGCCCGAACTCTTCAATATCCAAGACTGTGTGACAAAAGGTGCTATACTAAAACATTCATAACTTTCAGCTCGGGTGTCCGTTTCACGCCCACGAGTAACCAAAATAGATGGTTCGTTCGTCACTGCCAAGAACAAGTTCGGCCCGAACTCTTCACTGTTCCTGGCCCGAACTTCAACCTCGGCCCGAACTTCAACCTCGGCCCGAACTCCGACCTCGGCCCGAACTTCAACCTCGGCCCGAACATCATCCTCGGCCCGAACACCGAACTTCGGCCCGAACACCACTACGGCCCGAACACCACTTCGGCCCGAACATCCCTCTTCGGCCCGAACTCTTCAATATCCAAGATTGTGTGACAAAAGGTGCTATACTAAAACATTCATAACTTTCAGCTCGGGGGTATGTTTCACGCCCACGAGTAACCAAAATAGCTGGTTCGTTCGTCACTGCCAAGAACAAGTTCAGCCCGAACTCTTCACTGTTCCTGGCCCGAACTTCATTTTCGGCCCGAACTTCAACCTCGGCCCGAACTTCAACCTCGGCCCGAACTCCGACCTCGGCCCGAACTTCAACCTCGGCCCGAACATCATCCTCGGCCTGAACCCCGAACTTCGGCCCGAACACCACTTCGCCCCGAACACCACTTCGGCCCTAACATCCCACTTCGGCCCGAACACCACTTCGGCCCGAACATCCCTCTTTGGCCCGATCTCTTCAATATCCAAGATTTTGTGACAAAGGGTGCTATACTAAAACATTCATAACTTTCAGCTCGGGTGTCCGTTTCACGCCCACGAGTAACCAAAATAGCTGGTTCGTTCGTCACTGCCAAGAACAAGTTCGGCCCGAACTCTTCACTGTTCCTGGCCCGAACTTCATTTTCGGCCCGAACTTCAACCTCGGCCCGAACTCCTACCTCGGCCCGAACTTCAACCTCGGCCCGAACATCATCCTCGGCCTGAACACCGAACTTCGGCCCGAACACCACTTCGCCCCGAACACCACTTCGGCCCTAACATCCCACTTCGGCCCGAACACCACTTCGGCCCGAACACCCCTCTTCGGCCCGAACTCTTCAATATCCAAGATTGTGTGACAAAAGATGCTATACTAAAACATTCATAACTTTCAGCTCGGGTGTCCGTTTCACGCCCACGAGTAACCAAAATAGCTGGTTCGTTCGTCACTGCCAAGAACAAGTTCGGCCCGAACTCTTCACTGTTCCCGGCCCGAACTTCAACCTCGGCCCGAACTCCGACCTCGGCCCGAACTTCAACCTCGGCCCGAACATCACCCTCGGCCCGAACACCGAACTTCGGCCCGAACACCACTTCGGCCGAACACCACTTCGGCCCGAACATCCCACTTCGGCCCGAACACCACTTCGGCCCGAACATCCCTCTTCGGCCCGAACTCTTCAATATCCAAGATTGTGTGACAAAAGGTGCTATACTAAAACATTCATAACTTTCAGCTCGGGTGTCCGTTTCACGCCCACGAGTAACCAAAATAGCTGGTTCGTTCGTCACTGCCAAGAACAAGTTCGGCCCGAACTCTTCACTGTTCCTGGCCCGAACTTCATTTTCGGCCCGAACTTCAACCTCGGCCCGAACTTCAACCTCGGCCCGAACTCCGACCTCGGCCCGAACTTCAACCTCGGCCCGAACATCATCCTCGGCCTGAACACCGAACTTCGGCCCGAACACCACTTCGCCCCGAACACCACTTCGGCCCTAACATCCCACTTCGGCCCGAACACCACTTCGGCCCGAACATCCCTCTTTGGCCCGATCTCTTCAATATCCAAGATTTTGTGACAAAAGGTGCTATACTAAAACATTCATAACTTTCAGCTCGGGTGTCCGTTTCACGCCCACGAGTAACCAAAATAGCTGGTTCGTTCGTCACTGTCAAGAACAAGTTCGGCCCGAACTCTTCACTGTTCCTGGCCCGAACTTCATTTTCGGCCCGAACTTCAACCTCGGCCCGAACTCCTACCTCGGCCCGAACTTCAACCTCGGCCCGAACATCATCCTCGGCTTGAACACCGAACTTCGGCCCGAACACCACTTCGGCCCTAACATCCCACTTCGGCCCGAACACCACTTCGGCCCGAACACCCCTCTTCGGCCCGAACTCTTCAATATCCAAGATTGTGTGACAAAAGGTGCTATACTAAAACATTCATAACTTTCAGCTCGGGTGTCCGTTTCACGCCCACGAGTAACCAAAATAGCTGGTTCGTTCGTCACTGCCAAGAACAAGTTCGGCCCGAACTCTTCACTGTTCCCGGCCCGAACTTCAACCTCGGCCCGAACTTCAACCTCGGCCCGAACTTCAACCTCGACCGAACTCCGACCTCGGCCCGAACTTCAACCTCGGCCCGAACATCACCCTCGGCCCGAACACCGAACTTCGGCCCGAACACCACTTCGGCCCGAACACAACTTCGGCCCGAACATCCCACTTCGGCCGAACACCACTTCAGCCCGAACATCCCTCTTCGGCCCGAACTCTTCAATATCCAAGATTGTGTGACAAAAGGTGCTATACTAAAACATTCATAACTTTCAGCTCGGGTGTCCGTTTCACGCGCACGAGTAACCAAAATAGCTGGTTCGTTCGTCACTGCCAAGAACAAGTTCGGCCCGAACTCTTCACTGTTCCCGGCCCGAACTTCATTTTCGGCCCGAACTTCAACCTCGGCCCGAACTCCGACCTCGGCCCGAACTTCAACCTCGGCCCGAACATCATCCTCGGCCCGAACACCGAACTTCAGCCCGAACACCACTTCGGCCCGAACATCCCACTTCGGCACGAACACCACTTCGGCCCGAACATCCCTCTTCGGCCCGAATTCTTCAATATCCAAGATTGTGTGACAAAAGGTGCTATACTAAAATATTCATAACTTTCAGCTCGGGTGTCCGTTTCACGCCCACGAGTAACCAAAATAGCTGGTTCGTTCGTCACTGCCAAGATCAAGTTCGGCCCGAACTCTTCACTGTTCCCGGCCCGAACTTCATTTTCGGACCGAACTTCAACCTCGGCCCGAACTTCAACCTCGGCCCGAACTCCGACCTCGGCCCGAACTTCAACCTCGGCCCGAACATCATCCTCGGCCTGAACACCGAACTTCGGCCCGAACACCACTTCGCCCCGAACACCACTTCGGCCCTAACATCCCACTTCGGCCCGAACACCACTTCGGCCCGAACATCCCTCTTTGGCCCGATCTCTTCAATATCCAAGATTTTGTGACAAAAGGTGCTATACTAAAACATTCATAACTTTCAGCTCGGGTGTCCGTTTCACGCCCACGAGTAACCAAAATAGCTGGTTCGTTCGTCACTGTCAAGAACAAGTTCGGCCCGAACTCTTCACTGTTCCTGGCCCGAACTTCATTTTCGGCCCGAACTTCAACCTCGGCCCGAACTCCTACCTCGGCCCGAACTTCAACCTCGGCCCGAACATCATCCTCGGCTTGAACACCGAACTTCGGCCCGAACACCACTTCGGCCCTAACATCCCACTTCGGCCCGAACACCACTTCGGCCCGAACACCCCTCTTCGGCCCGAACTCTTCAATATCCAAGATTGTGTGACAAAAGGTGCTATACTAAAACATTCATAACTTTCAGCTCGGGTGTCCGTTTCACGCCCACGAGTAACCAAAATAGCTGGTTCGTTCGTCACTGCCAAGAACAAGTTCGGCCCGAACTCTTCACTGTTCCCGGCCCGAACTTCAACCTCGGCCCGAACTTCAACCTCGGCCCGAACTTCAACCTCGACCGAACTCCGACCTCGGCCCGAACTTCAACCTCGGCCCGAACATCACCCTCGGCCCGAACACCGAACTTCGGCCCGAACACCACTTCGGCCCGAACACAACTTCGGCCCGAACATCCCACTTCGGCCGAACACCACTTCAGCCCGAACATCCCTCTTCGGCCCGAACTCTTCAATATCCAAGATTGTGTGACAAAAGGTGCTATACTAAAACATTCATAACTTTCAGCTCGGGTGTCCGTTTCACGCGCACGAGTAACCAAAATAGCTGGTTCGTTCGTCACTGCCAAGAACAAGTTCGGCCCGAACTCTTCACTGTTCCCGGCCCGAACTTCATTTTCGGCCCGAACTTCAACCTCGGCCCGAACTCCGACCTCGGCCCGAACTTCAACCTCGGCCCGAACATCATCCTCGGCCCGAACACCGAACTTCAGCCCGAACACCACTTCGGCCCGAACATCCCACTTCGGCACGAACACCACTTCGGCCCGAACATCCCTCTTCGGCCCGAATTCTTCAATATCCAAGATTGTGTGACAAAAGGTGCTATACTAAAATATTCATAACTTTCAGCTCGGGTGTCCGTTTCACGCCCACGAGTAACCAAAATAGCTGGTTCGTTCGTCACTGCCAAGATCAAGTTCGGCCCGAACTCTTCACTGTTCCCGGCCCGAACTTCATTTTCGGACCGAACTTCAACCTCGGCCCGAACTTCAACCTCGGCCCGAACTCCGACCTCGGCCCGAACTTCAACCTCGGCCCGAACATCATCCTCGGCCCGAACACCGAACTTCGGCCCGAACACCACTTCGGCCCGAACACCACTTCGGCCCGAACATCCCTCTTCGGCCCGAACTCTTCAATATCCAAGATTGTGTGACAAAAGGTGCTATACTAAAACATTCATAACTTTCAGCTCGGGGGTCTGTTTCACGCCCACGAGTAACCAAAATAGCTGGTTCGTTCGTCACTGCCAAGAACAAGTTCAGCCCGAACTCTTCACTGTTCCTGGCCCGAACTTCATTTTCGGCCCGAACTTCAACCTCGGCCCGAACTTCAACCTCGGCCCGAACTCCGACCTCGGCCCGAACTTCAACCTCGGCCCGAACATCATCCTCGGCCTGAACACCGAACTTCGGCCCGAACACCACTTCGCCCCGAACACCACTTCGGCCCTAACATCCCACTTCGGCCCGAACACCACTTCGGCCCGAACATCCCTCTTTGGCCCGATCTCTTCAATATCCAAGATTTTGTGACAAAGGGTGCTATACTAAAACATTCATAACTTTCAGCTCGGGTGTCCGTTTCACGCCCACGAGTAACCAAAATAGCTGGTTCGTTCGTCACTGCCAAGAACAAGTTCGGCCCGAACTCTTCACTGTTCCTGGCCCGAACTTCATTTTCGGCCCGAACTTCAACCTCGGCCCGAACTCCTACCTCGGCCCGAACTTCAACCTCGGCCCGAACATCATCCTCGGCCTGAACACCGAACTTCGGCCCGAACACCACTTCGCCCCGAACACCACTTCGGCCCTAACATCCCACTTCGGCCCGAACACCACTTCGGCCCGAACACCCCTCTTCGGCCCGAACTCTTCAATATCCAAGATTGTGTGACAAAAGGTGCTATACTAAAACATTCATAACTTTCAGCTCGGGTGTCCGTTTCACGCCCACGAGTAACCAAAATAGCTGGTTCGTTCGTCACTGCCAAGAACAAGTTCGGCCCGAACTCTTCACTGTTCCCGGCCCGAACTTCAACCACGGCCCGAACTCCGACCTCGGCCCGAACTTCAACCTCGGCCCGAACATCACCCTCGGCCCGAACACCGAACTTCGGCCCGAACACCACTTCGGCCGAACACCACTTCGGCCCGAACATCCCACTTCGGCCCGAACACCACTTCGGCCCGAACATCCCTCTTCGGCCCGAACTCTTCAATATCCAAGATTGTGTGACAAAAGGTGCTATACTAAAACATTCATAACTTTCAGCTCGGGTGTCCGTTTCACGCCCACGAGTAACCAAAATAGCTGGTTCGTTCATCACTGCCAAGAACAAGTTCGGCCCGAACTCTTCACTGTTCCCGGCCCGAACTTCATTTTTGGCCCGAACTTCAACCTCGGCCCGAACTCCGACCTCGGCCCGAACTTCAACCTCGGCCCGAACATCATCCTCGGCCCGAACACCGAACTTCGGCCCGAACATCCCACTTCGACACGAACACCACTTCGGCCCGAACATCCCTCTTCGGCCCGAACTCTTCAATATCCAAGATTGTGTGACAAAAGGTGGTATACTAAAACATTCATAACTTTCAGCTCGGGTGTCCGTTTCACGCCCACGAGTAACCAAAATAGCTGGTTCGTTCGTCACTGCCAAGATCAAGTTCGGCCCGAACTCTTCACTGTTCCCGGCCCGAACTTCATTTTCGGACCGAACTTCAACCTCGGCCCGAACTTCAACCTCGGCCCGAACTCCGACCTCGGCCCGAACTTCAACCTCGGCCCAAACATCATCCTCGGCCCGAACACCGAACTTCGGCCCGAATACCACTTCGGCCCGAACACCACTTCGGCCCGAACATCCCTCTTCGGCCCGAACTCTTCAATATCCAAGATTGTGTGACAAAAGGTGCTATACTAAAACATTCATAACTTTCAGCTCGGGTGTCCGTTTCACGCCCACGAGTAACCAAAATAGCTGGTTCGTTCGTCACTGCCAAGAACAAGTTCGGCCCGAACTCTTCACTGTTCCCGGCCCGAACTTCATTTTCGGCCCGAACTTCAACCTCGGCCCGAACTTCAACCTCGGCCCAATCTCCGACCTCGGCCCGAACTTCAACCTCGGCCCGAACATCATCCTCGGCCCGAACACCACTTCGGCTCGAACACCACTTCGGCCCGAACACCACTTCGGCCCGAACATCCCTCTTCGGCCCGAACTCTTCAATATCCAAGATTGTGTGACAAAAGGTGCTATATTAAAACATTCATAACTTTCAGCTCGGGTGTCCGTTTCACGCCCACGAGTAACCAAAATAGCTGGTTCGTTCGTCACTGCCAAGAACAAGTTCGGCCCGAACTCTTCACTGTTCCTGGCCCGAACTTCAACCTCGGCCCGAACTTCAACCTCGGCCCGAACTCCGACCTCGGCCCGAACTTCAACCTCGCCCCGAACATCATCCTCGGCCTGAACACCGAACTACGGCCCGAACACCACTTCGCCCCGAACACCACTACGGCCCTAACATCCCACTTCGGCCCGAACACCACTTCGGCCCGAACACCACTTCGGCCCGAACATCCCTCTTCGGCCCGAACTCTTCAATATCCAAGATTGTGTGACATAAGGTGCTATACTAAAACATTCATAACTTTCAGCTCGGGTGTCCGTTTCACGCCCACGAGTAACCAAAATAGCTGGTTCGTTCGTCACTGCCAAGAACAAGTTCGGCCCGAACTCTTCACTGTTCCTGGCCCGAACTTCATTTTCGGCCCGAACTTCAACCTCGGCCCGAACTTCAACCTCGGCCCGAACTCCGACCTCGGCCCGAACTTCAACCTCGGCCCGAACATCATCCTCGGCCTGAACACCGAACTTCGGCCCTAACACCACTTCGCCCCGAACACCACTTCGGCCCTAACATCCAACTTCGGCCCGAACACCACTTCGGCCCGAACATCCCTCTTTGGCCCGATCTCTTCAATATCCAAGATTTTGTGACAAAAGGTGCTATACTAAAACATTCATAACTTTCAGCTCGGGTGTCCGTTTCACGCCCACGAGTAACCAAAATAGCTGGTTCGTTCGTGACTGCCAAGAACAAGTTCGGCCCGAACTCTTCACTGTTCCTGGCCCGAACTTCATTTTCGGCCCGAACTTCAACCTCGGCCCGAACTCCTACCTCGGCCCGAACTTCAACCTCGGCCCGAACATCATCCTCGGCCTGAACACCGAACTTCGGCCCGAACACCACTTCGCCCCGAACACCACTTCGGCCCTAACATCCCACTTCGGCCCGAACACCACTTCGGCCCGAACACCCCTCTTCGGCCCGAACTCTTCAATATCCAAGATTGTGTGACAAAAGGTGCTATACTAAAACATTCATAACTTTCAGCTCGGGTGTCCGTTTCACGCCCACAAGTAACCAAAATAGCTGGTTCGTTCGTCACTGCCAAGAACAAGTTCGGCCCGAACTCTTCACTGTTCCCGGCCCGAACTTCAACCTCGGCCCGAACTTCAACCTCGGCCCGAACTTCAACCTCGGCCCGAACTCCGACCTCGGCCCGAACTTCAACCTCGGCCCGAACATTACCCTCGGGCCGAACACCGAACTTCGGCCCGAACACCACTTCGGCCCGAACACCACTTCGGCCCGAACATCCCACTTCGGCCCGAACACCACTTCGGCCCGAACATCCCTCTTCGGCCCGAACTCTTCAATATCCAAGATTGTGTGACAAAAGGTGATATACTAAAACATTCATAACTTTCAGCTCGGGTGTCCGTTTCACGCCCACGAGTAACCAAAATAGCTGGTTCGTTCGTCACTGCCAAGAACAAGTTCGGCCTGAACTCTTCACTGTTCCCGGCCCGTATTTCATTTTTGGCCCGAACTTCAACCTCGGCCCGAACTCCGACCTCGGCCCGAACTTCAACCTCGGCCCGAACATCATCCTCGGCCCGAACACCGAACTTCAGCCCGAACACCACTTCGGCCCGAACATCCCACTTCGGCACGAACACCACTTCGGCCCGAACATCCCTCTTCGGCCCGAACTCTTCAATATCCAAGATTGTGTGACAAAAGGTGCTATACTAAAACATTCATAACTTTCAGCTCGGGTGTCCGTTTCACGCCCACGAGTAACCAAAATAGCTGGTTCGTTCGTCACTGCCAAGATCAAGTTCGGCCTGAACTCTTCACTGTTCCCGGCCCGAACTTCATTTTCGGACCGAACTTCAACCTCGGCCCGAACTTCAACCTCGGCCCGAACTCCGACCTCGGCCCGAACTTCAACCTCGGCCCGAACATCATCCTCGGCCCGAACACCGAACTTCAGCCCGAACACCACTTCGGCCCGAACACCACTTCCGCCCGAACATCCCTCTTCGGCCCGAACTCTTCAATATCCAAGATTGTGTGACAAAAGGTGCTATACTAAAACATTCATAACTTTCAGCTCGGGTGTCCGTTTCACGCCCACGAGTAACCAAAATAGCTGGTTCGTTCGTCACTGCCAAGAACAAGTTCGGCCCGAACTCTTCACTGTTCCCGGCCCGAACTTCATTTTCGGCCCGAACTTCAACCTCGGCCGGAACTTCAACCTCGGCCCAAACTCCGACCTCGGCCCGAACTTCAACCTCGGCCCGAACATCATCCTCGGCCCGAACACCACTTCGGCTCGAACACCACTTCGGCCCGAACACCACTTCGGCCCGAACATCCCTCTTCGGCCCGAACTCTTCAATATCCAAGATTGTGTGACAAAAGGTGCTATACTAAAACATTCATAACTTTCAGCTCGGGTGTCCGTTTCACGCCCACGAGTAACCAAAATAGCTGGTTCGTTCGTCACTGCCAAGAACAAGTTCGGCCCGAACTCTTCACTGTTCCTGGCCCGAACTTCAACCTCGGCCCGAACTTCAACCTCGGCCCGAACTCCGACCTCGGCCCGAACTTCAACCTCGCCCCGAACATCATCCTCGGCCTGAACACCGAACTTCGGCCCGAACACCACTTCGCCCCGAACACCACTTCGGCCCTAACATCCCACTTCGGCCCGAACACCACATCGGCCCGAACACCCCTCTTCGGCCCGAACTCTTCAATATCCAAGATTGTGTGACAAAAGGTGCTATACTAAAACATTCATAACTTTCAGCTCGGGTGTCCGTTTCACGCCCACGAGTAACCAAAATAGCTGGTTCGTTCGTCACTGCCAAGAACAAGTTCGGCCCGAACTCTTCACTGTTCCCGGCCCGAACTTCATTTTCGGCCCGAACTTCAACCTCGGCCCGAACTTCAACCTCGGCCCGAACTCCGACCTCGGCCCGAACTTCAACCTCGGCCCGAACATCATCCTCGGCCCGAACACCGAACTTCGGCCCGAACACCACTTCGGCCCGAACACCACTTCGGCCCGAACACCACTTCGGCCCGAACATCCCTCTTCGGCCCGAACTCTTCAATATCCAAGATTGTGTGACAAAAGGTGCTATACTAAAACATTCATAACTTTCAGCTCGGGTGTCCGTTTCACGCCCACGAGTAACCAAAATAGCTGGTTCGTTCGTCACTGCCAAGAACAAGTTCGGCCCGAACTCTTGACTGTTCCCGGCCCGAACTTCATTTTCGGCCCGAACTTCTACCTCGGCCCGAACTTCAACCTCGGCCCAAACTCCGACCTCGGCCCGAAATTCAACCTCGGCCCGAACATCATCCTCGGCCCGAACACCACTTCGGCTCGAACACCACTTCGGCCCGAACACCACTTCGGCCCGAACATCCCTCTTCGGCCCGAACTCTTCAATATCCAAGATTGTGTGACAAAAGGTGCTATACTAAAACATTCATAACTTTCAGTTCGGGTGTCCGTTTCACGCCCACGAGTAACCAAAATAGCTGGTTCGTTCGTCACTGCCAAGAACAAGTTCGGCCCGAACTCTTCACTGTTCCTGGCCCGAACTTCATTTTCGGCCCGAACTTCAACCTCGGCCCGAACTCCGACCTCGGCCCGAACTTCAACCTCGGCCCGAACATCATCCTCGGCCTGAACACCGAACTTCGGCCCGAACACCACTTCGCCCCGAACACCACTTCGGCCCTAACATCCCACTTCGGCCCGAACACCACTTCGGCCCGAACATCCCTCTTCGGCCCGAACTCTTCAATATCCAAGATTGTGTGACAAAAGGTGCTATACTAAAACATTCATAACTTTCAGCTCGGGTGTCCGTTTCACGCCCACGAGTAACCAAAATAGCTGGTTCGTTTGTCACTGCCAAGAACAAGTTCGGCCCGAACTCTTCACTGTTCCCGGCCCGAACTTCATTTTCGGCCCGAACTTCAACCTCGGCCCGAACTCCGACCTCGGCCCGAACTTCAACCTCGGCCCGAACATCATCCTCGGCCCGAACACCGAACTTCGGCCCGAACACCACTTCGGCCCGAACATCCCACTTCGGCCCGAACACCACTTCGGCCCGAACATCCCTCTTCGGCCCGAACTCTTCAATATCCAAGATTGTGTGACAAAAGGTGCTATACTAAAACATTCATAACTTTCAGCTCGGGTGTCCGTTTCACGCCCACGAGTAACCAAAATAGCTGGTTCGTTCGTCACTGCCAAGATCAAGTTCGGCTCGAACTCTTCACTGTTCCCGGCCCGAACTTCATTTTCGGACCGAACTTCAACCTCGGGCCGAACTTCAACCTCGGCCCGAACTCCGACCTCGGCCCGAACTTCAACCTCGGCCCGAACATCATCCTCGGCCCGAACACCGAACTTCGGCCCGAACACCACTTCGGCCCGAACATCCCTCTTCGGCCCGAACTCTTCAATATCCAAGATTGTGTGACAAAAGGTGCTATACTAAAACATTCATAACTTTCAGCTCGGGTGTCCGTTTCACGCCCACGAGTAACCAAAATAGCTGGTTCGTTCGTCACTGCCAAGATCAAGTTCGGCCCGAACTCTTCACTGTTCCCGGCCCGAACTTCATTTTCGGACCGAACTTCAACCTCGGGCCGAACTTCAACCTCGGCCCGAACTCCGACCTCGGCCCGAACTTCAACCTCGGCCCGAACATCATCCTCGGCCCGAACACCGAACTTCGGCCCGAACACCACTTCGGCCCGAACATCCCTCTTCGGCCCGAACTCTTCAATATCCAAGATTGTGTGACAAAAGGTGCTATACTAAAACATTCATAACTTTCAGCTCGGGTGTCCGTTTCACGCCCACGAGTAACCAAAATAGCTGGTTCGTTCGTCACTGCCAAGAACAAGTTCGGCCCGAACTCTTCACTGTTCCCGGCCCGAACTTCATTTTCGGCCCGAACTTCAACCTCGGCCCGAACTTCAACCTCGGCCCAAACTCCGACCTCGGCCCGAAATTCAACCTCGGCCCGAACATCATCTTCGGCCCGAACACCACTTCGGCTCGAACACCACTTCGGCCCGAACACCACTTCGGCCCGAACATCCCTCTTCGGCCCGAACTCTTCAATATCTAAGATTGTGTGACAAAAGGTGCTATACTAAAACATTCATAACTTTCAGCTCGGGTGTCCGTTTCACGCCCACGAGTAACCAAAATAGCTGGTTCGTTCGTCACTGCCAAGAACAAGTTCGGCCCGAACTCTTCACTGTTCCTGGCCCGAACTTCATTTTCGGCCCGAACTTCAACCTCGGCCCGAACTCCGACCTCGGCCCGAACTTCAACCTCGGCCCGAACATCATCCTCGGCCTGAACACCGAACTTCGGCCCGAACACCACTTCGCCCCGAACACCACTTCGGCCCTAACATCCCACTTCGGCCCGAACACCACTTCGGCCCGAACATCCCTCTTCGGCCCGAACTCTTCAATATCCAAGATTGTGTGACAAAAGGTGCTATACTAAAACATTCATAACTTTCAGCTCGGGTGTCCGTTTCACGCCCACGAGTAACCAAAATAGCTGGTTCGTTCGTCACTGCCAAGAACAAGTTCGGCCCGAACTCTTCACTGTTCCCGGCCCGAACTTCATTTTCGGCCCGAACTTCAACCTCGGCCCGAACTCCGACCTCGGCCCGAAATTCAACCTCGGCCCGAACATCATCCTCGGCCCGAACACCGAACTTCGGCCCGAACACCACTTCGGCCCGAACATCCCACTTCGGCACGAACACCACTTCGGCCCGAACATCCCTCTTCGGCCCGAACTCTTCAATATCCAAGATTGTGTGACAAAAGGTGCTATACTAAAACATTCATAACTTTCAGCTCGGGTGTCCGTTTCACGCCCACGAGTAACCAAAATAGCTGGTTCGTTCGTCACTGCCAAGATCAAGTTCGGCCCGAACTCTTCACTGTTCCCGGCCCGAACTTCATTTTCGGACCGAACTTCAACCTCGGGCCGAACTTCAACCTCGGCCCGAACTCCGACCTCGGCCCGAACTTCAACCTCGGCCCGAACATCATCCTCGGCCCAAACACCGAACTTCGGACCGAACACCACTTCGGCCCGAACACCACTTCGGCCCGAACATCCCTCTTCGGCCCGAACTCTTCAATATCCAAGATTGAGTGACAAAAGGTGCTATACTAAAACATTCATAACTCTCAGCTCGGGTGTCCGTTTCACGCCCACGAGTAACCAAAATAGCTGGTTCGTTCGTCACTGCCAAGAACAAGTTCGGCCCGAACTCTTCACCGTTCCGGGCCCGAACTTCATTTTCGGCCCGAACTTCAACCTCGGCCCGAACTTCAACCTCGGCCCGAACTCCGACCTCGGCCCGAACTTCAACCTCGGCTCGAACATCAACCTCGGCCTGAACACCGAACTTCGGCCCGGACACCACTTCGGCCCGAACACCACTTCGGCCCGAACATCCCACTTCGGCCCGAACACCACTTCGGCCCGAACATCCCTCTTCGGCCCGAACTCTTCAATATCCAAAATTGTGTGACAAAAGGTGCTATACAAAAACATTCTTAATTTTCAGCTCGGGTGTCCGTTTCACGCCCACGAGTAACCAAAATAGCTTGTTCGTTCGTCACTGCCAAGAACAAGTTCGGCCCGAATTCTTCACTATTCCCGGCCCGTACTTCATTTTCGGCCCGAACTTCAACCTCGGCCCGAACTCCGACCTCGGCCCGAACTTCAACCTCGGCCCGAACTTCATCCTCGGCCCGAGCACCGAACTTCGGCCCGAACACCACTTCGGCCCGAACACCACTTCGGCAAGAACATCCCACTTCGGCCCGAACACCACTTCGGCCCGAACATCCCTCTTCGGCCCGAACTCTTCAATATCCAAGATTGTGTGACAAAATGTGCTATACTAAAACATTCATAACTTTCAGCTCGGGTGTCCGTTTCACGCCCACGAGTAACCAAAATAGCTGGTTCGTTCGTCACTGCCAAGAACAAGTTCGGCCCGAACTCGTCACTGTTCCCGGCCTGAACTTCAACCTCGGCCCGAACTCCGACCTCGGCCCGAACTTCAACCTCGGCCCGAACATCATCCTCGGCCCGAACACCGAACTTCGGCCCGAACACCACTTCGGCCCGAACATCCCTCTCCGGCCCGAACTCTTCAATATCCAAGATTGTGTGACAAAAGGTGCTATACTAAAACATTCATAACTTTCAGCTCGGGTGTCCGTTTCACGCCCACGAGTAACCAAAATAGCTGGTTCGTTCGTCACTGCCAAGAACAAGTTCGGCCCGAACTCTTCACTGTTCCCAGCCTGAACTTCATTTTCGGCCCGAACTTCAACCTCGGCTCGAACTTTAACCTCGGCCCGATGTCCGACCTCGACCCGAACTTCAACCTCGGCCCGACACATCATCCTCGGCCCGAACACCGAACTTCGGCCCGAACACCACTTCGGCCCGAACACCACTTCGGCCCGAACATCCCACTTCGGCCCGAACACCACTTCGGCCCGAACATCCCTCTTCGGCCCGAACTCTTCGATATCCAAGATTGTGTGACAAAAGGTGTTATACTAAAACATTCATAACTTTCAGCTCGGGTGTCCGTTTCACGCCCACGAGTAACCAAAATAGCTGGTTCGTTCGTCACTTCCAAGAACAAGTTCGGCCCGAACTCTTCACTGTTCCCGGCCCGAACTTCATTTTCGGCCCGAACTTCAACCTCGGCCCGAACATCAACCTCGGCCCGAACTCCAATCTCGGCCCGAACATCATCCTCGGCCCGAACACCGAACTTCGGCCCGAACACCACTTCGGCCCGAACATCCCACTTCGGCCCGAACACCACTTCGGCCCGAACATCCCTCTTCGGCCCGATCTCTTCAATATCCAAGATTGTGTGACGAAAGGTGCTATACAAAAACATTCATAACTTTCAGCTCGGGTGTCCGTTTCACGCCCACGAGTAACCAAAATAGCTGGTTCGTTCGTCACTGCCAAGAACAAGTTCGGCCCGAACTCTTCACTGTTCCCGGCCCGAACTTCATTTTCGGCTCGAACTTCAACCTCGGCCCGAACTCCGACCTCGGCCCGAACTTCAACCTCGGCCCGAACATCATCCTCGGCCCGAACACCGAACTTCGGCCCGAACACCACTTCGGCCCGAACACCACTTCGACTCGAACATCCCACTTCGGCCCGAACACGACTTCGGCCCGAACATGCCTCTTCAGCCTGAACTCTTCATTATCCAAGATTGTGTGACAAAAGGTGCTATACTAAAACATTCATAACTTTCAGCTCGGGTGTCCGTTTCACGCCCACGAGTAACGAAAATAGCTGGTTCGTTCGTCACTGCCAAGAACAAGTTCGGCCCGAACTCTTCACTGTTCCCGGCCCGAACTTCATTTTCGGCCCGAACTCCGACCTCGGCCCGAACTTCAACCTCGGCCCGAACATCATCCTCGGCCCGAACACCGAACTTCGGCCCGAACACCACTTCGGCCCGAACATCCCGCTTCGGCCCGAACACCACTTCGGCCCGAACATCCCTCTTCGGCCCGATCTCTTCAATATCCAAGATTGTGTGACAAAAGGTGCTATACAAAAACATTCATAACTTTCAGCTCGGGTGTCCGTTTCACGCCCACGAGTAACCAAAATAGCTGGTTCGTTCGTCACTTCCAAGAACAAGTTCGGCCCGAACTCTTCACTGTTCCCGGCCCGAACTTCATTTTCGGCCCGAACTTCAACCTCGGCCCGAACATCAACCTCGGCCCGAACTCCGACCTCGGCCCGAACTCCAACCTCGGCCCGAACATCATCCTCGGCCCGAACACCGAACTTCGGCCCGAACACCACTTCGGCCCGAACATCCCACTTCGGCCCGAACACCACTTCGGCCCGAACATCCCTCTTCGGCCCGATCTCTTCAATATCCAAGATTGTGTGACAAAAGGTGCTATATAAAATCATTCATAACTTTCAGCTCGGGTGTCCGTTTCACGCCCACGCGTAACCAAAATAGCTGGTTCGTTCGTCACTGCCAAGAACAAGTTCGGCCCGAACTCTTCACTGTTCCCGGCCCGAACTTCATTTTCGGCCCGAACTTCAACCTCGGCCCGAACTCCGACCTCGGCCCGAACTTCAACCTCGGCCCGAACATCATCCTCAGCCCGAACACCGAACTTCGGCCCGAACACCACTTCGGCCCGAACACCACTTCGACTCGAACATCCCACTTCGGCCCGAACACCACTTCGGCCCGAACATCCCTCTTCAGCCTGAACTCTTCAATATCCAAGATTGTGTGACAAAAGGTGCTATACTAAAACATTCATAACTTTCAGCTCGGGTGTCCGTTTCACGCCCACGAGTAACGAAAATAGCTGGTTCGTTCGTCACTGCCAAGAACAAGTTCGGCCCGAACTCTTCACTGTTCCCGGCCCGAACTTCATTTTCGGCCCGAACTCCGACCTCGGCCCGAACTTCAACCTCGGCCCGAACATCATCCTCGGCCCGAACACCGAACTTCGGCCCGAACACCACTTCGGCCCGAACATCCCGCTTCGGCCCGAACACCACTTCGGCCCGAACATCCATCTTCGGCCCGAACTCTTCAATATTCAAGATTGTGTGACAAAAGGTGCTATAGTAAAACATTCATAACTTTCAGCTCGGGTGTCCGTTTCACGCCCACGAGTAACCAAAATAGATGGTTCGTTCGTCACTGCCAAGAACAAGTTCGGCCCGAACTCTTCACTGTTCTCGGCCCGAACTTCAACCTCGGCCCGAAGTCCGACCTCGACCCGAATATCATCCTCGGCCCGAACACCGAACTTCAGCCCGAACACCACTTCGGCCCGAACACCACTTCGGCCCGAACACCCCACTTCGTCCCGAACACCACTTCGTCCCGAACATCCCTCTTCGGCCCGAACTCTTCAATATCCAAGATTGTGTGACCAAAGGTGCTATACTAAAACATTCATAACTTTCAGCTCGGGTGTCCGTTTCACGCCCACGAGTAACCAAAATAGCTGGTTCTTTCGTCACGGCCTAGAAGTGGTTCGGCCCGAACTCTTCACTGTTCCCGGCCCGAACTTCATTTTCGGCCCGAACTTCAACCTCGGCCCGAACTCCGACCTCGGTCCGAACTTCAACCTCAGCCCGAACATCATCCTCGGCCCGAACACCGAACTTCGGCCCGAACACCACTTCGGACCGAACATCCCACTTCGGCCCGAACACCACTTCGGCCCGAACATCCCTCTTCGGCCCGAACTCTTCAATATCCAAGATTGTGTGACAAAAGGTGATATACTAAAACATTCATAACTTTCAGCTCGGGTGTCCGTTTCACGCCCACGAGTAACCAAAATAGCTGGTTCGTTCGTCACTACCAAGAACAAGTTCGGCCCGAACTCTTCACTTTTCCCGGCCCGAACTTCATTTTCTGCCCGAACTTCAACCTCGGCCCGAACTTCAACCTCGGCCCGAACTCCGACCTCGGCCCGAACATCATCCTCGGCCCGAACACCGAACTTCGGCCCGAACACCACTTCGGTCCGAACACCACTTCGGCCCGAACATCCCACTTCGGCCCGAACATCTCACTTCGGCCCGAACACCACTTCGGCCCGAACATCCCTCTTCGGCCTGAACTCTTCAATATTCAAGATTGTGTGACAAAAGGTGTTATTCTAAAACATTCATAACTTTCAGCTCGGGTGTCCGTTTCACGCCCACGAGTAACCAAAATAGCTGGTTCGTTCGTCACTGCCAAGAACAAGTTCGGCCCGAACTCTTCACTGTTCCCGGCCCGAACTTCATTTTCGGCCCGAACTTCAACCTCGGCCCGAACTTCAACCTCGGCCCGAACTTCAACCTCGGCCCGAAGTCCGACCTCGGCCCGAACATCATCCTCGGCCCGAACACCGAACTTCGGCCCGAACACCACTTCGGCCCGAACATCCCACTTCGGCCCGAACATCCCTCTTCGGCCCGAACTCTTCAATATCCAAGATTGTGTGACAAAAGGTGCTATACTAAAACATTCATAACTTTCAGCTCGGGTGTCCGTTTCACGCCCACGAGTAACCAAAATAGCTGGTTCGTTCGTCACTGCCAAGAACAAGTTCGGCCCGAACTCTTCATTATTCCTGGCCCGAACTTCATTTTCGGCCCGAACTTCAACCTCGGCCCGAAGTCTGACCTCGGGCCGAACATCATCCTCGGCCCGAACACCGAACTTCGGCCCGAACATCCCACTTCGGCCCGAACACCACTTCGGCCCGAACATCCCACTTCGGCCCGAACACCACTTCGTCCCGAACATCCCTCTTCGGCCCGAACTCTTCAATATCCAAGATTGTGTGACAAAAGGTGCTATACTAAAACATTCATAACTTTCAGCTCGGGTGTCCGTTTCACGCCCACGAGTAACCAAACTAGCTGGTTCGTTCGTCACTGCCAAGAACAAGTTCGGACCGAACTCTTCACTGTTCCCGGCCCGAACTTCATTTTCGGCCCGAACTTCAACCTCGGCCCGAACTTCAACCTCGGCCCGAACTCCGACCTCGGCCCGAATTTCAACCTCTGCCCTAACATCATCCTCAGCCTGAACACCGAACTTCGGCCCGAACACCACTTCGGCCCGAACACCACTTCGGCACGAACATCCCACTTCGGCCCGAACACCACTTCGGCCCGAACTCTTCAATATCCCAGATTGTGTGACAAAAGGTGCTATACTAAAACATTCATAACTTTTAGCTCAGGTGTCCGTTTCACGCCCACGAGTAACCAAAATAGCTGGTTCGTTCGTCACTGCCAAGAACAAGTTCGGCCCGAACTCTTCACTGTTCTCGGCCCGAACTTCAACCTCGGCCCGAAGTCCGAACTCGACCCGAACATCATCCTCGGCCCGAACACCGAACGTCGGCCCGAACATCCTCCTCAGCCCGAACACCGAACTTCGGCCCGAACACCACTTCGGCCCGAACATCCCACTTCGGCCAGAACATCCCTCTTCGGCCCGAACTCTTCACTGTTCCCGGCTCGAACTTCATTTTCGGCCCGAACTTCAACCTCGGCCCGAACTTCAACCTCGGCCCGAACTCCGACCTCGGCCCGAACTTCAACCTCGGCCCGAACATCATCCTCGGCCCGAACAACGAACTTCGGCCCGAACACCACTTCGGCCCGAACACCACTTCGGCCCGAACATCCCTCTTCGGCCCGAACTTCATTTTCGGCACGAACTTCAACCTCGGCCCGAACTTCAACCTCGTCCCGAACTCCGACCTCGGCCCGAACTTCAACCTCGGCCCGAACATCATCCTCGGCCCGAACACCGAACTTCGGCCCGAACACCACTTCGGCCCGAACACCACTTCGGCCAGAACATCCCACTTTGACCCGAACACCACTTCGGCCCGAACATCCCTCTTCGGCCTGAACTCTTCAATATCCAAGATTGTGTGACAAAAGATGTTATTCTAAAACATTCATAACTTTCAGCTCGGGTGCCCGTTTCACGCCCACGAGTAACCAAAATAGCTGGTTCGTTCGTCACTGCCAAGAACAAGTTCGGCCCGAACTCTTCACTGTTCCCGGCCCGAACTTCATTTTCAGCCCGAACTTCAACCTCGGCCCGAACTTCAACCTCGGCCCGAAGTCTGACCTCGGCCCGAACATCATCCTCGGCCCGAACACCGAACTTCGGCCCGAACACCACTTCGGCCCGAACATCCCACTTCGGCCCGAACATCCCTCTTCGGCCCGAACTCTTCAATATCCAAGATTGTGTGACAAAAGGTGCTATACTATAACATTCATAACTTTCAGCTCGGGTGTCCGTTTCACGCCCATGAGTAACTAAAATAGCTGGTTCGTTCGTCACTGCCAAGAACAAGTTCGGCCCGAACTCTTCACTGTTCGCGGCCCGAACAACATTTTCGGCCCGAACTTCAACCTCGGCCCGAACTTCAACCTCGGCCCGAACTTCAACCTCGGCCCGAACTCCGACCTCGGCCCGAACTTCAACCTCGGCCCGAACACCGAACTTCGGCCCGAACACGACTTCGGCCCGAACATCCCACTTCGGCCTGAACACCACTTCGGCCCGAACATCCCTCTTCGGCCCGAACTCTTCAATATCCAAGATTGTGTGACAAAAGGTGCTATACTAAAACATTCATAACTTTCAGCTCGGGTGTCCGTTTCACACCCACGAGTAACCAAAATAGTTGGTTCGTTCGTCACTGCGAAGAACAAGTTCGGCCCGAACTCTTCACTGTTCCCGGCCCGAACTTCATTTTCGGCCCAAACTTCAACCTCGGCCCGAACTTCAACCTCGGCCCGAACTCCGACCTCAATACGAACTTCAACCTCGGCCCGAACATCATCCTCGACCCGAACACCGAACTTCGGCCCGAACACCACTTCGGCCCGAACATCCCACTTCGGCCCGAACACCACTTCGGCCCGAACACCACTTCGGCCCGAACACCACTTCGGCCCGAACATCCCTCTTCGGCCCGAACTCTTCAATATCCAAGATTGTGTGACAAAAGGTGCTATACTAAAACATTCATAACTTTCAACTCGGGTGTCGTTTCACGCCCACGAGTAACCATAATAGCTGGTTCGTTCGTCACTGCCAAGAACAAGTTCGGGCCGAACTCTTCACTGTTCCCGGCCCGAACTTCAACCTCGGCCCGAACTCCGACCTCAATACGAACTTCAACCTCGGCCCGAACATCATCCTCGACCCGAACACCGAACTTCGGCCCGAACACCACTTCGGCCCGAACATCCCACTTCGGCCCGAACACCACTTCGGCCCGAACACCACTTCGGCCCGAACACCACTTCGGCCCGAACATCCCTCTTCGGCCCGAACTCTTCAATATCCAAGATTGTGTGACAAAAGGTGCTATACTAAAACATTCATAACTTTCAACTCGGGTGTCTGTTTCACGCACGCGAGTAACCAAAATAGCTGGTTCGTTCGTCACTGCCAAGAACAAGTTCGGGCCGAACTCTTCACTGTTCCCGGCCCGAACTTCATTTTCGGCCCGAACTTCAACCTCGGCCCGAACTTCAACCTCGGCCCGAACTCCGACCTCGGCCCGAAGTTCAACCTCGGACCGAACATCATCCTCGGCTCGAACACCGAACTTCGGCCCGAACACCACTTCAGCCCGAACACCACTTCGGCTCGAACATCCCTCTTCGGCCCGAACTCTTCAATATCCAAGATTGTGTGACAAAAGGTGCTATACTAAAACATTCATAACTTTCAGCTCGGGTGTCCGTTTCACGCCCACGAGTAACCAAAATAGCTGGTTCGTTCGTCACTGCCAAGAACAAGTTCGGCCCGAACTCTTCACTGTTCCCGGCCCGAACTTCCTTTTCGGCCCGAACTTCAACCTCGGCCCGTACTTCAACCTCGGCCCAAACTCCGACCTCGGTCCGAACTTCAACCTCGGCCCAAACATCATCCTCGGCCCGAACACCGAACTTCGACCCGAACACCACTTCGGCCCGAACACCACTTCGGCCCGAACATCCCACTTCGGCCCGAACACCACTTCGGCCCGAACATCCCTCTTCGGCCCGAACTCTTCAATATCCAAGATTGTGTGACAAAATGTGCTATACTAAAACATTCATAACTTTCAGCTCGGGTGTCCGTTTCACGCCCACGAGTAACCAAAATAGCTGGTTCATTCATCACTGCGAAGAACAAGTTCGGCCCGAACTCTTCGCTGTTCCCGGCCCAAACTTCATTTTCGGCCCGAACTTCAACCTCGGCCCGAACTTCAACCTCGGCCCGAACTCCGACCTCGGTCCGAACTTCAACCTCGGCCCGAACATCATCCTCGGCCCGAACACCGAACTTCGTCCCGAACACCACTTCGGCCCGAACATCCCACTTCGGCCCGAACACCACTTCGGCCCGAACATCCCTCTTCGGCCCGATCTCTTCAATATCCAAGATTGTGTGACAAAAGGTGCTATACTAAAAAATTCATAATTTTCAGCTCGGGTGTCCGTTTCACGCCCACGAGTAACCAAAATAGCTGGTTCGTTCGTCACTGCCAAGAACAAGTTCGGCCCGAACTCTTCACTGTTCCCGGCCCGAACTTCAACCTCGGCCCGAACTCCGATCTCGGCCCGAACTTCAACCTCGGCCCGAACATCATCCTCGGCCCGAACATCGAACGTCGGCCCGAACACCACTTCGGCCCGAACACCACTTCGGCCCGAACACCACTTCGGCCCGAACATCCGACTTCGGCCCGAACACCACTTCGGCCCGAACATCCCTCTTCGGCCCGAACTCTTCAATATCCAAGATTGTGTGACAAAAGGTGCTATACTAAAACATTCATAACTTTCAGCTCGGGTGTCCGTTTTACGCCCACGAGTAACCAAAATAGATGGTTCGTTCGTCACTGCCAAGATCAAGTTCGGCCCGAACTTCAACCTCGGCCCGAACTCCGACCTCGGCCCGAACTTCAACCTCGGCCCGAAGATCATTCTCGGCCCGAACACCGAACTTCGGCCCGAACACCACTTCGGCCCGAACACCACTTCGGCCCGAACATCCCACTTCGGCCCGAACATCCCTCTTCGGCCCGAACTCTTCAATATCCAAGATTGTGTGACAAAAGGTGCTATACTATAACATTCATAACTTTCAGCTCGGGTGTCCGTTTCACGCCCATGAGTAACTAAAATAGCTGGTTCGTTCGTCACTGCCAAGAACAAGTTCGGCCCGAACTCTTCACTGTTCGCGGCCCGAACAACATTTTCGGCCCGAACTTCAACCTCGGCCCGAACTTCAACCTCGGCCCGAACTTCAACCTCGGCCCGAACTCCGACCTCGGCCCGAACTTCAACCTCGGCCCGAACACCGAACTTCGGCCCGAACACGACTTCGGCCCGAACATCCCACTTCGGCCTGAACACCACTTCGGCCCGAACATCCCTCTTCGGCCCGAACTCTTCAATATCCAAGATTGTGTGACAAAAGGTGCTATACTAAAACATTCATAACTTTCAGCTCGGGTGTCCGTTTCACACCCACGAGTAACCAAAATAGTTGGTTCGTTCGTCACTGCGAAGAACAAGTTCGGCCCGAACTCTTCACTGTTCCCGGCCCGAACTTCATTTTCGGCCCAAACTTCAACCTCGGCCCGAACTTCAACCTCGGCCCGAACTCCGACCTCAATACGAACTTCAACCTCGGCCCGAACATCATCCTCGACCCGAACACCGAACTTCGGCCCGAACACCACTTCGGCCCGAACATCCCACTTCGGCCCGAACACCACTTCGGCCCGAACACCACTTCGGCCCGAACACCACTTCGGCCCGAACATCCCTCTTCGGCCCGAACTCTTCAATATCCAAGATTGTGTGACAAAAGGTGCTATACTAAAACATTCATACTTTCAGCTCGGGTGTCCGTTTCACGCACGCGAGTAACCAAAATAGCTGGTTCGTTCGTCACTGCCAAGAACAAGTTCGGGCCGAACTCTTCACTGTTCCCGGCCCGAACTTCATTTTCGGCCCGAACTTCAACCTCGGCCCGAACTTCAACCTCGGCCCGAACTCCGACCTCGGCCTGAACTTCAACCTCGGACCGAACATCATCCTCGGCTCGAACACCGAACTTCGGCCCGAACACCACTTCAGCCCGAACACCACTTCGGCTCGAACATCCCTCTTCGGCCCGAACTCTTCAATATCCAAGATTGTGTGACAAAAGGTGCTATACTAAAACATTCATAACTTTCAGCTCGGGTGTCCGTTTCACGCCCACGAGTAACCAAAATAGCTGGTTCGTTCGTCACTGCCAAGAACAAGTTCGGCCCGAACTCTTCACTGTTCCCGGCCCGAACTTCCTTTTCGGCCCGAACTTCAACCTCGGCCCGTACTTCAACCTCGGCCCAAACTCCGACCTCGGTCCGAACTTCAACCTCGGCCCAAACATCATCCTCGGCCCGAACACCGAACTTCGACCCGAACACCACTTCGGCCCGAACACCACTTCGGCCCGAACATCCCACTTCGGCCCGAACACCACTTCGGCCCGAACATCCCTCTTCGGCCCGAACTCTTCAATATCCAAGATTGTGTGACAAAATGTGCTATACTAAAACATTCATAACTTTCAGCTCGGGTGTCCGTTTCACGCCCACGAGTAACCAAAATAGCTGGTTCATTCATCACTGCGAAGAACAAGTTCGGCCCGAACTCTTCACTGTTCCCGGCCCAAACTTCATTTTCGGCCCGAACTTCAACCTCGGCCCGAACTTCAACCTCGGCCCGAACTCCGACCTCGGTCCGAACTTCAACCTCGGCCCGAACATCATCCTCGGACCGAACACCGAACTTCGTCCCGAACACCACTTCGGCCCGAACATCCCACTTCGGCCCGAACACCACTTCGGCCCGAACACCCTCTTCGGCCCGAACTCTTCAATATCCAAGATTGTGTGACAAAAGGTGCTATACTAAAACATTCATAACTTTCAGCTCGGGTGTCCGTTTCACGCCCACGAGTAACCAAAATAGCTGGTTCGTTCGTCACTGCCAAGAACATGTTCGACCCGAACTCTTCACTGTTCTCGGCCCGAACTTCATTTTCGGCCCGAGCTTCAACCTCGGCCCGAACTTCAACCTCGGACCGAACTCCTACCTCGACCCGAACTCCGACCTCGCCCCGAACATCATCCTCGGCCCGAACACCGAACTTCGCCCCGAACACCACTTCGGCCCGAACATCCCACTTCGGCCCGAACACCACTTCGGCCCGAACATCCCTCTTCGGCCCGAACTCTTCAATTTCCAAGATTGTGTGACAAAAGGTGCTATACTAAAACATTCATAACTTTCAGCTCGGGTGTCCTTTTCACGCCCACGACTAACCAAAATAGCTGGTTCGTACATCACTGCCAAGAACAAGTTCGGCCCAAACTCTTCACTTTTCCCGGCCCGAACTTCAACCTCGGCCCGAACTTCAACCTCGGCCCGAACTCCGACCTCGGCCCGAACTCCGACCTCGGCCCGAACATCATCCTCGGCCCGAACACCGAACTTCGGCCCGAACACGACTTCGGCCCGAACATCCCACTTCGGCCCGAACACCACTTCGGCCCGAACATCCCTCTTCGGCCCGAACTCTTCAATATCCAAGATTGTGTGACAAAAGGTGCTATACTAAAACATTCATAACTTTCAGCTCGGGTGTCCGTTTCACGCCCACGAGTAACAAAAATAGCTGGTTCGTTCGTCACTGCCAAAAACAAGCTCGGCCCGAACTCTTCACTGTTCCAGGCCCGAACTTCATTTTCGGCCCGAACTTCATTTTCGGCCCGAACTTCAACCTCGGCCCGAACTCCGACCTCGGCCCGAACTTCAACCTCGGCCCGAACATCATCCTCGGCCCGAACACCGAACGTCGACCCGAACACCAATTCGGCCCGAACACCACTTCGGCCCGAACACCACTTCGGCCCGAACATCCGACTTCGGCCCGAACACCACTTCGGCCCGAACATCCCTCTTCGGCCCGAACTCTTCAATATCCAAGATCGTGTGACAAAAGGTGCTATACTAAAACATTCATAACTTTCAGCTCGGGTGTCCGTTTTACGCCCACGAGTAACCAAAATAGCTGGTTCGTTCGTCACTGCCAAGATCAAGTTCGGCCCGAACTCTTCACTGTTCCCGGCCCGAACTTCATTTTCGGCCCGAACTCCGACCTCGGCCCGAACTTCAACCTCGGCCCGAACTCCAACCTCGGCCCGAACTTCAACCTCGGCCCGAAGATCATTCTCGGCCCGAACACCGAACTTCGGCCCGAACACCACTTCGGCCCGAACACCACTTCGGCCCGAACATCCCACTTCGGCCCGAACACCACTTCGGCCCGAACATCCCTCTTCGGCCCGAACTCTTCAATATCCAAGATTGTGTGACAAAAGGTGCTATACTAAAACATTCATAACTTTCAGCTCGGGTGTCCGTTTCACGCCCACGAGTAACCAAAATAGCTGGTTCGTTCGTCACTGCCAAGAACAAGTTCGGCCCGAACTCTTCAATGTTCCAGGCCCGAACTTCATTTTCGGCCCGAACTTCATTTTCGGCCCGAACTTCAACCTCGGCCCGAACTCCAACCTCGGCCCGAACTTCAACCTCGGCCCGAACATCATCCTCGGCCCGAACACCGAACGTCGGCCCGAACACCACTTCGGCCCGAACACCACTTCGGCCCGAACACCACTTCGGCCCGAACATCCGACTTCGGCCCGAACACCACTTCGGCCCGAACATCCCTCTTCGGCCCGAACTCTTCAATATCCAAGATTGTGTGACAAAAGGTGTTATACTAAAACATTCATAACTTTCAGCTCGGGTGTCCGTTTCACGCCCACGAGTAACCAAAATAGCTGGTTCGTTCGTCACTGCCAAGAACAAGTTCGGGCCGAACTCTTCACTGTTCCCGGCCCGAACTTCATTTTCGGTCCGAACTTCAACCTCGGCCCGAACTCCGACCTCGGCCCGAACTTCAACCTCGGCCCGAACATCATCCTCGGCTCGAACACCGAACTTCAGCCCGAACACCACTTCAGCCCGAACACCACTTCGGCTCGAACATCCCTCTTCGGCCCAAACTCTTCAATATCCAAGATTGTGTGACAAAAGGTGCTATACTAAAACATTCATAACTTTCAGCTCGGGTGTCCGTTTCACGCCCACGAGTAACCAAAATAGCTGGTTCGTTCGTCACTGCCAAGAACAAGTTCGGCCCGAACTCTTCACTGTTCCTGGCCCGAACTTCATTTTCGGCCCGAACTTCAACCTCGGCCCGTTCTTCAACCTCGGCCCAAACTCCGACCTCGGTCCGAACTTCAACCTCGGCCCGAACATCATCCTCGGCCCGAACACCGAACTTCGACCCGAACACCACTTCGGCCCGAACACCACTTCGGCCCGAACATCCCTCTTCGGCCCGAACTCTTCAATATCCAAGATTGTGTGACAAAATGTGCTATACTAAAACATTCATAACTTTCAGCTCGGGTGTCCGTTTCACGCCCACGAGTAACCAAAATAGCTGGTTCATTCATCACTGCGAAGAACAAGTTCGGCCCGAACTCTTCACTGTTCCCGGCCCAAACTTCATTTTCGGCCCGAACTTCAACCTCGGCCCGAACTTCAACCTCGGCCCGAACTCCGACCTCGGTCCGAACTTCAACCTCGGCCCGAACATCATCCTCGGACCGAACACCGAACTTCGTCCCGAACACCACTTCGGCCCGAACATCCCACTTCGGCCCGAACACCACTTCGGCCCGAACACCCTCTTCGGCCCGAACTCTTCAATATCCAAGATTGTGTGACAAAAGGTGCTATACTAAAACATTCATAACTTTCAGCTCGGGTGTCCGTTTCACGCCCACGAGTAACCAAAATAGCTGGTTCGTTCGTCACTGCCAAGAACATGTTCGACCCGAACTCTTCACTGTTCTCGGCCCGAACTTCATTTTCGGCCCGAGCTTCAACCTCGGCCCGAACTTCAACCTCGGACCGAACTCCTACCTCGACCCGAACTCCGACCTCGCCCCGAACATCATCCTCGGCCCGAACACCGAACTTCGCCCCGAACACCACTTCGGCCCGAACATCCCACTTCGGCCCGAACACCACTTCGGCCCGAACATCCCTCTTCGGCCCGAACTCTTCAATTTCCAAGATTGTGTGACAAAAGGTGCTATACTAAAACATTCATAACTTTCAGCTCGGGTGTCCTTTTCACGCCCACGACTAACCAAAATAGCTGGTTCGTACATCACTGCCAAGAACAAGTTCGGCCCAAACTCTTCACTTTTCCCGGCCCGAACTTCAACCTCGGCCCGAACTTCAACCTCGGCCCGAACTCCGACCTCGGCCCGAACTCCGACCTCGGCCCGAACATCATCCTCGGCCCGAACACCGAACTTCGGCCCGAACACGACTTCGGCCCGAACATCCCACTTCGGCCCGAACACCACTTCGGCCCGAACATCCCTCTTCGGCCCGAACTCTTCAATATCCAAGATTGTGTGACAAAAGGTGCTATACTAAAACATTCATAACTTTCAGCTCGGGTGTCCGTTTCACGCCCACGAGTAACAAAAATAGCTGGTTCGTTCGTCACTGCCAAAAACAAGCTCGGCCCGAACTCTTCACTGTTCCAGGCCCGAACTTCATTTTCGGCCCGAACTTCATTTTCGGCCCGAACTTCAACCTCGGCCCGAACTCCGACCTCGGCCCGAACTTCAACCTCGGCCCGAACATCATCCTCGGCCCGAACACCGAACGTCGACCCGAACACCAATTCGGCCCGAACACCACTTCGGCCCGAACACCACTTCGGCCCGAACATCCGACTTCGGCCCGAACACCACTTCGGCCCGAACATCCCTCTTCGGCCCGAACTCTTCAATATCCAAGATCGTGTGACAAAAGGTGCTATACTAAAACATTCATAACTTTCAGCTCGGGTGTCCGTTTTACGCCCACGAGTAACCAAAATAGCTGGTTCGTTCGTCACTGCCAAGATCAAGTTCGGCCCGAACTCTTCACTGTTCCCGGCCCGAACTTCATTTTCGGCCCGAACTCCGACCTCGGCCCGAACTTCAACCTCGGCCCGAACTCCAACCTCGGCCCGAACTTCAACCTCGGCCCGAAGATCATTCTCGGCCCGAACACCGAACTTCGGCCCGAACACCACTTCGGCCCGAACACCACTTCGGCCCGAACATCCCACTTCGGCCCGAACACCACTTCGGCCCGAACATCCCTCTTCGGCCCGAACTCTTCAATATCCAAGATTGTGTGACAAAAGGTGCTATACTAAAACATTCATAACTTTCAGCTCGGGTGTCCGTTTCACGCCCACGAGTAACCAAAATAGCTGGTTCGTTCGTCACTGCCAAGAACAAGTTCGGCCCGAACTCTTCAATGTTCCAGGCCCGAACTTCATTTTCGGCCCGAACTTCATTTTCGGCCCGAACTTCAACCTCGGCCCGAACTCCAACCTCGGCCCGAACTTCAACCTCGGCCCGAACATCATCCTCGGCCCGAACACCGAACGTCGGCCCGAACACCACTTCGGCCCGAACACCACTTCGGCCCGAACACCACTTCGGCCCGAACATCCGACTTCGGCCCGAACACCACTTCGGCCCGAACATCCCTCTTCGGCCCGAACTCTTCAATATCCAAGATTGTGTGACAAAAGGTGTTATACTAAAACATTCATAACTTTCAGCTCGGGTGTCCGTTTCACGCCCACGAGTAACCAAAATAGCTGGTTCGTTCGTCACTGCCAAGAACAAGTTCGGGCCGAACTCTTCACTGTTCCCGGCCCGAACTTCATTTTCGGTCCGAACTTCAACCTCGGCCCGAACTCCGACCTCGGCCCGAACTTCAACCTCGGCCCGAACATCATCCTCGGCTCGAACACCGAACTTCAGCCCGAACACCACTTCAGCCCGAACACCACTTCGGCTCGAACATCCCTCTTCGGCCCAAACTCTTCAATATCCAAGATTGTGTGACAAAAGGTGCTATACTAAAACATTCATAACTTTCAGCTCGGGTGTCCGTTTCACGCCCACGAGTAACCAAAATAGCTGGTTCGTTCGTCACTGCCAAGAACAAGTTCGGCCCGAACTCTTCACTGTTCCTGGCCCGAACTTCATTTTCGGCCCGAACTTCAACCTCGGCCCGTTCTTCAACCTCGGCCCAAACTCCGACCTCGGTCCGAACTTCAACCTCGGCCCGAACATCATCCTCGGCCCGAACACCGAACTTCGACCCGAACACCACTTCGGCCCGAACACCACTTCGGCCCGAACATCCCTCTTCGGCCCGAACTCTTCAATATCCAAGATTGTGTGACAAAAGGTGCTATACTAAAACATTCATAACTTTCAGCTCGGGTGTCCGTTTCACGCCCACGAGTAACAAAAATAGCTGGTTCATTCATCACTGCGAAGAACAAGTTCGGCCCGAACTCTTCACTGTTCCCGGCCCAAACTTCATTTTCGGCCCGAACTTCAACCTCGGCCCGAACTTCAACCTCGGCCCGAACTCCGACCTCGGTCCGAACTTCAACCTCGGCCCGAACATCATCCTCGGCCGAACACCGAACTTCGTTCCGAACACCACTTCGGCCCGAACATCCCACTTCGGCCCGAACACCACTTCGGCCCGAACATCCCTCTTCGGCCCGATCTCTTCAATATCCAAGATTGTGTGACAAAATGTGCTATACTAAAACATTCATAATTTTCAGCTCGGGTGTCCGTTTGACGCCCACGAGTAACCAAAATAGCTGGTTCGTTCGTCACTGCCAAGAACAAGTTCGGCCCGAACTCTTCACTATTCCCGGCCCGAACTTCAACCTCGGCCCGAACTCCGATCTCGGCCCGAACTTCAACCTCGGCCCGAACATCATCCTCGGCCCGAACACCGAACGTCGGCCCGATCACCACTTCGGGCCGAACACCACTTCGGCCCGAACACCACTTCGGCCCGAACATCCGACTTCGGCCCGAACACCACTTCGGCCCGAACATCCCTCTTCGGCCCGAACTCTTCAATATCCAAGATTGTGTGACAAAAGGTGCTATACTAAAACATTCATAACTTTCAACTCGGGTGTCCGTTTTACGCCCACGAGTAACCAAAATAGATGGTTCGTTCGTCACTGCCAAGATCAAGTTCGGCCCGAACTCTTCACTGTTCCCGGCCCGAACTTCATTTTCGGCCCGAACTTCAACCTCGGCCCGAACTTCAACCTCGGCCCGAACTCCGACCTCGGCCCGAACTTCAACCTCGGCCCGAAGATCATTCTCGGCCCGAACACCGAACTTCGGCCCGAACACCACTTCGGCCCGAACACCACTTCGGCCCGAACACCACTTCGGCCCGAACACCACTTCGGCCCGAACATCCCACTTCGGCCCGAACACCACTTCGGCCCGAACATCCCTCTTCGACCCGAACTCTTCAATATCCAAGATTGTGTGACAAAAGGTGCTATACTAAAACATTCATAACTTTCAGCTCGGGTGTCCGTTTCACGCCCACGAGTAACCAAAATAGCTGGTTCGTTCGTCACTGCCAAGAACAAGTTCGACCCGAACACTTCACTTTTCTCGGCCCGAACTTCATTTTCGGCCCGAGCTTCAACCTCGGCCCGAACTTCAACCTCGGACCGAACTCCTACCTCGGCCCGAACCCCGACCTCGCCCCGAACATCATCCTCGGCCCGAACACCGAACTTCGGCCTGAACACCACTTCGGCCTGAACATCCGACTTCGGCCCCAACACCACTTCGGCCCGAACATCCCTCTTCGGCCCGAACTCTTCAATATCCAAGATTGTGTGACAAAAGGTGCTATACTAAAACATTCATAACTTTCAGCTCGGGTGTCCGTTTTACGCCCACGAGTAACCAAAATAGATGGTTCGTTCGTCACTGCCAAGATCAAGTTCGGCCTGAACTCTTCACTGTTCCCGGCCCGAACTTCATTTTCGGCCCGAACTTCAACCTCGGCCCGAACTTCAACCTCGGCCCGAACTCCGACCTCGGCCCGAACTTCAACCTCGGCCCGAAGATCATTCTCGGCCCGAACACCACTTCAGCCCGAACACCACTTCGGCCCGAACACCACTTCGGCCCGAACATCCCACTTCGGCCCGAACACCACTTCGGCCCGAACATCCCTCTTCGGCCCGAACTCTTCAATATCCAAGATTGTGTGACAAAAGGTGCTATACTAAAACATTCATAACTTTCAGCTCGGGTGTCCGTTTCACGCCCACGAGTAACCAAAATAGCTGGTTCGTTCGTCACTGCCATGAACAAGTTCGACCCGAACTCTTCACTGTTCTCGGCCCGAACTTCATTTTCGGCCCGAGCTTCAACCTCGGCCTGAACTTCAACCTCGGACCGAACTCCTACCTCGGCCCGAACTCCGACCTCGCCCCGAACATCATCCTCGGCCCGAACACCGAACTTCGGCCCGAACACCACTTCGGCCCGAACATCCCACTTCGGCCCGAACACCACTTCGGCCCGAACATCCCTCTTCGGCCCGAACTCTTCAATTTCCAAGATTGTGTGACAAAAGGTGCTATACTAAAACATTCATAACTTTCAGCTCGGGTGTCCTTTTCACGCCGACGACTAACCAAAATAGCTGGTTCGTTCATCACTGCCAAGAACAAGTTCGGCCCAAACTCTTCACTGTTCCCGGCCCGAACTTCAACCTCGGCCCGAACTTCAACCTCGGCCCGAACTCCGACCTCGGCCCGAACTTCAACCTCGGCCCGGACATCATCCTCGGCCCGAACACCGAACTTCGGCCCGAACACGACTTCGGCCCGAACATCCCACATCGGCCCGAACACCACTTCGGCCCGAACATCCCTCTTCGGCCCGAACTCTTCAATATCCAAGATTGTGTGACAAAAGGTGCTATACTAAAACATTCATAACTTTCAGCTCGGGTGTCCGTTTTACGCCCACGAGTAACCAAAATAGCTGGTTCGTTCGTCACTGCCAAGATCAAGTTCGGCCCGAACTCTTCACTGTTCCCGGCCCGAACTTCATTTTCGGCCCGAACTCCTACCTCGGCCCGAACTTCAACCTCGGCCCGAACTCCGACCTCGGCCCGAACTTCAACCTCGGCCCGAAGATCATTCTCGGCCCGAACACCGAACTTCGGCCCGAACACCACTTCGGCCCGAACACCACTTCGGCCCGAACATCCCTCTTCGGCCCGAACTCTTCAATATCCAAGATTGTGTGACAAAAGGTGCTATACTAAAACATTCATAACTTTCAGCTCGGGTGTCCGTTTCACGCCCACGAGTAACCAAACTAACTGGTTCGTTCGTCACTTCCAAGAACAAGTTCGGCCCGAACTCTTCACTGTTCCAGGCCCGAACTTCATTTTCGGCCCGAACTTCATTTTCGGCCCGAACTTCAACCTCGGCCCGAACTCCGACCTCGGCCCGAACTTCAACCTCGGCCCGAACATCATCCTCGGCCCGAACACCGAACGTCGGCCCGAACACGACTTCGGCCCGAACACCACTTCGGCCCGAACATCCCTCTTCGGCCCGAACTCTTCAATATCCAAGATTGTGTGACAAAAGGTGCTATACTAAAACATTCATAACTTTCAGCTCGGGTGTCCGTTTCACGCCCACGAGTAACCAAACTAGCTGGTTCATTCGTCACTGCCAAGAACAAGTTCGGACCGAACTCTTCACTGTTCCCGGCCCGAATTTCATTTTCGGCCCGAACTTCAACCTCGGCCCGAACTTCAACCTCGGCCCGAACTCCGACCTCGGCCCGAACTTCATCCTCTGCCCTAACATCATCCTCAGCCTGAACACCGAACTTCGGCCCGAACACCACTTCGGCCCGAACACCACTTCGGCCCGAACATCCCACTTCCGCCCGAACACCACTTCGGCCCGAACATCCCTCTTCGGCCCGAACTCTTCAATATCCAAGATTGTGTGACAAAAGGTGCTATACTAAAACATTCATAACTTTCAGCTCGAGAGTCCATTTCACGCCAACGAGTAACCAAAATAAATGGTTCGTTCGTCACTGCCAAGAACAAATTCGGCCCGAACTCTTCACTGTTCCCGGCCCGAACTTCATTTTCTGCCCGAACTTCAACCTCGGCCCGAACTTCAACCTCGGCCCGAACTCCGACCTCGGCCCGAACTTCAACCTCGGCCCGAAGATCATTCTCGGCCCGAACACCGAACTTCGGCCCGAATACCACTTCGGCCCGAACACCACTTCGGCCCGAACATCCCACTTCGGCCCGAACATCCCTCTTCGGCCCGAACTCTTCAATATCCAAGATTGTGTGACAAAAGGTGCTATACTAAAACATTCATAACTTTCAGCTCGGGTGTCCGTTTCACGCCCACGAGTAACCAAAATAGCTGGTTCGTTCGTCACTGCCAAGAACAAGTTCGACCCGAACTCTTCACTGTTCTCGGCCCGAACTTCATTTTCGGCCCGAACTTCAACCTCGGCCCGAACTTCAACCTCGGACGGAACTCCTACCTCGGCCCGAACTCCGACCTCGGCCCGAACATCATCCTCGGCCCGAACACCGAACTTCGGCCCGAACACTACTTCGGCCCGAACTTCCCACTTCGGCCCGAACACCACTTCGGCCCGAACATCCCTCTTCGGCCCGAACTCTTAAATTTCCAAGATTGTGTGACAAAAGGTGCTATACTAAAACATTCATAACTTTCAGCTCGGGTGTCCTTTTCACGCCCACGACGAACCAAAATAGCTGGTTCGTTCGTCACTGCCAAGAACAAGTTCGGCCCGAACTCTTCACTGTTCCCGGCCCGAACTTCAACCTCGGCCCGAACTTCAACCTCGGCCCGAACTCCGACCTCGGCCCGAACTTCAACCTCGGCCCGAACATCATCCTCGGCCCGAACACCGAACTTCGGCCCGAACACCACTTCGGTCCGAACATCCCACTTCAGCCCGAACACCACTTCGGCCCGAACATCCCTCTTCGGCCCGAACTCTTCAATATGCAAGATTGTGTGACAAAAGGTGCTATACTAAAACATTCATAACTTTCAGCTCGGGTGTCCGTTTTACGCCCACGAGTAACCAAAATAATTGGTTCGTTCGTCACTGCCAAGATCAAGTTCGGCCCGAACTCTTCACTGTTCCCGGCCCGAACTTCATTTTCGGCCCGAACTTCAACCTCGGCCCGAACTTCAACCTCGGCCCGAACATCATTCTCGGCCCGAACACCGAACTTCGGGCCGACACCACTTCGGCCCGAACACCACTTCGACCCAAACATCCCACTTCGGCCCGAACACCACTTCGGCCCGAACATCCCTCTTCGGCCCGAACTCTTCAATATCCAAGATTGTGTGACAAAAGGTGCTATACTAAAACATTCATAACTTTCAGCTCGGGTGTCCGTTTCACGCCCACGAGTAACCAAAATAGCTGGTTCGTTCGTCACTGCCAAGAACAAGTTCGACCCGAACTCTTCACTGTTCTCGGCCCGAACTTCATTTTCGGCCCGAACTTCAACCTCGGCCCGAACTTCAACCTCGGACCGAACTCCTACCTCGGCCCGAACTCCGACCTCGGCCCGAACTCCGACCTCGGCCCGAACATCATCCTCGGCCCGAACACCGAACTTCGGCCCGAACACCGCTTCGGCAAGAACATCCCACTTCGGCCCGAACACCACTTCGGCCCGAACATCCCTCTTCGGCCCGAACTCTTCAATATCCAAGATTGTGTGACAAAAGGTGCTATACTAAAACATTCATAACTTTCAGCTCGGGTGTCCGTTTCACGCCCACGAGTAACCAAAATAGCTGGTTCGTTCGTCACTGCCAAGAACAAGTTCGGCCCGAACTCTTCACTGTTCCCGGCCCGAACTTCGACCTCGGCCCGAACTTCAACCTCCGCCCGAACTCCGACCTCGGCCCGAACTTCAACCTCGGCCCGAACATCATCCTCGGCCCGAACACCGAACTTCGGCCCGAACACCACTTCGGCCCGAACATCCCACTTCGGCCCGAACACCACTTCGGCCCGAACATCCCACTTCGGCCCGAACACCACTTCGGCCCGAACATCCCTCTTCGGCCCGAACTCTTCAATATCCAAGATTGTGTGACAAAAGGTGCTATACTAAAACATTCATAACTTTCAGCTCGGGTGTCCGTTTCACGCCCACGAGTAACCAAAATAACTGGTTCGTTCGTCACTGCCAAGATCAAGTTCGGCCCGAACTCTTCACTGTTCCCGGCCCGAACTTCATTTTCGGCCCGAACTTCAACCTCGGCCCGAACATCATTCTCGGCCCGAACACCGAACTTCGGGCCGAACACCACTTCGGCCCGAACACCACTTCGACCCAAACATCCCACTTCGGCCCGAACACCACTTCGGCCCGAACATCCCTCTTCGGCCCGAACTCTTCAATATCCAAGATTGTGTGACAAAAGGTGCTATACTAAAACATTCATAACTTTCAGCTCGGGTGTCCGTTTCACGCCCACGAGTAACCAAAATAGCTGGTTCGTTCGTCACTGCCAAGAACAAGTTCGACCCGAACTCTTCACTGTTCTCGGCCCGAACTTCATTTTCGGCCCGAACTTCAACCTCGGCCCGAACTTCAACCTCGGCCCGAACATCATTCTCGGCCCGAACACCGAACTTCGGGCCGAACACCACTTCGGCCCGAACACCACTTCGACCCAAACATCCCACTTCGGCCCGAACACCACTTCGGCCCGAACATCCCTCTTCGGCCCGAACTCTTCAATATCCAAGATTGTGTGACAAAAGGTGCTATACTAAAAGATTCATAACTTTCAGCTCGGGTGTCCGTTTCACGCCCACGAGTAACCAAAATAGCTGGTTCGTTCGTCACTGCCAAGAACAAGTTCGGCCCGAACTCTTCACTATTCCCGGCCCGAACTTCATTTTCGGCCCGAACTTAAAACTCGGTCCGAACTCCGACCTCGGCCCGAACTTCAACCTCGGCCCAAACATCATCCTCGGCCCGAACACCGAACTTCGGCCCGAACACCACTTCGGACCGAACATCCCTCTTCTGCCCGAACTCTTCAATATCCAAGATTGTGTGACAAAAGGTGCTATACTAAAACATTCATAACTTTCAGCTCGGGTGTCCGTTTCACGCCCACGAGTAACCAAAATAGCTGGTTCGTTCGTCCGTGCCAAGAACAAGTTCGGCCTGAACTCTTCACTGTTCCCCGCCCCGAACTTTATTTTCGGCCCGAACTTCAACCTCGGCTCGAACTCCGACCTCGGCCCGAACTTCAACCTCGGCCCGAACATCATCCTCGGCCCGAACACCGAACTTCGGCCCGAACACCACTTCGGCCCGAACATCCCACTTCGGCCCGAACACCACTTCGGCCCGAACAACCCTCTTCGGCCCGAACTCTTCAATATCCAAGATTGTGTGACAAAAGGTGCTATACTAAAACATTCATAACTTTCAGCTCGGGTGTCTGTTTCACGCGCACGAGTATCCAAATAGCTGGTTCGTTCGTCACTGCCAAGAACAAGTTCGGCCCGAACTCTTCACTGTTCCCGGCCCGAACTTCATTTTCGGCCCGAACTTCAACCTCGGCCCGAACTCCGACCTCGGCCCGAACATCATCCTCGGCCCGAACACCGAACTTCGGCCCGAACACCACTTCGGCCCGAACATCCCTCTTCGGCCCGAACTCTTAAATTCCAAGATTGTGTGACAAAAGGTGTTATACTAAAACATTCATAACTTTCAGCTCGGGTGTCCGTTTCACGCCCACGAGTAACCAAAATAGCTGGTTTATTCGTCACTGCCAAGAACAAGTTCGGCCCGAACTCTTCACTGTTCCCGGCACGAACTTCATTATCGGCCCGAACTTCAACCTCGGCACGAACTCCGACCTCGGCCCGAACTTCAACCTCGGCCCGAACATCATCCTCGGCCCGAACACCGAACTTCGGCCCGAACACCACTTCGGCCCGAACGTCCCACTTCGGCCCGAACACCACTTCAGCCCGAACATCCCTATTCGGCCCGAACCCTTCAATATCCAAGATTGTGTGACAAAAGGTGCTATACTAAAACATTTTAACTTTCAGCTCGGGTGTCCGTCTCACGCCCGCGAGTAACCAAAATAGCTGGTTCGTTCGTCACTGCCAAGAACAAGTTCGGCCCGAACTCTTCACTGTTCCTGACCCGAACTTCATTTTCGGCCCGAACTTCAACCTCGGCCCGAACTCCGACCTCGGCCCGAACTTCAACCTCGGCCCGAACATCATCCTCGGCCCGAACACCGAACTTCGGCCCGAACACCACTTCGGCCCGAACACCACTTCGGCCCGAACACCACTTCGGCCCGAACATCCCTCTTCGGCCCGAACTCTTCAATATCCAAGATTGTGTGACAAAAGGTGCTATACTAAAACATTCATAACTTTCAGCCCGGGTGTCCGTTTCACGCCCACGAGTAACCAAAATAGCTGGTTCGTTCGTCACTGCCAAGAACAAGTTCGGCCCGAACTCTTCACTGTTCCCGGCCCGAACTTCATTTTCGGCCCGAACTTCAACCTCGGCCCGAACTTCAACCTCGGCCCAAACTCCGACCTCGGCCCGAACTTCAACCTCGGCCCGAACATCATCCTCAGCCCGAACACCACTTCGGCTCGAACACCACTTCGGCCCGAACACCACTTCGGCCCGAACATCCCTCTTCGGCCCGAACTCTTCAATATCAAAGATTGTGTGACAAAAGGTGCTATACTAAAACATTCATAACTTTCAGCTCGGGTGTCCGTTTCACGCCCACGAGTAACCAAAATAGCTGGTTCGTTCGTCACTGCCAAGAACAAGTTCGGCCCGAACTCTTCACTATTCCCGGCCCGAACTTCATTTTCGGCCCGAACTTCAACCTCGGCCCGAACTTCAACCTCGGCCCGAACTTCAACCTCGGCCCGAACTTCGACCTCGGCCCGAACTTCAACCTCGGCCCGAACATCATCCTCGGCCCGAACACCGAACTTCGGCCCGAACACCACTTCGGCCCGAACACCACTTCGGCCCGAACATCCCACTTCGGCCCGAACACCACTTCGGCCCGAACATCCCTCTTCGGCCCGAACTCTTCAATATCCAAGATTGTGTGACAAAAGGTGCAATACTAAAACATTCTTAACTTTCAGCTCGGGTGTCCGTTTCACGCCCACGAGTAACCAAAATAGCTTGTTCGTTCGTCACTGCCAAGAACAAGTTCGGCCCGAACTCTTCACTGTTCCCGGCCCGAACTTCATTATCGGCCCGAACTTCAACCTCGGCCCGAACTCCGACCTCGGCCCGAACTTCAACCTCGGCCCGAACATCATCCTCGGCCCGAACACCGAACTTCGGCCCGAACACCACTTCGGCCCGAGCACCACTTCGGCCCGAACATCCCTCTTCGGCCCGAACTCTTCAATATCCAAGATTGTGTGACAAAAGGTGCTATACTAAAACATTCATAACTTTCAGCTCGGGTGTCCGTCTCACGCCCACGAGTAACCAAAATAGCTGGTTCGTTCGTCACTGCCAAGAACAAGTTCGGCCCGAACTCTTCACTGTTCCCGGCACGAACTTCATTATCGGCCCGAACTTCAACCTCGGCACGAACTCCGACCTCGGCCCGAACTTCAACCTCGGCCCGAACATCATCCTCGGCCCGAACACCGAACTTCGGCCCGAACACCACTTCGGCCCGAACGTCCCACTTCGGCCCGAACACCACTTCAGCCCGAACATCCCTATTCGGCCCGAACTCTTCAATATCCAAGATTGTGTGACAAAAGGTGCAATACTAAAACATTCTTAACTTTCAGCTCGGGTGTCCGTTTCACGCCCACGAGTAACCAAAATAGCTTGTTCGTTCGTCACTGCCAAGAACTAGTTCGGCCCGAACTCTTCACTGTTCCCGGCCCGAACTTCATTATCGGCCCGAACTTCAACCTCGGCCCGAACTCCGACCTCGGCCCGAACTTCAACCTCGGCCCGAACATCATCCTCGGCCCGAACACCGAACTTCGGCCCGAACACCACTTCGGCCCGAGCACCACTTCGGCCCGAGCACCACTTCGGCCCGAACATCCCTCTTCGGCCCGAACTCTTCAATATCCAAGATTGTGTGACAAAAGGTGCAATACTAAAACATTCTTAACTTTCAGCTCGGGTGTCCGTTTCACGCCCACGAGTAACCAAAATAGCTTGTTCGTTCGTCACTGCCAAGAACAAGTTCGGCCCGAACTCTTCACTGTTCCCGGCACGAACTTCATTATCGGCCCGAACTTCAACCTCGGCACGAACTCCGACCTCGGCCCGAACTTCAACCTCGGCCCGAACGTCATCCTCGGCCCGAACACCGAACTTCGGCCCGAACACCACTTCGGCCCGAACGTCCCACTTCGGCCCGAACACCACTTCAGCCCGAACATCCCTATTCGGCCCGAACTCTTCAATATCCAAGATTGTGTGACAAAAGGTGCTATACTAAAACATTCATAACTTTCAGCCCGGGTGTCCGTTTCACGCCCACGAGTAACCAAAATAGCTGGTTCGTTCGTCACTGCCAAGAACAAGTTCGGCCCGAACTCTTCACTGTTCCCGGCCCGAACTTCATTTTCGGCCCGAACTTCAACCTCGGCCCGAACTTCAACCTCGGCCCAAACTCCGACCTCGGCCCGAACTTCAACCTCGGCCCGAACATCATCCTCAGCCCGAACACCACTTCGGCTCGAACACCACTTCGGCCTGAACACCACTTCGGCCCGAACATCCCTCTTCGGCCCGAACTCTTCAATATCAAAGATTGTGTGACAAAAGGTGCTATACTAAAACATTCATAACTTTCAGCTCGGGTGTCCGTTTCACGCCCACGAGTAACCAAAATAGCTGGTTCGTTCGTCACTGCCAAGAACAAGTTCGGCCCGAACTCTTCACTATTCCCGGCCCGAACTTCATTTTCGGCCCGAACTTCAACCTCGGCCCGAACTTCAACCTCGGCCCGAACTTCAACCTCGGCCCGAACTTCGACCTCGGCCCGAACTTCAACCTCGGCCCGAACATCATCCTCGGCCCGAACACCGAACTTCGGCCCGAACACCACTTCGGCCCGAACACCACTTCGGCCCGAACATCCCACTTCGGCCCGAACACCACTTCGGCCCGAACATCCCTCTTCGGCCCGAACTCTTCAATATCCAAGATTGTGTGACAAAAGGTGCTATACTAAAACATTCTTAACTTTCAGCTCGGGTGTCCGTCTCACGCCCACGAGTAACCAAAATAGCTGGTTCGTTCGTCACTGCCAAGAACAAGTTCGGCCCGAACTCTTCACTGTTCCCGGCCCGAACTTCATTTTCGGCTCGAACTTCAACCTCGGCCCGAACTTCAACCTCGGCCCGAACTCCGACCTCGGCCCGAACTTCAACCTCGGCCCGAACATCATCCTCGGCCCGAACACCGAACTTCGGCCCGAACACCACTTCGGCCCGAACATCACTTCGGCCTGAACACCACTTCGGCCCGAACATCCCTCTTCGGCCCGAACTCTTCAATATCCAAGATTGTGTGACAAAAGGTGCTATACTAAAACATTCATAAGTTTCAGCTCGGGTGTCCGTTTCACGCCCACGAGTAACTAAAATAGCTGGTTCGTTCGTCACTGCCAAGAACAAGTTCGGCCCGAACTCTTCACTGTTCCCGGCCCGAACTTCAACCTCGGCCCGAACTTCAACCTCGGCCCGAACTCCGACCTCGGCCCGAACTTCAACCTCGGCCCGAACATCAACCTCGGCCCGAACATCAACCTCGGCCCGAACACCGAACTTCGGCCCGAACACCACTTCGGCCCGAACACCACTTCGGCCCGAACATCCCACTTCAGCCCGAACACCACTTCGGCCCGAACATCCCTCTTCGGCCCGAACTCTTCAATATCCAAGATTGTGTGACAAAAGGTGCTATACTAAAACATTCATAACTTTCAGCTCGGGTGTCCGTTTCACGCCCACGAGTAACCAAAATAGCTGGTTCGTTCGTCACTGCCAAGAACAAGTTCGGCCCGAACTCTTCACTGTTCCAGGCCCGAACTTCATTTTCGGCCCGAACTTCAACCTCGGCCCGAACTTCAACCTCGGCCCGAACTCCGACCTCGGCCCGAACTTCATCCTCGACCCGAACATCATCCTCGGCCCGAACACCGAACTTCGGCCCGAACACCACTTCGGCCCGAACATCCCACTTCGGCCCGAACACCACTTCGGCCCGAACACCCCTCCTCGGCCCGAACTCTTCAATATCCAAGAATGTGTGACAAAAGGTGCTATACTAAAACATTCATAAGTTTCAGCTCGGGTGTCCGTTTCACGCCCACGAGTAACCAAAATAGTTGGTTCGTTCGTCATAGCCAAGAACAAGTTCGGCCCGAACTTCATTTTCGTTCCGAACTTCAACCTCGGCCCGAACTTCAACCTCGGCCCGAAGTCCGACCTCGTCCCGAACTTCAACCTCGGCCCGAACATCATCCTCGGCCCGAACACCAAACGTCGTGCCGAACACCACTTCGGCCCGAACATCCCACTTCGGCCCGAACACCACTTCGGCCCGAACATCCCTCTTCGGCCCGAACATCCCTCTTCGGCCCGATCTCTTCAATATCCAAGATTGTGTGACAAAAGGTGCTATACTAAAACATTCATAACTTTCAGCTCGGGTGTCCTTTTCTCGCCCACGAGTAACCAAAATAGCTGGTTCGTTCGTCACTGCCAAGAACAAGTTCGGCCCGAACTCTTCACTGTTCCCGGCCCGAACTTCAACCTCGGCCCGAACTTCAACCTCGGCCCAAACTTCAACCTCGGCCCGAACATCATCCTCGGCCCGAACACCGAACTTCGGCCCGAACACCCCTTCGGCCCGAATATCCCACTTCGGCCCGAACATCCCTCTTCAGTCCGAACTCTTCAATATCCAAGATTGTGTGACAAAAGGTGCTATACTAAAACATTCATAACTTTCAGCTCGGGTGTCCGTTTCACGCCCACGAGTAACCAAAATAGCTGGTTCGTTCGTCACTGCCAAGAACAAGTTCGGCCCGAACTCTTCACTATTCCCAGCCCGAACTTCATTATCGGCCCAAACTTCAACCTCGGCCCGAACTCCGACCTCGGCCCGAACTTCAACCTTGGCCCGAACATCATCCTCGGCCCGAACACCGAACTTCGGCCCGAACACCACTTCGGCCCGAACGTCCCACTTCGGCCCGAACACCACTTCGGCCGGAACATCCCTCTTCGGCCCGAACTCTTCAATATCCAAGATTGTGTGACAAAAGGTGCTATACTAAAACATTCATAACTTTCAGCTCGGGTGTCCGTCTCACGCCCACGAGTAACCAAAATAGCTGGTTCGTTCGTCACTGCCAAGAACAAGTTCGGCCCGAACTCTTCACTGTTCCCGGCCCGAACTTCATTTTCGGCTCGAACTTCAACCTCGGCCCGAACTCCGACCTCGGCCCGAACTTCAACCTCGGCCCGAACATCATCCTCGGCCCGAACACCGAACTTCGGCCCGAACACCACTTCGGCCCGAACACCACTTCGGCCCGAACATCCCTCTTCGGCCCGAACTCTTCAATATCCAAGATTGTGTGACAAAAGGTGCTATACTAAAACATTCATAACTTTCAGCTCGGGTGTCCGTTTCACGACCACGAGTAACCAAATAGCTGGTTCGTTCGTCACTGCCAAGAACAAGTTCGGCCCGAACTCTTCACTGTTCCCGGCCCGAACTTCAACCTCGGCCCGAACTTCAACCTCGGCCCGAACTTCGACCTCGGCCCGAACTTCAACCTCGGCCCGAACATCAACCTCGGCCCGAACACCGAACTTCGGCCCGAACACCACTTCGGCCCGAACATCCCACTTCGGCCCGAACACCACTTCGGCCCGAACATCCCTCTTCGGCCCGAACTCTTCAATATCCAAGATTGTGTGACAAAAGGTGCTATACTAAAACATTCATAACTTTCAGCTCGGGTGTCCGTTTCACGCCCACGAGTAACCAAAATAGCTGGTTCGTTCGTCACTGCCAAGAACAAGTTCGGCCCGAACTCTTCACTGTTCCAGGCCCGAACTTCATTTTCGGCCCGAACTTCAACCTCGGCCTGAACTTCAACCTCGGCCCGAACTCCGACCTCGGCCCGAACTTCATCCTCGGCCCGAACATCATCCTCGGCCCGAACACCGAACTTCGGCCCGAACACCACTTCGGCACGAACATCCCACTTCGGCCCGAACACCACTTCGGCCCGAACACCCCTCCTCGGCCCGAACTCTTCAATATCCAAGATTGTGTGACAAAAGGTGCTATACTAAAACATTCATAAGTTTCAGCTCGGGTGTCCGTTTCACGCCCACGAGTAACCAAAATAGTTGGTTCGTTCGTCATAGCCAAGAACAAGTTCGGCCCGAACTCTTCACTGTTCCCGGCCCGAACTTCATTTTCGTTCCGAACTTCAACCTCGGCCCGAACTTCAACCTCGGCCCGAAGTCCGACCTCGGCCCGAACTTCAACCTCGGCCCGAACATCATCCTCGGCCCGAACACCGAACGTCGTCCCGAACACCACTTCGGCCCGAACATCCCACTTCGGCCCGAACACCACTTCGGCCCGAACATCCCTCTTCGGCCCGAACATCCCTCTTCGGCCCGATCTCTTCAATATCCAAGATTGTGTGACAAAAGGTGCTATACTAAAACATTCATAACTTTCAGCTCGGGTGTCCTTTTCTCGCCCACGAGTAACCAAAATAGCTGGTTCGTTCGTCACTGCCAAGAACAAGTTCGGCCCGAACTCTTCACTGTTCCCAGCCCGAACTTCAACCTCGGCCCGAACTTCAACCTCGGGCCAAACTTCAACCTCGGCCCGAACATCATCCTCGGCCCGAACACCGAACTTCGGCCCGAACACCACTTCGGCCCGAATATCCCACTTCGGCCCGAACATCCCTCTTCAGTCCGAACTCTTCAATATCCAAGATTGTGTGACAAAAGGTGCTATACTAAAACATTCATAACTTTCAGCTCGGGTGTCCGTTTCACGCCCACGAGTAACCAAAATAGCAGGTTCGTTCGTCACTGCCAAGAACAAGTTCGGCCCGAACTCTTCACTCTTCCCGGCCCGAACTTCATTATCGGCCCAAACTTCAACCTCGGCCCGAACTCCGACCTCGGCCCGAACTTCAACCTCGGCCCGAACATCATCCTCGGCCCGAACACCGAACTTCGGCCCGAACACCACTTCGGACCGAACACCACTTCGGCCCGAACACCACTTCGGCCCGAACGTCCCACTTCGGCCCGATCACCACTTCGGCCGGAACATCCCTCTTCGGCCCGAACTCTTCAATATCCAAGATTGTGTGACAAAAGGTGCTATACTAAAACATTCATAACTTTCAGCTCGGGTGTCCGTTTCACGCCCACGAGTAACCAAAATAGCTGGTTCGTTTGTCACTGCCAAGAACAAGTTCGGCCCGAACTCTTCACTGTTCCCGGCCCGAACTTCATTTTCGGCCCGAACTTCAACCTCGGCCCGAACTTCAACCTCGGCCCGAACTCCGACCTCGGCCCGAACATCATCCTCGGCTCGAACACTGAACTTCAGCCCGAACACCACTTCAGCCCGAACACCACTTCGGCCCGAACACCACTTCGGCCCGAACATCCCTCTTCGGCCCGAACTCTTCAATATCCAAGATTGTGTGACAAAAGGTGCTATACTAAAACATTCATAACTTTCAGCTCGGGTGTCCGTTTCACGCCCACGAGTAACCAAAATAGCTGGTTCGTTCGTCACTGCCAAGAACAAGTTCGGCCCGAACTCTTCACTGTTCCCGGCCCGAACTTCATTTTCGGCCCGAACTTCAACCTCGGTCCGAACTCCGACCTCGGCCCGAACTTCAACCTCGGCCCAAACATCATCCTCGGCCCGAACACCGAACTTCGGCCCGAACACCACTTCGGACCGAACATCCCTCTTCTGCCCGAACTCTTCAATATCCAAGATTGTGTGACAAAAGGTGCTATACTAAAACATTATCGGCCCAAACTTCAACCTCAGCCCGAACTCCGACCTCGGCCCGAACTTCAACCTCGGCCTGAACATCTTCCTCGGCCCGAACACCGAACTTCGGCCCGAACACCACTTCGGCCCGAACACCACTTCGGCCCGAACGTCCCACTTCGGCCCGAACACCACTTCGGCCGGAACATCCCTCTTCGGCCCGAACTCTTCAATATCCAAGATTGTGTGACAAAAGGTGCTATACTAAAACATTCATAACTTTCAGCTCGGGTGTCCGTTTCACGCCCACGAGTAACCAAAAAAGCTGGTTCGTTCGTCACTGCCAAGAACAAATTCGGCCCGAACTCTTCACTGTTCCCGGCCCGAACTTCATTTTCGGCCCGAACTTCAACCTCGGCCCGAACTTCAACCTCGGCCCGAACTCCGACCTCGGCCCGAACTTCAACCTCGGCCCGAACATCATCCTCGGCTCGAACACTGAACTTCAGCCCGAACACCACTTCAGCCCGAACACCACTTCGGCCCGAACACCACTTCGGCCCGAACATCCCTCTTCGGCCCGAACTCTTCAATATCCAAGATTGTGTGACAAAAGGTGCTATACTAAAACATTCATAACTTTCAGCTCGGGTGTCCGTTTCACGCCCACGAGTAACCAAAATAGCTGGTTCGTTCGTCACTGCCAAGAACAAGTTCGGCCCGAACTCTTCACTTTTCCCGTCCCGAACTTCATTTTCGGCCCGAACTTCCACCTCGGTCCGAACTCCGACCTCGGCCCGAACTTCAACCTCGGCCCAAACATCATCCTCGGCCCGAACACCGAACTTCGGCCCGAACACCACTTCGGACCGAACATCCCTCTTCTGCCAGAACTCTTCAATATCCAAGATTGTGTGACAAAAGGTGCTATACTAAAACATTCATAACTTTCAGCTCGGGTGTCCGTTTCACGCCCACGAGTAACCAAAATAGCTGGTTCGTTCGTCACCGCCAAGAACAAGTTCGGCCTGAACTCTTCACTGTTCCCCACCCCGAACTTCATTTTCGGCCCGAACTTCAACCTCGGCTCGAACTCCGACCTCGGCCCGAACTTCAACCTCGGCCCGAACATCATCCTCGGCCCGAACACCGAACTTCGGCCCGAACACCACTTCGGCCCGAACACCACTTCGGCCCGAACATCCCACTTCGGCCCGAACACCACTTCGGCCCGAACAACCTTCTTCGGCCCGAACTCTTCAATATCCAAGATTGTGTGACAAAAGGTGCTATACTAAAACATTCATAACTTTCAGCTCGGGTGTCCGTTTCACGCCCACGAGTAACCAAAATAGCTGGTTCGTTCGTCACTGCCAAGAACAAGTTCGGCCCGAACTCTTCACTGTTCCCGGCCCGAACTTCATTTTCGGCCTGAACTTCAACCTCGGCCCGAACTCCGACATCGGCCCGAACATCATCCTCGGCCCGAACACCAAACTTCGGCCCGAACACCACTTCGGCCCGAACATCCCATTTCGGCCCGAACACCACTTCGGCCCGAACATCCCTCTTCGGCCCGAACTCTTCAATATCCAAGATTGTGTGAGAAAAGGTGCTATACTAAAACATTCATAACTTTCAGCTCGGGTGTCCGTTTCACGCCCACGAGTAACCAAAATAGCTGGTTTATTCGTCACTGCCAAGAACAAGTTCGGCCCGAACTCTTCACTGTTCCCGGCCCGAACTTCATTATCGGCCCGAACTTCAACCTCGGCACGAACTCCGACCTCGGCCCGAATTTCAACCTCGGCCCGAACATCATCCTCGGCCCGAACACCGAACTTCGGCCCGAACACCACTTCGGCCCGAACGTCCCACTTCGGCCCGAACACCACTTCAGCCCGAACATCCCTCTTCGGCCCGAACTCTTCAATATCCAAGATTTTGTGACAAAAGGTGCTACACTAAAACATTCCTAACTTTCAGCTCGGGTGTCCGTCTCACGCCCACGAGTAACCAAAATAGCTGGTTCGTTCGTCACTGCCAAGAACAAGTTCGGCCCGAACTCTTCACTGTTCCCGGCCCGAACTTCATTTTCGACCCGAACTTCAACCTCGGCCCGAACTTCAACCTCGGCCCGAACTCCGACCTCGGCCCGAACTTCAACCTCGGCCCGAACATCATCCTCGGACCGAACACCGAACTTCGGCCCGAACACCACTTCGGCCCGAACACCACTTCGGCCCGAACACCACTTCGGCCCGAACATCCCTCTTCGACCCGAACTCTTTAATATCCAAGATTGTGTGACAAAAGGTGCTATACTAAAACATTCATAACTTTCAGCTCGGGTGTCCGTTTGACGCCCACGAGTAACCAAAATAGCTGGTTCGTTCGTCACTGCCAAGAACAAGTTCGGTCCGAACTCTTCACCGTTCCCGGCCCGAACTTCATTTTCGGCCCGAACTTCAACCTCGGCCCGAACTTCAACCTCGGCCCAAACTCCGACCTCGGCCCGAAATTCAACCTCGGCCCGAACATCATCCTCGGCCCGAACACCACTTCGGCTCGAACACCACCTCGGCCCGAACACCACTTCGGCCCGAACATCCCTCTTCGGCCCGAACTCTTCAATATCGAAGATTGTGTGACAAAAGGTGCTATACTAAAACATTCATAACTTTCAGCTCGGGTGTCCGTTTCACGCCCACGAGTAACCAAAATAGCTGGTTCGTTCGTCACTGCCAAGAACAAGTTCGGCCCGAACTCTTCACTGTTCCCGGCCCGAACTTCATTTTCGGCCCGAACTTCAACCTCGGCCCGAACTTCGACCTTGGCCCGAACTTCAACCTCGGCCCGAACATCATCCTCGGCCCGAACACCGAACTTCGGCCCGAACACCACTTCGGCCCGAACACCACTTCGGCCCGAACATCCCACTTCGGCCCGAACACCACTTCGGCCCGAACATCCCTCTTCGGCCCGAACTCTTCAATATCCAAGATTGTGTGACAAAAGGTGCTATACTAAAACATTCTTAACTTTCAGCTCGGGTGTCTTTTTCACGCCCACGAGTAACCAAAATAGCTTGTTCGTTCGTCACTGCCAAGAACAAGTTCGGCCCGAACTCTTCACTGTTCCCGGCCCGAACTTCATTTTCGGCCTGAACTTCAACCTCGGCCCGAACTCCGACCTCGGCCCGAACTTCAACCTCGGCCCGAACATCATCCTCGGCCCGAACACCGAACTTCGTCCCGAACACCGAACTTCGTCCCGAACACCACTTCGGCCCGAACATCCCTCTTCGGCCCGAACTCTTCAATATCCAAGATTGTGTGACAAAAGGTGCTATACTAAAACATTCATAACTTTCAGCTCGGGTGTCCGTCTCACGCCCACGAGTAACCAAAATAGCTGGTTCGTTCGTCACTGCCAAGAACAAGTTCGGCCCGAACTCTTCACTGTTCCCGACCCGAACTTCATTTTCGGCTCGAACTTCAACCTCGGCCTGAACTCCGACCTCGGCCCGAACTTCAACCTCGGCCCGAAGATCATCCTCGGCCCGAACACCACTTCGGCTCGAACACCACTTCGGCCCGAACATCCCTCTTCGGCCCGAACTCTTCAATATCAAAGATTGTGTGACAAAAGGTGCTATACTAAAACATTCATAACTTTCAGCTCGGGTGTCCGTTTCACGCCCACGAGTAACCAAAATAGCTGGTTCGTTCGTCACTGCCAAGAACAAGTTCGGCCCGAACTCTTCACTGTTCCCGGCCCGAACTTCATTTTCGGCCCGAACTTCAACCTCGGCCCGAACTTCAACCTCGGCCCGAACTTCGACCTCGGCCCGAACTTCAACCTCGGCCCGAACATCATCCTCGGCCCGAACACCGAACTTCGGCCCGAAAACCACTTCGGCCCGAACACCACTTCGGCCCGAACATCCCACTTCGGCCCGAACACCACTTCGGCCCGAACATCCCTCTTCGGCCCGAACTCTTCAATATCCAAGATTGTGTGACAAAAGGTGCTATACTAAAACATTCTTAACTTTCAGCTCGGGTGTCCGTTTCACGCCCACGAGTAACCAAAATAGCTGGTTCGTTCGTCACTGCCAAGAACAAGTTCGGCCCGAACTCTTCACTGTTCCCGGCCCGAACTTCATTTTCGGCCCGAACTTCAACCTCGGCCCGAACTCCAACCTCGACCCAAACTCCGACCTCGGCCCGAACTTCAACCTCGGCCCGAACACCGAACTTCGGCCCGAACACCACTTCGGCCCGAACACCACTTCGGCCCGAACACCACTTCGGCCCGAACATCCCTCTTCGGCCCGAACTCTTCAATATCCAAGATTGTGTGACAAAAGGTGCTATACTAAAACATTCATAACTTTCAGCTCGGGTGTCCGTCTCACGCCCACGAGTAACCAAAATAGCTGGTTCGTTCGTCACTGCCAAGAACAAGTTCGGCCCGAACTCTTCACTGTTCCCGGCCCGAACTTCATTTTCGGCTCGAACTTCAACCTCGGCCCGAACTTCAACCTCGGCCCGAACTCCGACCTCGGCCCGAACTTCAACCTCGGCCCGAACATCATCCTCGGCCCGAACACCGAACTTCGGCCCGAACACCGAACTTCGGCCCGAACACCACTTCGGCCCGAACACCACTTCGGCCCGAACACCACTTCGGCCCGAACACCACTTCGGCCCGAACATCCCTCTTCGGCCCGAACTCTTCAATATGCAAGATTGTGTGACAAAAGGTGCTATACTAAAACATTCTTAACTTTCAGCTCGGGTGTCCGTTTCACGCCCACGAGTAACCAAAATAGCTTGTTCGTTCGTCACTGCAAAGAACAAGTTCGGCCCGAACTCTTCACTGTTCCCGGCCCGAACTTCATTTTCGGCCCGAACTTCAACCTCGGCCCGAACTCCGACCTCGGCCCGAACTTCAACCTCGGCCCGAACTTCATCCTCGGCCCGAGCACCGAACTTCGGCCCGAACACCACTCAAGCCCGAACACCACTTCGGCAAGAACATCCCACTTCGGCCCGAACACCACTTCGGCCCGAACATCCCTCTTCGGCCCGAACTCTTCAATATCCAAGATTGTGTGACAAAAGGTGCTATACTAAAACATTCATAACTTTCAGCTCGGGTGTCCGTCTCACGCCCACGAGTAACCAAACTAGCTGGTTCGTTCGTCACTGCCAAGAACAAGTTCGGCCCGAACTCTTCACTGTTCCCGGCCCGAACTTCATTTTCGGCTCGAACTTCAACCTCGGCCCGAACTTCAACCTCGGCCCGAACTCCGACCTCGGCCCGAACTTCAACCTCGGCCCGAACATCATCCTCGGCCCGAACACCACTTCGGCTCGAACACCACTTCGGCCCGAACACCACTTCGGCCCGAACATCCCTCTTCGGCCCGAACTCTTCAATATCAAAGATTGTTTGACAAAAGGTGCTATACTAAAACATTCATAACTTTCAGCTCGGGTGTCCGTTTCACGCCCACGAGTAACCAAAATAGCTGGTTCGTTCGTCACTGCCAAGAACAAGTTCGGCCCAAACTCTTCACTGTTCCCGGCCCGAACTTCATTTTCGGCCCGAACTTCAACCTCGGCCCGAACTTCAACCTCGGCCCGAACTTCGACCTCGGCCCGAACTTCAACCTCGGCCCGAACATCATCCTCGGCCCGAACACCGAACTTCGGCCCGAACACCACTTCGGCCCGAACACCACTTCGGCCCGAACATCCCACTTCGGCCCGAACACCACTTCGGCCCGAACATCCCTCTTCGGCCCGAACTCTTCAATATCCAAGATTGTGTGACAAAAGGTGCTATACTAAAACATTCTTAACTTTCAGCTCGGGTGTCCGTTTCACGCCCACGAGTAACCAAAATAGCTGGTTCGTTCGTCACTGCCAAGAACAAGTTCGGCCCGAACTCTTCACTGTTCCCGGCCCGAACTTCATTTTCGGCCCGAACTTCAACCTCGGCCCGAACTCCAACCTCGGCCCAAACTCCGACCTCAGCCCGAACTTCAACCTCGGCCCGAACACCGAACTTCGGCCCGAACACCACTTCGGCCCGAACATCCCTCTTCGGCCCGAACTCTTCAATATCTAAGATTGTGTGACAAAAGGTGCTATACTAAAACATTGATAACTTTCAGCTCGGGTGTCCGTCTCACGCCCACGAGTAACCAAAATAGCTGGTTCGTTCGTCACTGCCAAGAACAAGTTCGGCTCGAACTCTTCACTGTTCCCGGCCCGAACTTCATTTTCGGCTCGAACTTCAACCTCGGCCCGAACTTCAACCTCGGCCCGAACTCCGACCTCGGCCCGAACTTCAACCTCGGCCCGAACATCATCCTCGGCCCGAACACCGAACTTCGGCCCGAACACCACTTCGGCCCGAACACCACTTCGGCCCGAACACCACTTCGGCCCGAACATCCCTCTTCGGCCCGAACTCTTCAATATCCAAGATTGTGTGACAAAAGGTGCTATACTAAAACATTCTTAACTTTCAGCTCGGGTGTCCGTTTCACGCCCACGAGTAACCAAAATAGCTTGTTCGTTCGTCACTGCCAAGAACAAGTTCGGCCCGAACTCTTCACTGTTCCCGGCCCGAACTTCATTTTCGGCCCGAACTTCAACCTCGGCCCGAACTCCGACCTCGGCCCGAACTTCAACCTCGGCCCGAACTTCATCCTCGGCCCGAGCACCGAACTTTGGCCCGAACACCACTCAAGCCCGAACACCACTTCGGCAAGAACATCCCACTTCGGCCCGAACACCACTTCGGCCCGAACATCCCTCTTCGGCCCGAACTCTTCAATATCCAAGATTGTGTGACAAAAGGTGCTATACTAAAACATTCTTAACTTTCAGCTCGGGTGTCCGTTTCACGCCCACGAGTAACCAAAATAGCTTGTTCGTTCGTCACTGCCAAGAACAAGTTCGGCCCGAACTCTTCACTGTTCCCGGCCCGAACTTCATTTTCGGCCCGAACTTCAACCTCGGCCCGAACTCCGACCTCGGCCCGAACTTCAACCTCGGCCCGAACTTCATCCTCGGCCCGAGCACCGAACTTCAGCCCGAACACCACTCAAGCCCGAACACCACTTCGGCAAGAACATCCCACTTCGGCCCGAACACCACTTCGGCCCGAACACCACTTCGGCCCGAACATCCCTCTTCGGCCCGAACTCTTCAATATCCAAGATTGCGTGACAAAAGGTGCTATACTAAAACATTCATAAATTTCAGCTCGGGTGTCCGTTTCACGCCCACGAGTAACAAAAATAGCTGGTTCGTTCGTCACTGCCAAGAACAAGTTCGGCCCGAACTCTTCACTGTTCCCGGCCCGAACTTCAACCTCGGCCCGAACTTCAACCTCGGCCCGAACATCATCCTCGGCCTGAACACCGAACTTCGGCCCGAACACCACTTCGGCCACAACACCACTTCGGCCCGAACATCCCACTTCGGCCCGAACACCACTTCGGCCCGAACATCCCTCTTCGGCCCAAACTCTTCAATATCCAAGATTGTGTGACAAAAGGTGCTAAACTAAAACATTCATAACTTTCAGCTCGGGTGTCCGTTACACGCCCACGAGTTACCAAAATAGATGGTTCGTTCGTTACTGCCAAGAACAAGTTCGTCCCGAACTCTTCACTGTTCCCGGCCCGAACTTCATTTTCGGCACGAACTTCAACCTCGGCCCGAAATTCAACCTCGTCCCGAACTCCGAACTCGGCCCGAACTTCAACCTCGGCCCGAACATCATCCTCGGCCCGAACACCGAACTTCGGCCCGAACACCACTTCGGCCCGAACACCACTTCGGCCCGAACACCACTTCGGCCCGAACATCCCACTTCGGCCCGAACTCTTCAATATCCAAAATTGTGTGACAAAAGGTGCTATACTAAAACATTCATAACTTTCAGCTCGGGTGTCCGTTTCTCGCCCACGAGTAACCAAAATAGCTGGTTCGTTCGTCACTACCAAGAACAAGTTCGGCCCGAACACTTCACTGTTCCCGGCCCGAACTTCAACCTCGGCTCGAACTTCAACCTCGGCCCGAACTCCGACCTCGGCCCGAACTTCAACCTCGGCCCGAACATCATCCTCGGCCCGAACACCGAACTTCGGCCCGAACACCACTTCGGCCCGAACACCACTTCGGCCCGAACATCCCACTTCGGCCCGAACACCACTTCGGCCCGAACATCCCTCTTCGGCCCGAACTCTTCAATATCCAAAATTGTGTGACAAAAGGTGCTATACTAAAACATTCATAACTTTCAGCTCGGGTGTCCGTTTCTCGCCCACGAGTAACCAAAATAGCTGGTTCGTTCGTCACTACCAAGAACAAGTTCGGCCCGAACACTTCACTGTTCCCGGCCCGAACTTCAACCTCGGCTCGAACTTCAACCTCGGCCCGAACTCCGACCTCGGCCCGAACTTCAACCTCGGCCCGAACATCATCCTCGGCCCGAACACCGAACTTCGGCCCGAACACCACTTCGGCCCGAACACCACTTCGGCCCGAACATCCCACTTCGGCCTGAACACCACTTCGGCCCGAACATCCCTCTTCGGCCCGAACATCCCTCTTCGGCCCGAACTCTTCAATATCCAAGATTGTGTGACAAAAGGTGCTATACTAAAACATTCTTAACTTTCAGCTCGGGTGTCCGTCTCACGCCCACGAGTAACCAAAATAGCTGGTTCGTTCGTCAATGCCAAGAACAAGTTCGGCCCGAACTCTTCACTGTTCCCGGCCCGAACTTCATTTTCGGCTCGAACTTCAACCTCGGCCCGAACTTCAACCTCGGCCCGAACTCCGACCTCGGCCCGAACTTCAACCTCGGCCCGAACATCATCCTCGGCCCGAACACCACTTCGGCTCGAACACCACTTCGGCCCGAACACCACTTCGGCCCGAACATCCCTCTTCGGCCCGAACTCTTCAATATCAAAGATTGTGTGACAAAAGGTGCTATACTAAAACATTCATAACTTTCAGCTCGGGTGTCCGTTTCACGCCCACGACTAACCAAAATAGTTGGTTCGTTCGTCACTGCCAAGAACAAGTTCGGCCCGAACTCTTCACTGTTCCCGGCCCGAACTTCATTTTCGGCCCGAACTTCAACCTCGGCCCGAACTTCAACCTCGGCCCGAACTTCGACCTCGGCCCGAACTTCAACCTCGGCCCGAACATCATCCTCGGCCCGAACACCGAACTTCGGCCCGAACACCACTTCGGCCCGAACACCACTTCGGCCCGAACATCCCACTTCGGCCCGAACACCACTTCGGCCCGAACATCCCTCTTCGGCCCGAACATCCCTCTTCGGCCCGAACTCTTCAATATCCAAGATTGTGTGACAAAAGGTGCTATACTAAAACATTCTTAACTTTCAGCTCGGGTGTCCGTCTCACGCCCACGAGTAACCAAAATAGCTGGTTCGTTCGTCACTGCCACGAACAAGTTCGGCCCGAACTCTTCACTGTTCCCGGCCCAAACTTCATTTTCGGCTCGAACTTCAACCTCGGCCCGAACTTCAACCTCGGCCCGAACTCCGACCTCGGCCCGAACTTCAACCTCGGCCCGAACATCATCCTCGGCCCGAACACCACTTCGGCTCGAACACCACTTCGGCCCGAACACCACTTCGGCCCGAACATCCCTCTTCGGCCCGAACTCTTCAATATCAAAGATTGTGTGACAAAAGGTGCTATACTAAAACATTCATAACTTTCAGCTCGGGTGTCCGTTTCGCGCCCACGACTAACCAAAATAGCTGGTTCGTTCGTCACTGCCAAGAACAAGTTCGGCCCGAAGTCTTCACTGTTCCCGGCCCGAACTTCATTTTCGGCCCGAACTTCAACCTCGGCCCGAACTTCAACCTCGGCCCGAACTTCGACCTCGGCCCGAACTTCAACCTCGGCCCGAACATCATCCTTGGCACGAACACCGAACTTCGGCCCGAACACCACTTCGGCCCGAACACCACTTCGGCCCGAACACCACTTCGGCCCGAACATCCCACTTCGGCCCGAACACCACTTCGGCCCGAACATCCCTCTTCGGCCCGAACTCTTCAATATCCAAGATTGTGTGACAAAAGGTGCTATACTAAAACATTCTTAATTTTCAGCTCGGGTGTCCGTTTCACGCCCACGAGTAACCAAAATAGCGGGTTCGTTCGTCACTGCCAAGAACAAGTTCGGCCCGAACTCTTCACTGTTCCCGGCCCGAACTTCATTTTCGGCCCGAACTTCAACCTCGGCCCGAACTCCAACCTCGGCCCGAACTCCGACCTCGGCCCGAACTTCAACCTCGGCCCGAACACCGAACTTCGGCCCGAACACCACTTCGGCCCGAACACCACTTCGGCCCGAACATCCCTCTTCGGCCCGAACTCTTCAATATCCAAGATTGTGTGACAAAAGGTGCTATACTAAAACATTCATAACTTTCAGCTCGGGTGTCCGTCTCACGCCCACGAGTAACCAAAATAGCTTGTTCGTTCGTCACTGCCGAGAACAAGTTCGGCCCGAACTCTTCACTGTTCCCGGCCCGAACTTCATTTTCGGCCCGAACTTCAACCTCGGCCCGAACTCCGACCTCGGCCCGAACTTCAACCTCGGCCCGAACTTCATCCTCGGCCCGAGCACTGAACTTCAGCCCGAACACCACTCAAGCCCGAACACCACTTCGGCAAGAACATCCCACTTCGGCCCGAACACCACTTCGGCCCGAACACCACTTCGGCCCGAACATCCCTCTTCGGCCCGAACTCTTCAATATCCAAGATTGCGTGACAAAAGGTGCTATACTAAAACATTCATAACTTTCAGCTCGGGTGTCCGTTTCACGCCCACGAGTAACAAAAATAGCTGGTTCGTTCGTCACCGCCAAAACAAGTTCGACCCGAACTCTTCACTGTTCCCGGCCCGAACTTCAACCTCGGCCCGAACTTCAACCTCGGCCCGAACATCATCCTCGGCCTGAACACCGAACTTCGGCCCGAACACCACTTCGGCCACAACACCACTTCGGCCCGAACATCCCACTTCGGCCCGAAAACCACTTCGGCCCGAACATCCCTCTTCGGCCCGAACTCTTCAATATCCAAGATTGTGTGACAAAAGGTGCTATACTAAAACATTCATAACTTTCAGCTCGGGTGTCCGTTTCACGCCCACGAGTTACCAAAATAGATGGTTCGTTCGTTACTGCCAAGAACAAGTTCGGCCCGAACACTTCACTGTTCCCGGCCCGAACTTCAACCTCGGCTCGAACTTCAACCTCGGCCCGAACTCCGACCTCGGCCCGAACTTCAACCTCGGCCCGAACATCATCCTCGGCCCGAACACCGAACTTCGGCCCGAACACCACTTCGGCCCGAACACCACTTCGGCCCGAACATCCCACTTCGGCCCGAACACCACTTCGGCCCGAACATCCCTCTTCGGCCCGAACTCTTCAATATCCAAAATTGTGTGACAAAAGGTGCTATACTAAAACATTCATAACTTTCAGCTCGTGTGTCCGTTTCTCGCCCACGAGTAACCAAAATAGATGGTTCGTTCGTCACTACCAAGAACAAGTTCGGCCCGAACACTTCACTGTTCCCGGCCCGAACTTCAACCTCGGCGCGAACTTCAACCTCGGCCCGAACTCCGACCTCGGCCCGAACTTCAACCTCGGCCCGAACATCATCCTCGGCCCGAACACCGAACTTCGGCCCGAACACCACTTCGGCCCGAACACCACTTCGGCCCGAACATCCCACTTCGGCCCGAACACCACTTCGGCCCGAACATCCCTCTTCGGCCCGAACTCTTCAATATCCAAGATTGTGTGACAAAAGGTGCTATACTAAAACATTCATAACTTTCAGCTCGGGTGTCCGTCTCACGCCCACGAGTAACCAAAATAGCTGGTTCGTTCGTCACTGCCAAGAACAAGTTCGGCCCGAACTCTTCACTGTTCCCGGCCCGAACTTCATTTTCGGCCCGAACTTCAACCTCGGCCCGAACTTCAAACTCGGCCCGAACTTCGACCTCGGCCCGAACTTCAACCTCGGCCCGAACATCATCCTCGGCCCGAACACCGAACTTCGGCCCGAACACCACTTCGGCCCGAACACCACTTCGGCCCGAACATCCCACTTCGGCCCGAACACCACTTCGGCCCGAACATCCCTCTTCGGCCCGAACTCTTCAATATCCAAGATTGTGTGACAAAAGGTGCTATACTAAAACATTCTTAATTTTCAGCTCGGGTGTCCGTTTCACGCCCACGAGTAACCAAAATAGCTGGTTCGTTCGTCACTGCCAAGAACAAGTTCGGCCCGAACTCTTCACTGTTCCCGGCCCGAACTTCATTTTCGGCCCGAACTTCAACCTCGGCCCGAACTCCAACCTCGGCCCGAACTCCGACCTCGGCCCGAACTTCAACCTCGGCCCGAACACCGAACTTCGGTCCGAACACCACTTCGGCCCGAACACCACTTCGGCCCGAACATCCCTCTTCGGCCCGAACTCTTCAATATCCAAGATTGTGTGACAAAAGGTGCTATACTAAAACATTCATAACTTTCAGCTCGGGTGTCCGTCTCACGCCCACGAGTAACCAAAATAGCTGGTTCGTTCGTCACTGCCAAGAACAAGTTCGGCCCGAACTCTTCACTGTTCTCGGCCCGAACTTCATTTTCGGCTCGAACTTCAACCTCGGCCCGAACTTCAACCTCGGCCCGAACTCCGACCTCGGCCCGAACTTCAACCTCGGCCCGAACATCATCCTCGGCCCGAACACCACTTCGGCCCGAACACCACTTCGGCCCGAACACCACTTCGGCCCGAACATCCCTCTTCGGCCCGAACTCTTCAATATCCAAGATTGTGTGACAAAAGGTGCTATACTAAAACATTCTTAACTTTCAGCTCGGGTGTCCGTTTCACGCCCACGAGTAACCAAAATAGCTTGTTCGTTCGTCACTGCAAAGAACAAGTTCGGCCCGAACTCTTCACTGTTCCCGGCCCGAACTTCATTTTCGGCCCGAACTTCAACCTCGGCCCGAACTCCGACCTCGGCCCGAACTTCAACCTCGGCCCGAACTTCATCCTCGGCCCGAGCACCGAACTTCGGCCCGAACACCACTCAAGCCCGAACACCACTTCGGAAAGAACATCCCACTTCGGCCCGAACACCACTTCGGCCCGAACATCCCTCTTCGGCCCGAACTCTTCAATATCCAAGATTGTGTGACAAAAGGTGCTATACTAAAACATTCTTAACTTTCAGCTCGGGTGTCCGTTTCACGCCCACGAGTAACCAAAATAGCTTGTTCGTTCGTCACTGCCAAGAACAAGTTCGGCCCGAACTCTTCACTGTTCCCGGCCCGAACTTCATTTTCGGCCCGAACTTCAACCTCGGCCCGAACTCCGACCTCGGCCCGAACTTCAACCTCGGCCCGAACTTCATCCTCGGCCCGAGCACCGAACTTTGGCCCGAACACCACTCAAGCCCGAACACCACTTCGGCAAGAACATCCCACTTCGGCCCGAACACCATTTCGGCCCGAACATCCCTCTTCGGCCCGAACTCTTCAATATCCAAGATTGTGTGACAAAAGGTGCTATACTAAAACATTCTTAACTTTCAGCTCGGGTGTCCGTTTCACGCCCACGAGTAACAAAAATAGCTGGTTCGTTCGTCACTGCCAAGAACAAGTTCGGCCCGAACTCTTCACTGTTCCCGGCCCGAACTTCAAACTCGGCCCGAACATCATCCACGGTCCGAACACCGAACTTCGGCCCGAACACCACTTCGGCCAGAACACCACTTCGGCCCGAACATCCCACTTCGGCCCGAACACCACTTCGGCCCGAACATCCCTCTTCGGCCTGAACTCTTCAATATCCAAGATTGTGTGACAAAAGGTGCTATACTAAAACATTCATAACTTTCAGCTCGGGTGTCCGTTTCACGACCACGAGTAACCAAAATAGATGGTTCGTTCGTCACTGCCAAGAACAAGTTCGTCCCGAACTCTTCACTGTTCCCGGCCCGAACTTCATTTTCGGCACGAACTTCAACCTCGGCCCGAACTTCAACCTCGTCCCGAACTCCGAACTCGGCACGAACTTCAACCTCGGCCCGAACATCATCCTCGGCCCGAACACCGAACTTCGGCCCGAACACCACTTCGGCCCGAACACCACTTCGGCCCGAACACCACTTCGGCCCGAACACCACTTCGGCCCGAACACCACTTCGGCCAGAACATCCCACTTCGGCCCGAACTCTTCAATATCCAAAATTGTGTGACAAAAGGTGCTATACTAAAACATTCATAACTTTCAGCTCGGGTGTCCGTTTCTCGCCCACGAGTAACCAAAATAGCTGGTTCGTTCGTCACTGCCAAGAACAAGTTCGGCCCAAACACTTCACTCTTCCCGGCCCGAACTTCATTTTCGGCCCGAACTTCAACCTCGGCCCGAACTTCAACCTCGGCCCGAACTACGACCTCGGCCCGAACTTCAACCTCGGCCCGAACTTCATCCTCGGCCCGAGCACCGAACTTCGGCCCGAACACCACTTCGGCCCGAACACCACTTCGGCCCGAACATCCCACTTCGGCCCGAACACCACTTCGGCCCGAACATCCCTCTTCGGCCCGAACTCTTCAATATCCAAGATTGTGTGACAAAAGGTGCTATACTAAAACATTCTTAACTTTCAGCTCGGGTGTCCGTTTCACGCCCACGAGTAACCAAAATAGCTTGTTCGTTCGTCACTGCCAAGAACAAGTTCGGCCCGAACTCTTCATTGTTCCCGGCCCGAACTTCATTTTCGGCCCGAACTTCAACCTCGGCCCGAACATCATCCTCGGCCCGAACACCGAACTTCGGCCCGAACACCACTTCGGCCCGAACGTCCCACTTCGGCCCGAACACCACTTCAGCCCGCACATCCCTCTACGGCCCGAACTCTTCAATGTCCAAGATTGTGTGACAAAAGGTGCTATACTAAAACATTCTTAACTTTCAGCTCGGGTGTCCGTCTCACGCCCACGAGTAACCAAAATAGCTGGTTCGTTCGTCACTGCCAAGAACAAGTTCGGCCCGAACTCTTCGCTGTTCCCGGCCCGAACTTCATTTTCGGCCCGAACTTCAACCTCGGCCCGAACTTCAACCTCGGCCCGAACTCCGACCTCGGCCCGAACTTCAACCTCGGCCCGAACATCATCCTCGGCCCGAACACCGAACTTCGGCCCGAACACCAATTCGGCCCGAACACCACTTCGGCCCGAACATCCCTCTTCGGCCCGAACTCTTCAATATCCAAGATTGTGTGACAAAAGGTGCTATACTAAAACATTCATAACTTTCAGCTCGGGTGTCCGTTTCACGCCCACGAGTAACCAAAATAGCTGGTTCGTTCGTCACTTCCAAGAACAAGTTCGGCCCGAACTCTTCACTGTTCCCGGCCCGAACTTCATTTTCGGCCCGAACTTCAACCTCGGCCCGAACTTCAACCTCGGCCCAAACTCCGACCTCGGCCCGAACTTCAACCTCGGCCCGAACATCATCCTCGGCCCGAACACCGAACTTCGGCCCGAACACCACTTCGGCCCGAACACCACTTCGGCCCGAACATCCCTCTTCGGCCCGAACTCTTCAATATCCAAGATTGTGTGACAAAAGGTGCTATACTAAAACATTCTTAACTTTCAGCTCGGGTCTCCGTTTCACGCCCACGAGTAACCAAAATAGCTTGTTCGTTCGTCACTGCCAAGAACAAGTTCGGCCCGAACTCTTCACTGTTCCCGGCCCGAACTTCATTTTCGGCCCGAACTTCAACCTCGGCCCGAACTCCGACCTCGGTCCGAACTTCAACCTCGGCCCGAACTTCATCCTCGGCCCGAGCACCGAACTTCGGCCCGAACACCACTTCGGCCCGAACACCACTTCGGCAAGAACATCCCACTTCGGCCCGAACACCACTTCGGCCCGAACATCCCTCTTCGGCCCGAACTCTTCAATATCCAAGATTGCGTGACAAAAGGTGCTATACTAAAACATTCATAACTTTCAGCTCGGGTGTCCGTTTCACGCCCACGAGTAACAAAAATAGCTGGTTCGTTCGTCACTGCCAAGAACAAGTTCGGCCCGAACTCTTCACTGTTCCCGGCCCGAACTTCAACCTCGGCCCGAACTTCAACCTCGGCCCGAACATCATCCTCGGTCCGAACACCGAACTTCGGCCCGAACACCACTTCGGCCAGAACACCACTTCGGCCCGAACATCCCACTTCGGCCCGAACACCACTTCGGCCCGAACATCCCTCTTCGGCCCGAACTCTTCAATATCCAAGATTGTGTGACAAAAGGTGCTATACTAAAACATTCATAAATTTCAGCGCGGGTGTCCGTTTCACGCCCACGAGTAACCAAAATAGATGGTTCGTTCGTCACTGCCAAGAACAAGTTCGTCCCGAACTCTTCACTGTTCCCGGCCCGAACTTCATTTTCGGCACGAACTTCAACCTCGGCCCGAACTTCAACCTCGTCCCGAACTCCGAACTCGGCCCGAACTTCAACCTCGGCCCGAACATCATCCTCGGCCCGAACACCGAACTTCGGCCCGAACACCACTTCGGCCCGAACACCACTTCGGCCCGAACACCACTTCGGCCCGAACACCACTTCGGCCCGAACACCACTTCGGCCCGAACATCCCACTTCGGCCAGAACATCCCACTTCGGCCCGAACTCTTCAATATCCAAAATTGTGTGACAAAAGGTGCTATACTAAAACAGTCATAACTTTCAGCTCGGGTGTCCGTTTCTCGCCCACGAGTTACCAAAATAGCTGGTTCGTTCGTCACTGCCAAGAACAAGTTCGGCCCAAACACTTCATTGTTCCCGGCCCGAACTTCATTTACGGCCCGAACTTCAACCTCGTCCCGAACTTCAACCTCGGCCCGAACTCCGTCCTCGGCCCGAATTTCAACGTCGGCCCGAACATCTTCCTCGGCCCGAACACCGAACTTCGGCCCGAACACCACTTCGGCCCGAACACCACTTCGGCCCGAACATCCCACTTCGGCCCGAACACCACTTCAGCCCGAACATCCCTCTTCGGCCTGAACTCTTCAATATCCAAGATTGTGTGACAAAAGGTGCTATACTAAAACATTCATAACTTTCAGCTCGGGTGTCCGTTTCACGCCCACGAGTAACCAAAATAGATGGTTCGTTCGTCACTGCCAAGAACAAGTTCGTCCCGAACTCTTCACTGTTCCCGGCCCGAACTTCATTTTCGGCACGAACTTCAACCTCGGCCCGAACTTCAACCTCGTCCTGAACTCCGACCTCGGCCCGAACTTCAACCTCGGCCCGAACATCATCCTCGGCCCGAACACCGAACTTCGGCCCGAACACCACTTCGGCCCGAACACCACTTCGACCCGAACATCCCACTTCGGCCCGAACACCACTTCGGCCCGAACATCCCTCTTCGGCCCGAACTCTTCAATATCCAAGATTGTGTGACAAAAGGTGCTATACTAAAACATTCTTAACTTTCAGCTCGGGTGTCCGTTTCACGCCCACGAGTAACAAAAATAGCTGGTTCTTTCGTCACTGCCAAGAACAAGTTCGGCCCGAACTCTTCACTGTTCCCGGCCCGAACTTCAACCTCGGCCCGAACTTCAACCTCGGCCCGAAAGCCGAACTTCGGCCCGAACACCACTTCGGCCAGAACACCACTTCGGCCCGAACATCCCACTTCGGCCCGAACACCACTTCGGCCCGAACATCCCTCTTTGGCCCGAACTCTTCAATATCCAAGATTGTGTGACAAAAGGTGCTATACTAAAACATTCATAACTTTCAGCTCGGGTGTCCGTTTCACGACCACGAATAACCAAAATAGATGGTTCGTTCGTCACTGCCAAGAACAAGTTCGTCCCGAACTCTTCACTGTTCCCGGCCCGAACTTCATTTTCGGCACGAACTTCAACCTCGGCCCGAACTTCAACCTCGCCCCGAACTCCGAACTCGGCCCGAACTTCAACCTCGCCCCGAACATCATCTTCGGCCCGAACACCGAACTTCGGCCCGAACACCACTTCAGCCCGAACACCACTTCGGCCCGAACACCACTTCGGCCCGAACATACCACTTCGGCCAGAACATCCCACTTCGTCCCGAACTCTTCAATATCCAAAATTGTGTGACAAAAGGTGCTATACTAAAACATTCAAAACTTTCAGCTCGGGTGTCCGTTTCTCGCCCACGAGTAACCAAAATAGCTGGTTCGTTCGTCACTGCCAAGAACAAGTTCGGCCCGAACACTTCACTATTCCCGGCCCGAACTTCATTTTCGGCCCGAACTTCAACCTCGGCCCGAACTTCAACCTCGGCCCGAACTCCGACCTCGGCCCGAACTTCAACCTCGGCCCGAACATCATCCTCGGACCGAACACCGAACTTCGGCCCGAACACCACTTCGGCCCGAACACCACTTCGGCCCGAACACCACTTCGGCCCGAACATCCCACTTCGGCCCGAACACCACTTCGGCCCGAACATCCCTCTTCGGCCTGAACTCTTCAATATCCAAGATTGTGTGACAAAAGGTGCTATACTAAAACATTCATAACTTTCAGCTCGGGTGTCCGTTTCACGCCCACGAGTAACCAAAATAGATGGTTCGTTCGTCACCGCCAAGAACAAGTTCGGCCCGAACTCTTCACTGTTCCCGGCCCGAACTTCAACCTCGGCCCGAACTTCAACCTCGGCCCGAACATCATCCTCGGACCGAACACCGAACTTCGGCCCGAACACCACTTCGGCCAGAACACCACTTCGGCCCGAACATCCCACTTCGGCCCGAACACCACTTCGGCCCGAACATCCCTCTTTGGCCCGAACTCTTCAATATCCAAGATTGTGTGACAAAAGATGCGATACTAAAACATTCATAACTTTCAGCTCGGGTGTCCGTTTCTCGCCCACGAGTAACCAAAATAGCTGGTTCGTTCGTCACTGCCAAGAACAAGTTCGGCCCGAACACTTCACTGTTCCCGGCCCGAACTTCATTTTCGGCCCGAACTTCAACCTCGGCCCGAACTTCAACCTCGGCCCGAACTCCAACCTCGGCCCGAACTTCAACCTCGGCCCGAACATCATCCTCGGCCCGAACACCGAACTTCGGCCCGAACACCACTTCGGCCCGAACACCACTTCGGCCCGAACATCCCACTTCGGCTCGAACACCACTTCGGCCCGAACATCCCTCTTCGGCCTGAACTCTTCAATATCCAAGATTGTGTGACAAAAGGTGTTATACTAAAACATTCATAACTTTCAGCTCGGGTGTCCGTTTCACGCCCACGAGTAACCTAAATAGCTGGTTCGTTCGTCACTGCCAAGAACAAGTTCGGCCCGAACTCTTCACTGTTCCCGGCCCGAACTTCATTTTCGGCCCGAACTTCAACCTCGGCCCGAACTTCATCCTCGGCCCGAACTTCAACCTCGGCCCGAAGTCCGACCTCGGCCCGAACATCATCCTCGGCCCGAACACCGAACTTCGGCCCGAACACCACTTCGGCCCAACATCCCACTTCGGCCCGAACACCACTTCGGCCCGAACTCTTCAATATCCAAGATTGTGTGACAAAAGGTGCTATACTAAAACATTCATAACTTTCAGCTCGGGTGTCCGTTTCTCGCCCACGAGTAACCAAAATAGCTGGTTCGTTCGTCACTGCCAAGAACAAGTTCGGCCCGAACACTTCACTGTTCCCGGCCCGAACTTCATTTTCGTCCCGAACTTCAACCTCGGCCCGAACTTCAACCTCGGCCCGAACTCCGACCTCGGCCCGAACTTCAACCTCGGCCCGAACATCATCCTCGGCCCGAACACCGAACTTCGGCCCGAACACCACTTCGGCCCGAACACCACTTCGGCCCGAACATCCCACTTCGGCCCGAACACCACTTCGGCCCGAACATCCCTCTTCGGCCTGAACTCTTAAATATCCAAGATTGTGTGACAAAAGGTGTTATACTAAAACATTCATAACTTTCAGCTCGGGTGTCCGTTTCACGCCCACGAGTAACCTAAATAGCTGGTTCGTTCGTCACTTCCAAGAACAAGTTCGGCCCGAACTCTTCACTGTTCCCGGCCCGAACTTCATTTTCGGCCCGAACTTCAACCTCGGCCCGAACATCATCCTCGGCCCGAACTTCAACCTCGGCCCGAAGTCCGACCTCGGCCCGAACATCATCCTCGGCCCGAACACCACTTCGGCCCGAACATCCCTCTTCGGCCCGAACTCTTCAATATCCAAGATTGTGTGACAAAAGGTGCTATACTAAAACATTCATAACTTTCAGCTCGGGTGTCCGTTTCTCGCCCACGAGTAACCAAAATAGCTGGTTCGTTCGTCACTGCCAAGAACAAGTTCGGCCCGAACACTTCACTGTTCCCGGCCCGAACTTCATTTTCGTCCCGAACTTCAACCTCGGCCCGAACTTCAACCTCGGCCCGAACTCCGACCTCGGCCCGAACTTCAACCTCGGCCCGAACATCATCCTCGGCCCGAACACCGAACTTCGGCCCGAACACCACTTCGGCCCGAACACCACTTCGGCCCGAACATCCCACTTCGGCCCGAACACCACTTCGGCCCGAACATCCCTCTTCGGCCTGAACTCTTCAATATCCAAGATTGTGTGACAAAAGGTGTTATACTAAAACATTCATAAATTTCAGCTCGGGTGTCCGTTTCACGCCCACGAGTAACCTAAATAGCTGGTTCGTTCGTCACTGCCAAGAACAAGTTCGGCCCGAACTCTTCACTGTTCCCGGCCCGAACTTCATTTTCGGCACGAACTTCAACCTCGGCCCGAACTTCAACCTCGTCCTGAACTCCGACCTCGGCCCGAACTTCAACCTCGGCCCGAACATCATCCTCGGCCCGAACACCGAACTTCGGCCTGAACACCACTTCGGCCCGAACACCACTTCGACCCGAACATCCCACTTCGGCCCGAACACCACTTCGGCCCGAACATCCCTCTTCGGCCCGAACTCTTCAATATCCAAGATTGTGTGACAAAAGGTGCTATACTAAAACATTCTTAACTTTCAGCTCGGGTGTCCGTTTCACGCCCACGAGTAACAAAAATAGCTGGTTCGTTCGTCACTGCCAAAAACAAGTTCGGCCCGAACTCTTCACTGTTCCCGGCCCGAACTTCAACCTCGGCCCGAACTTCAACCTCGGCCCGAACATCATCCTCGGCCCGAACACCGAACTTCGGCCCGAACACCACTTCGGCCAGAACACCACTTCGGCCCGAACATCCCACTTCGGCCCGAACACCACTTCGGCCCGAACATCCCTCTTTGGCCCGAACTCTTCAATATCCAAGATTGTGTGACAAAAGGTGCTATACTAAAACATTCATAACTTTCAGCTCGGGTGTCCGTTTCACGCCCACGAGTAACCAAAATAGATGGTTCGTTTGTCGCTGCCAAGAACAAGTTCGTCCCGAACTCTTCACTGTTCCCGGCCCGAACTTCATTTTCGGCACGAACTTCAACCTCGGCCCGAACTTCAACCTCGCCCCGAACTCCGAACTCGGCCCGAACTTCAACCTCGGCCCGAACGTCATCCTCGGCCCGAACACCGAACTTCGGCCCGAACACCACTTCAGCCCGAACACCACTTCGGCCCGAACACCACTTCGGCCCGAACATCCCACTTCGGCCAGAACATCCCACTTCGGCCCGAACTCTTCAATATCCAAAATTGTGTGACAAAAGGTGCTATACTAAAACATTCAAAACTTTCAGCTCGGGTGTCCGTTTCTCGCCCACGAGTAACCAAAATAGCTGGTTCGTTCGTCACTGCCAAGAACAAGTTCGGCCCGAACACTTCACTATTCCCGGCCCGAACTTCATTTTCGGCCCGAACTTCAACCTCGGCCCGAACTTCAACCTCGGCCCGAACTCCGACCTCGGCCCGAACTTCAACCTCGGCCCGAACATCATCCTCGGACCGAACACCGAACTTCGGCCCGAACACCACTTCGGCCCGAACACCACTTCGGCCCGAACATCCCACTTCGGCCCGAACACCACTTCGGCCCGAACATCCCTCTTCGGCCTGAACTCTTCAATATCCAAGATTGTGTGACAAAAGGTGCTATACTAAAACATTCATAACTTTCAGCTCGGGTGTCCGTTTCACGCCCACGAGTAACCAAAATAGATGGTTCGTTCGTCACCGCCAAGAACAAGTTCAGCCCGAACTCTTCACTGTTCCCGGCCCGAACTTCAACCTCGGCCCGAACTTCAACCTTGGCCCGAACATCATCCTCGGACCGAACACCGAACTTCGGCCCGAACACCACTTCGGCCAGAACACCACTTCGGCCCGAACATCCCACTTCGGCCCGAACACCACTTCGGCCCGAACATCCCTCTTTGGCCCGAACTCTTCAATATCCAAGATTGTGTGACAAAAGATGCGATACTAAAACATTCATAACTTTCAGCTCGGGTGTCCGTTTCTCGCCCACGAGTAACCAAAATAGCTGGTTCGTTCGTCACTGCCAAGAACAAGTTCGGCCCGAACACTTCACTGTTCCCGGCCCGAACTTCATTTTCGGCCCGAACTTCAACCTCGGCCCGAACTTCAACCTCGGCCCGAACTCCAACCTCGGCCCGAACTTCCACCTCGGCCCGAACATCATCCTCGGCCCGAACACCGAACTTCGGCCCGAACACCACTTCGGCCCGAACACCACTTCGGCCCGAACATCCCACTTCGGCTCGAACACCACTTCGGCCCGAACATCCCTCTTCGGCCTGAACTCTTCAATATCCAAGATTGTGTGACAAAAGGTGTTATACTAAAACATTCATAACTTTCAGCTCGGGTGTCCGTTTCACGCCCACGAGTAACCTAAATAGCTGGTTCGTTCGTCACTGCCAAGAACAAGTTCGGCCCGAACTCTTCACTGTTCCCGGCCCGAACTTCATTTTCGGCCCGAACTTCAACCTCGGCCCGAACTTCATCCTCGGCCCGAACTTCAACCTCGGCCCGAAGTCCGACCTCGGACCGAACATCATCCTCGGCCCGAACACCGAACTTCGGCCCGAACACCACTTCGGCCCAACATCCCACTTCGGCCCGAACACCACTTCGGCCCGAACACCACTTCGGCCCGAACTCTTCAATATCCAAGATTGTGTGACAAAAGGTGCTATACTAAAGCATTCATAACTTTCAGCTCGGGTGTCCGTTTCTCGCCCACGAGTAACCAAAATAGCTGGTTCGTTCGTCACTGCCAAGAACAAGTTCGGCCCGAACACTTCACTGTTCCCGGCCCGAACTTCATTTTCGTCCCGAACTTCAACCTCGGCCCGAACTTCAACCTCGGCCCGAACTCCGACCTCGGCCCGAACTTCAACCTCGGCCCGAACATCATCCTCGGCCCGAACACCGAACTTCGGCCCGAACACCACTTCGGCCCGAACACCACTTCGGCCCGAACATCCCACTTCGGCCCGAACACCACTTCGGCCCGAACATCCCTCTTCGGCCTGAACTCTTCAATATCCAAGATTGTGTGACAAAAGGTGTTATACTAAAACATTCATAACTTTCAGCTCGGGTGTCCGTTTCACGCCCACGAGTAACCTAAATAGCTGGTTCGTTCGTCACTTCCAAGAACAAGTTCGGCCCGAACTCTTCACTGTTCCCGGCCCGAACTTCATTTTCGGCCCGAACTTCAACCTCGGCCCGAACATCATCCTCGGCCCGAACTTCAACCTCGGCCCGAAGTCCGACCTCGGCCCGAACATCATCCTCGGCCCGAACACCGAACTTCGGCCCGAACACCACTTCGGCCCGAACATCCCTCTTCGGCCCGAACTCTTCAATATCCAAGATTGTGTGACAAAAGGTGCTATACTAAAACATTCATAACTTTCAGCTCGGGTGTCCGTTTCTCGCCCACGAGTAACCAAAATAGCTGGTTCGTTCGTCACTGCCAAGAACAAGTTCGGCCCGAACACTTCACTGTTCCCGGCCCGAACTTCATTTTCGTCCCGAACTTCAACCTCGGCCCGAACTTCAACCTCGGCCCGAACTCCGACCTCGGCCCGAACTTCAACCTCGGCCCGAACATCATCCTCGGCCCGAACACCGAACTTCGGCCCGAACACCACTTCGGCCCGAACACCACTTCGGCCCGAACATCCCACTTCGGCCCGAACACCACTTCGGCCCGAACATCCCTCTTCGGTCTGAACTCTTCAATATCCAAGATTGTGTGACAAAAGGTGTTATACTAAAACATTCATAACTTTCAGCTCGGGTGTCCGTTTCACGCCCACGAGTAACCTAAATAGCTGGTTCGTTCGTCACTGCCAAGAACAAGTTCGGCCCGAACTCTTCACTGTTCCCGGCCCGAACTTCATTTTCGGCCCGAACTTCAACCTCGGCCCGAACTTCATCCTCGGCCCGAACTTCAACCTCGGCCCGAAGTCCGACCTCGGCCCGAACATCATCCTCGGCCCGAACACCGAACTTCGGCCCGAACACCACTTCGGCCCAACATCCCACTTCGGCCCGAACACCACTTCGGCCCGAACACCACTTCGGCCCGAACTCTTCAATATCCAAGATTGTGTGACAAAAGGTGCTATACTAAAGCATTCATAACTTTCAGCTCGGGTGTCCGTTTCTCGCCCACGAGTAACCAAAATAGCTGGTTCGTTCGTCACTGCCAAGAACAAGTTCGGCCCGAACACTTCACTGTTCCCGGCCCGAACTTCATTTTCGTCCCGAACTTCAACCTCGGCCCGAACTTCAACCTCGGCCCGAACTCCGACCTCGGCCCGAACTTCAACCTCGGCCCGAACATCATCCTCGGCCCGAACACCGAACTTCGGCCCGAACACCACTTCGGCCCGAACACCACTTCGGCCCGAACATCCCACTTCGGCCCGAACACCACTTCGGCCCGAACATCCCTCTTCGGCCTGAACTCTTCAATATCCAAGATTGTGTGACAAAAGGTGTTATACTAAAACATTCATAACTTTCAGCTCGGGTGTCCGTTTCACGCCCACGAGTAACCTAAATAGCTGGTTCGTTCGTCACTTCCAAGAACAAGTTCGGCCCGAACTCTTCACTGTTCCCGGCCCGAACTTCATTTTCGGCCCGAACTTCAACCTCGGCCCGAACATCATCCTCGGCCCGAACTTCAACCTCGGCCCGAAGTCCGACCTCGGCCCGAACATCATCCTCGGCCCGAACACCGAACTTCGGCCCGAACACCACTTCGGCCCGAACATCCCTCTTCGGCCCGAACTCTTCAATATCCAAGATTGTGTGACAAAAGGTGCTATACTAAAACATTCATAACTTTCAGCTCGGGTGTCCGTTTCTCGCCCACGAGTAACCAAAATAGCTGGTTCGTTCGTCACTGCCAAGAACAAGTTCGGCCCGAACACTTCACTGTTCCCGGCCCGAACTTCATTTTCGTCCCGAACTTCAACCTCGGCCCGAACTTCAACCTCGGCCCGAACTCCGACCTCGGCCCGAACTTCAACCTCGGCCCGAACATCATCCTCGGCCCGAACACCGAACTTCGGCCCGAACACCACTTCGGCCCGAACACCACTTCGGCCCGAACATCCCACTTCGGCCCGAACACCACTTCGGCCCGAACATCCCTCTTCGGCCTGAACTCTTCAATATCCAAGATTGTGTGACAAAAGGTGTTATACTAAAACATTCATAAATTTCAGCTCGGGTGTCCGTTTCACGCCCACGAGTAACCTAAATAGCTGGTTCGTTCGTCACTGCCAAGAACAAGTTCGGCCCGAACTCTTCACTGTTCCCGGCCCGAACTTCATTTTCGGCACGAACTTCAACCTCGGCCCGAACTTCAACCTCGTCCTGAACTCCGACCTCGGCCCGAACTTCAACCTCGGCCCGAACATCATCCTCGGCCCGAACACCGAACTTCGGCCTGAACACCACTTCGGCCCGAACACCACTTCGACCCGAACATCCCACTTCGGCCCGAACACCACTTCGGCCCGAACATCCCTCTTCGGCCCGAACTCTTCAATATCCAAGATTGTGTGACAAAAGGTGCTATACTAAAACATTCTTAACTTTCAGCTCGGGTGTCCGTTTCACGCCCACGAGTAACAAAAATAGCTGGTTCGTTCGTCACTGCCAAGAACAAGTTCGGCCCGAACTCTTCACTGTTCCCGGCCCGAACTTCAACCTCGGCCCGAACTTCAACCTCGGCCCGAACATCATCCTCGGCCCGAACACCGAACTTCGGCCCGAACACCACTTCGGCCAGAACACCACTTCGGCCCGAACATCCCACTTCGGCCCGAACACCACTTCGGCCCGAACATCCCTCTTTGGCCCGAACTCTTCAATATCCAAGATTGTGTGACAAAAGGTGCTATACTAAAACATTCATAACTTTCAGCTCGGGTGTCCGTTTCACGCCCACGAGTAACCAAAATAGATGGTTCGTTCGTCACTGCCAAGAACAAGTTCGTCCCGAACTCTTCAATGTTCCCGGCCCGAACTTCATTTTCGGCACGAACTACAACCTCGGCCCGAACTTCAACCTCGCCCCGAACTCCGAACTCGGCCCGAACTTCAACCTCGGCCCGAACGTCATCCTCGGCCCGAACACCGAACTTCGGCCCGAACACCACTTCAGCCCGAACACCACTTCGGCCCGAACACCACTTCGGCCCGAACATCCCACTTCGGCCAGAACATCCCAATTCGGCCCGAACTCTTCAATATCCAAAATTGTGTGACAAAAGGTGCTATACTAAAACATTCAAAACTTTCAGCTCGGGTGTCCGTTTCTCGCCCACGAGTAACCAAAATAGCTGGTTCGTTCGTCACTGCCAAGAACAAGTTCGGCCCGAACACTTCACTATTCCCGGCCCGAACTTCATTTTCGGCCCGAACTTCAACCTCGGCCCGAACTTCAACCTCGGCCCAAACTCCGACCTCGGCCCGAACTTCAACCTCGGCCCGAACATCATCCTCGGCCCGAACACCGAACTTCGGCCCGAACACCACTTCGGCCCGAACACCACTTCGGCCCGAATATCCCACTTCGGCCCGAACACCACTTCGGCCCGAACATCCCTCTTCGGCCTGAACTCTTCAATATCCAAGATTGTGTGACAAAAGGTGCTATACTAAAACATTCATAACTTTCAGCTCGGGTGTCCGTTTCACGCCCACGAGTAACCAAAATAGATGGTTCGTTCGTCACCGCCAAGAACAAGTTCGGCCCGAACTCTTCACTGTTCCCGGCCCGAACTTCAACCTCGGCCCGAACTTCAACCTCGGCCCGAACATCATCCTCGGACCGAACACCGAACTTCGGCCCGAACACCACTTCGGCCAGAACACCACTTCGGCCCGAACATCCCACTTCGGCCCGAACACCACTTCGGCCCGAACATCCCTCTTTGGCCCGAACTCTTCAATATCCAAGATTGTGTGACAAAAGATGCGATACTAAAACATTCATAACTTTCAGCTCGGGTGTCCGTTTCTCGCCCACGAGTAACCAAAATAGCTGGTTCGTTCGTCACTGCCAAGAACAAGTTCGGCCCGAACACTTCACTGTTCCCGGCCCGAACTTCATTTTCGGCCCGAACTTCAACCTCGGCCCGAACTTCAACCTCGGCCCGAACTCCAACCTCGGCCCGAACTTCAACCTCGGCCCGAACATCATCCTCGGCCCGAACACCGAACTTCGGCCCGAACACCACTTCGGCCCGAACACCACTTCGGCCCGAACATCCCACTTCGGCTCGAACACCACTTCGGCCCGAACATCCCTCTTCGGCCTGAACTCTTCAATATCCAAGATTGTGTGACAAAAGGTGTTATACTAAAACATTCATAACTTTCAGCTCGGGTGTCCGTTTCACGCCCACGAGTAACCTAAATAGCTGGTTCGTTCGTCACTGCCAAGAACAAGTTCGGCCCGAACTCTTCACTGTTCCCGGCCCGAACTTCATTTTCGGCCCGAACTTCAACCTCGGCCCGAACTTCATCCTCGGCCCGAACTTCAACCTCGGCCCGAAGTCCGACCTCGGCCCGAACATCATCCTCGGCCCGAACACCGAACTTCGGCCCGAACACCACTTCGGCCCAACATCCCACTTCGGCCCGAACACCACTTCGGCCCGAACACCACTTCGGCCCGAACTCTTCAATATCCAAGATTGTGTGACAAAAGGTGCTATACTAAAACATTCATAACTTTCAGCTCGGGTGTCCGTTTCTCGCCCACGAGTAACCAAAATAGCTGGTTCGTTCGTCACTGCCAAGAACAAGTTCGGCCCGAACACTTCACTGTTCCCGGCCCGAACTTCATTTTCGTCCCGAACTTCAACCTCGGCCCGAACTTCAACCTCGGCCCGAACTCCGACCTCGGCCCGAACTTCAACCTCGGCCCGAACATCATCCTCGGCCCGAACACCGAACTTCGGCCCGAACACCACTTCGGCCCGAACACCACTTCGGCCCGAACATCCCACTTCGGCCCGAACACCACTTCGGCCCGAACATCCCTCTTCGGCCTGAACTCTTCAATATCCAAGATTGTGTGACAAAAGGTGTTATACTAAAACATTCATAACTTTCAGCTCGGGTGTCCGTTTCACGCCCACGAGTAACCTAAATAGCTGGTTCGTTCGTCACTGCCAAGAACAAGTTCGGCCCGAACTCTTCACTGTTCCCGGCCCGAACTTCATTTTCGGCCCGAACTTCAACCTCGGCCCGAACTTCATCCTCGGCCCGAACTTCAACCTCGGCCCGAAGTCCGACCTCGGCCCGAACATCATCCTCGGCCCGAACACCGAACTTCGGCCCGAACACCACTTCGGCCCAACATCCCACTTCGGCCCGAACACCACTTCGGCCCGAACACCACTTCGGCCCGAACTCTTCAATATCCAAGATTGTGTGACAAAAGGTGCTATACTAAAACATTCATAACTTTCAGCTCGGGTGTCCGTTTCTCGCCCACGAGTAACCAAAATAGCTGGTTCGTTCGTCACTGCCAAGAACAAGTTCGGCCCGAACACTTCACTGTTCCCGGCCCGAACTTCATTTTCGTCCCGAACTTCAACCTCGGCCCGAACTTCAACCTCGGCCCGAACTCCGACCTCGGCCCGAACTTCAACCTCGGCCCGAACATCATCCTCGGCCCGAACACCGAACTTCGGCCCGAACACCACTTCGGCCCGAACACCACTTCGGCCCGAACATCCCACTTCGGCCCGAACACCACTTCGGCCCGAACATCCCTCTTCGGCCTGAACTCTTCAATATCCAAGATTGTGTGACAAAAGGTGTTATACTAAAACATTCATAACTTTCAGCTCGGGTGTCCGTTTCACGCCCACGAGTAACCTAAATAGCTGGTTCGTTCGTCACTGCCAAGAACAAGTTCGGCCCGAACTCTTCACTGTTCCCGGCCCGAACTTCATTTTCGGCCCGAACTTCAACCTCGGCCCGAACATCATCCTCGGCCCGAACTTCAACCTCGGCCCGAAGTCCGACCTCGGCCCGAACATCATCCTCGGCCCGAACACCGAACTTCGGCCCGAACACCACTTCGGCCCAACATCCCACTTCGGCCCGAACACCACTTCGGCCCGAACATCCCTCTTCGGCCCGAACTCTTCAATATCCAAGATTGTGTGACAAAAGGTGCTATACTAAAACATTCATAACTTTCAGCTCGGGTGTCCGTTTCTCGCCCACGAGTAACCAAAATAGCTGGTTCGTTCGTCACTGCCAAGAACAAGTTCGGCCCGAACACTTCACTGTTCCCGACCCGAACTTCATTTTCGTCCCGAACTTCAACCTCGGCCCGAACTTCAACCTCGGCCCGAACTCCGACCTCGGCCCGAACTTCAACCTCGGCCCGAACATCATCCTCGGCCCGAACACCGAACTTTGGCCCGAACACCACTTCGGCCCGAACACCACTTCGGCCCGAACATTCCACTTCGGCCCGAACACCACTTCGGCCCGAACATCCCTCTTCGGCCTGAACTCTTCAATATCCAAGATTGTGTGACAAAAGGTGTTATACTAAAACATTCACAACTTTCAGCTCGGGTGTCCGTTTCACGCCCACGAGTAACCTAAATAGCTGGTTCGTTCGTCACTGCCAAGAACAAGTTCGGCCCGAACTCTTCACTGTTCCCGGCCCGAACTTCATTTTCGGCCCGAACTTCAACCTCGGCCCGAACATCATCCTCGGCCCGAACTTCAACCTCGGCCCGAAGTCCGACCTCGGCCCGAACATCATCCTCGGCCCGAACACCGAACTTCGGCCCGAACACCACTTCGGCCCAACATCCCACTTCGGCCCGAACACCACTTCGGCCCGAACATCCCTCTTCGGCCCGAACTCTTCAATATCCAAGATTGTGTGACAAAAGGTGCTATACTAAAACATTCATAACTTTCAGCTCGAGTGTCCGTTTCACGCCCACGAGTAACCAAAATAGCTGTTCGTTCGTCACTGCCTAGAAGTGGTTCGGCCCGAACTCTTCACTGTTCCCGGACCGAACTTCATTTTCGGCTCGAACTTCAACCTCGGCCCGAACTTCAACCTCGGCCCGAACTTCAACCTTGGCCCTAAGTCCGACCTCGGCCCGAACATCATCCTCGGCCCGAACACCGAACTTCGGCCGGAACACCACTTCGGCCCGAACATCCCACTTCGGCCCGAACACCACTTCGGCCCGAACATCCCTCTTCGGCCCGAACTCTTCAATATCCAAGATTGTGTGACAAAAGGTGCTATACTAAAACATTCATAACTTTCAGCTTGGGTGTCCGTTTCACGCCCACGAGTAACCAAAATAGCTGGTTCGTTCGTCACTGCCTAGAAGTGGTTCGGCCCGAACTCTTCACTGTTCCCGGCCCGAACTTTATTTCCGGCCCGAACTTCAACCTCGGCCCGAACTCCGACCTCGACCCGAACTTCAACCTCGGCCCGAACATCATCCTCGGCCCGAAAACCGAACTTCGGCCCGAACACCACTTCGGCCCGAACATCCCACTTCGGCCAGAACATCCCTCTTCGGCCCGAACTCTTCACTGTTCCCGGCCCGAACTTCATTTTCGGCCCGAACTTCAACCTCGGCCCGAACTTCAACCTCGGCCCGAACTCCGACCTCGGCCCGAACTTCAACCTCGGCCCGAACATCATCCTCGGCCCGACCACCGAACTTCGGCCCGAACAGCACTTCGGCCCGAACACCACTTCGGCCCGAACATCCCACTTCGGCCCGAACACCACTTCGGCCCGAACATCCCTCTTCGGCCCGAACTCTTCAATATCCAAGATTGTGTGACAAAAGGTGCTATACTAAAACATTCATAACTTTCAGTTCGGGTGTCCGTTTCACGCCCACGAGTAACCAAACTAGCTGGTTCGTTCGTCACTGCCAAGTACAAGTTCGGCCCGAACTCTTCACTGTTCTTGGCCCGAACTTCATTTTCGGCCGAAACTTCAACCTCGGCCCGAACTCCGACCTCGGCCCGAACTTCAACCTCGGCCCTAACATCATCCTCAGCCCGAACACCGAACTTCGGCCCGAACACCACTTCGGCCCGAACACCACTTCAGCCCGAACATCCCACTTCGGCCCGAACACCACTTCGGCCCGAACATCCCTCTTCGGCCCGAACTCTTCAATATCCAAGATTGTGTGACAAAAGGTGCTATACTAAAACATTCATAACTTTCAGCTCGAGTGTCCGTTTCACGCCCACGAGTAACCAAAATAGCTGGTTCGTTCGTCACTGCCTAGAAGTGGTTCGGCCCGAACTCTTCACTGTTCCCGGCCCGAACTTCAACATCGGCCCGAACTTCAACCTCGGCCCGAACTCCGACCTCGGCCCGAACTTCAAACTCGACCCGAACATCATCCTCGGGCCGAACACCGAACTTCGGCCCGAACACCACTTCGGCCCGAACACCACTTCGGCCCGAATATCCCACTTCGGCCCGAACACCACTTCGGCCCGAACATCCCTCTTCGGCCCGAACTCTTCAATATCCAAGATTGTGTGACAAAAGGTGCTATACTAAAACATTCATAACTTTCAGCTCGAGTGTCCGTTTCACGCCCACGAGTAACCAAAATAGCTGGTTCGTTCGTCACTGCCTAGAAGTGGTTCGGCCCGAACTCTTCACTGTTCCCGGCCCGAACTTCAACCTCGGCCCGAACTTCAACCTCGGCCCGAACTCCGACCTCGGCCCGAACTTCAAGCTCGACCCGAACATCATCCTCGGGCCGAACACCGAACTTCGGCCCGAACACCACTTCGGCCCGAACATCCCACTTCGGCCCGAACACCACTTCGGCCCGAACATCCCTCTTCAGCCTGAACTCTTCAATATCAAAGATTGTGTGACAAAAGGTGTTATACTAAAACATTCATAACTTTCAGCTCGGGTGTCCGTTTCACGCCCACAAGTAACCTAAATAGCTGGTTCGTTCGTCACTGCCAAGAACAAGTTCGGCCCGAACTCTTCACTGTTCCCGGCCCGAACTTCATTTTCGGCCCGAACTTCAACCTCGGCCCGAACTTCATCCTCGGCCCGAACTTCAACCTCGGCCCGAAGTCCGACCTCGGCCCGAACATCATCCTCGGCCCGAACACCGAACTTCGGCCCGAACACCACTTCGGCCCAACTTCCCACTTCGGCCCGAACACCACTTCGGCCCGAACATCCCTCTTCGGCCTGAACTCTTCAATATCCAAGATTGTGTGACAAAAGGTGTTATACTAAAACATTCATAACTTTCAGCTCGGGTGTCCGTTTCACGCCCACGAGTAACCTAAATAGATGGTTCGTTCGTCACTGCCAAGAACAAGTTCGGCCCGAACTCTTCACTGTTCGCGGCCCGAACTTCATTTTCGGCCCGAACTTCAACCTCGGCCCGAACTTCATCCTCGGCCCGAACTCCGACCTCGGCCCGAACTTCAACCTCGACCCGAACATCATCCTCGGGCCGAACACCGAACTTCGGCCCGAACACCACTTCGGCCCGAACACCACTTCGGCCCGAACATCCCACTTCGGCCCGAACACCACTTCGGCCCGAACATCCCTCTTCGGCCTGAACTCTACAATATCCAAGATTGTGTGACAAAAGGTGCTATACTAAAACATTCATAACTTTCAGCTCGAGTGTCCGTTTCACGCCCACGAGTAACCAAAATAGCTGGTTCGTTCGTCACTGCCTAGAAGTGGTTCGGCCCGAACTCTTCACTGTTCCCGGCCCGAACTTCAACATCGGCCCGAACTTCAACCTCGGCCCGAACTCCGACCTCGGCCCGAACTTCAAACTCGACCCGAACATCATCCTCGGGCCGAACACCGAACTTCGGCCCGAACACCGAACTTCGGCCCGAACACCACTTCGGCCCAACTTCCCACTTCGGCCCGAACACCACTTCGGCCCGAACATCCCTCTTCGGCCCGAACTCTTCAATATCCAAGATTGTGTGACAAAAGGTGCTATACTAAAACATTCATAACTTTCAGCTCGGGTGTCCGTTTCACGCCCACGAGTAACCAAAATAGCTGGTTCGTTCGTCACTGCCTAGAAGTGGTTCGGCCCGAACTCTTCACTGTTCCCGGCCCGAACTTCATTTTCAGCCCGAACTTCAACCTCGGCCCGAACTTCAACCTCGGCCCGAACTTCAATCTCGGCCCTAAGTCCGACCTCGGCCCGAACATCATCCTCGGCCCGAAACTTCGGCCCGAACATCCCACTTCGGCCCGAACACCACTTCGGCCCGAACATCCCTCTTCGGCCCGAACTCTTCAATATCCAAGATTGTGTGACAAAAGGTGCTATACTAAAACATTCATAACTTTCAGCTCGGGTGTCCGTTTCACGCCCACGAGTAACCAAACTAGCTGGTTCGTTCGTCACTGCCAAGTACAAGTTCGGCCCGAACTCTTCACTGTTCCTGGACCGAACTTCATTTTCGGCCTGAACTTCAACCTCGGCCCGAACTCCGACCTCGGCCCGAACTTCAACCTCGGCCCTAACATCATCCTCAGCCCGAACACCGAACTTCGGCCCGAACACCACTTCGGCCCGAACACCACTTCAACCCGAACATCCCACTTCGGCCCGAACACCACTTCGGCCCGAACATCCCTCTTCGGCCCGAACTCTTCAATATCCAAGATTGTGTGACAAAAGGTGTTATACTAAAATATTCATAACTTTCAGCTCGAGTGTCCGTTTCACGCCCACGAGTAACCAAAATAGCTGGTTCGTTCGTCACTGCCTAGAAGTGGTTCGGCCCGAACTCTTCACTGTTCCCGGCCCGAACTTCAACCTCGGCCCGAACTTCAACCTCGGCCCGAACTCCGACCTCGGCCCGAACTTCAACCTCGACCCGAACATCATCCTCGGGCCGAACACCGAACTTCGGCCCGAACACCACTTCGGCCCGAACACCACTTCGGCCCGAACATCCCACTTCGGCCCGAACACCACTTCGGCCCGAACATCCCTCTTCGGCCTGAACTCTTCAATATCCAAGATTGTGTGACAAAAGGTGTTATACTAAAACATTCATAACTTTCAGCTCGGGTGTCCGTTTCACGCCCACGAGTAACTTAAATAGCTGGTTCGTTCGTCACTGCCAAGAACAAGTTCGGCCCGAACTCTTCACTGTTCCCGGCCCGAACTTCATTTTCGGCCCGAACTTCAACCTCGGCCCGAACTTCATCCTCGGCCCGAACTTCAACCTCGGCCCGAAGTCCGACCTCGGCCCGAACATCATCCTCGGCCCGAACACCACTTCGGCCCAACATCCCACTTCGGCCCGAACACCACTTCGGCCCGAACATCCCTCTTCGGCCCGAACTCTTCAATATCCAAGATTGTGTGACAAAAGGTGCTATACTAAAACATTCATAACTTTTTGCTCGAGTGTCCGTTTCACGCCCACGAGTAACCAAAATAGCTGGTTCGTTCGTCACTGCCTAGAAGTGGTTCGGCCCGAACTCTTCACTGTTCCCGGCCCGAACTTCATTTTCGGCCCGAACTTCAACCTCGACCCGAACTTCAACCTCGGCCCGAACTTCAACCTCGGCCCTAAGTCCGACCTCGGCCCGAACATCATCCTCGGCCCGAACACCGAACTTCGGCCCGAACACCACTTCGGCCCGAACATCCCACTTCGGCCCGAACACCACTTCGGCCCGAACACCACTTCGGCCCGAACATCCCTCTTCGGCCCGAACTCTTCAATATCCAAGATTGTGTGACAAAAGGTGCTATACTAAAACATTCATAACTTTCAGCTCGGGTGTCCGTTTCACGCCCACGAGTAACCAAAATAGCTGGTTCGTTCGTCACTGCCTAGAAGTGGTTCGGCCCGAACTCTTCACTGTTCCCGGCCCGAACTTCATTTTCAGCCCGAACTTCAACCTCGGCCCGAACTTCAATCTCGGCCCTAAGTCCGACCTCGGCCCGATCATCATCCTCGGCCCGAACACCGAACTTCGGCCCGAACACCACTTCGGCCCGAACATCCCACTTCGGCCCGAACACCACTTCGGCCCGAACATCCCTCTTCGGCCCGAACTATTCAATATCCAAGATTGTGTGACAAAAGGTGCTATACTAAAACATTCATAACTTTCAGCTCGGGTGTCCGTTTCACGGCCACGAGTAACCAAAATAGCTGGTTCGTTCGTCACTGCCTAGAAGTGGTTCGGCCCGAACTCTTCACTCTTCGCGGCCCGAACTTCATTTTCGGCCCGAACTTCAACCTCGGCCCGAACTCCGACCTCGACCCGAACTTCAACCTCGGCCCGAACATCATCCTCGGCCCGAAAACGAACTTCGGCCCGAACACCACTTCGGCCCGAACATCCCACTTCGGCCAGAACATCCCTCTTCGGCCCGAACTCTTCACTGTTCCCGGCCCGAACTTCATTTTCGGCCCGAACTTCAACCTCGGCCCGAACTTCAACCTCGGCCCGAACTCCGACCTCGGCCCGAACTTCAACCTCGGCCCGAACATCATCCTCGGCCCGAACACCGAACTTCGGCCCGAACACCACTTCGGCCCGAACACCACTTCGGCCCGAACATCCCACTTCGGCCCGAACACCACTTCGGCCCGAACATCCCTCTTCGGCCCGAACTCTTCAATATCCAAGATTGTGTGACAAAAGGTGCTACACTAAAACATTCATAACTTTCAGCTCGGGTGTCCGTTTCACGCCCACGAGTAACCAAACTAGCTGGTTCGTTCGTCACTGCCAAGTACAAGTTCGGCCCGAACTCTTCACTGTTCCTGGCCCGAACTTCATTTTCGGCCTGAACTTCAACCTCGGCCCGAACTCCGACCTCGGCCCGAACTTCAACCTCGGCGCTAACATCATCCTCAGCCCGAACACCGAACTTCAGCCCGTACACCACTTCGGCCCGAACACCACTTCAACCCGAACATCCCACTTCGGCCCGAACACCACTTCGGCCCGAACATCCCTCTTCGGCCCGAACTCTTCAATATCCAAGATTGTGTGACAAAAGGTGTTATACTAAAATATTCATAACTTTCAGCTCGAGTGTCCGTTTCACGCCCACGAGTAACCAAAATAGCTGGTTCGTTCGTCACTGCCTAGAAGTGGTTCGGCCCGAACTCTTCACTGTTCCCGGCCCGAACTTCAACCTCGGCCCGAACTCCGACCTCGGCCCGAACTTCAACCTCGACCCGAACATCATCCTCGGGCCGAACACCGAACTTCGGCCCGAACACCACTTCGGCCCGAACACCACTTCAGCCCGAACATCCCACTTCGGCCCGAACACCACTTCGGCCCGAACATCCCTCTTCGGCCTGAACTCTTCAATATCCAAGATTGTGTGACAAAAGGTGTTATACTAAAACATTCATAACTTTCAGCTCGGGTGTCCGTTTCACGCCCACGAGTAACTTAAATAGCTGGTTCGTTCGTCACTGCCAAGAACAAGTTCGGCCCGAACTCTTCACTGTTCCCGGCCCGAACTTCATTTTCGGCCCGAACTTCAACCTCGGCCCGAACTTCATCCTCGGCCCGAACTTCAACCTCGGCCCGAAGTCCGACCTCGGCCCGAACATCATCCTCGGCCCGAACACCGAACTTCGGCCCGAACACCACTTCGGCCCATAATCCCACTTCGGCCCGAACACCACTTCGGCCCGAACATCCCTCTTCGGCCCGAACTCTTCAATATCCAAGATTGTGTGACAAAAGGTGCTATACTAAAACATTCATAACTTTTTTCTCGAGTGTCCGTTTCACGCCCACGAGTAACCAAAATAGCTGGTTCGTTCGTCACTGCCTAGAAGTGGTTCGGCCCGAACTCTTCACTGTTCCCGGCCCGAACTTCATTTTCGGCCCGAACTTCAACCTCGACCCGAACTTCAACCTCGGCCCGAACTTCAACCTCGGCCCTAAGTCCGACCTCGGCCCGAACATCATCCTCGGCCCGAACACCGAATTTCGGCCCGAACACCACTTCGGCCCGAACATCCCACTTCGGCCCGAACACCACTTCGGCCCGAACATCCCTCTTCGGCCCGAACTCTTCAATATCCAAGATTGTGTGACAAAAGGTGCTATACTAAAACATTCAAAACTTTCAGCTCGGGTGTCCGTTTCACGCCCACGAGTAACCAAAATAGCTGGTTCGTTCGTCACTGCCTAGAAGTGGTTCGGCCCGAACTCTTCACTGTTCCCGGCCCGAACTTCATTTTCGGCCCGAACTTCAACCTCGGCCCGAACTCCAACCTCGACCCGAACTTCAACCTCGGCCCGAACATCATCCTCGGCCCGAAAACCGAACTTCGGCCCGAACACCACTTCGGCCAGAACATCCCTCTTCGGCCCGAACTCTTCACTGTTCCCGGCCCGAACTTCATTTTCGGCCCGAACTTCAACCTCGGCCCGAACTTCAACCTCGGCCCGAACTCCGACCTCGGCCCGAACTTCAACCTCGGCCCGAACATCATCCTCGGCCCGAACACCGAACTTCGGCCCGAACACCACTTTGGCCCGAACACCACATCGGCCCGAACATCCCACTTCGGCCCGAACACCACTTCGGCCCGAACATCCCTCTTCGGCCCGAACTCTTCAATATCCAAGATTGTGTGACAAAAGGTGCTATACTAAAACATTCATAACTTTCAGCTCGGGTGTCCGTTTCACGCCCACGAGTAACCAAACTAGTTGGTTCGTTCGTCACTGCCAAGAACAAGTTCGGCCCGAACTCTTCACTGTTCCTGGCCCGAACTTCATTTTCGGCCCGAACTTCAACCTCGGCCCGAACTCCGACCTCGGCCCGAACTTCAACCTCGGCCCTAACATCATCCTCAGCCCGAACACCGAACTTCGGCCCGAACACCACTTCGGCCCGAACACCACTTCAGCCCGAACATCCCACTTCGGCCCGAACACCACTTCGGCCCGAACATCCCTCTTCGGCCCGAACTCTTCAATATCCAAGATTGTGTGACAAAAGGTGCTATACTAAAACATTCATAACTTTCAGCTCGGGTGTCCGTTTCACACCCACGAGTAACTAAAATAGCTGGCTCGTTCGTCACTGTCTAGAAGTGGTTCGGCCCGAACTCTTCATTGTTCCCGGCCCGAACTTCATTTTCGGCCCGAACTTCAACCTCGGCCCGAACTCTGACCTCGGCCCGAACTTCAACCTCGGCCCGAACATCATCCTCGGCCCGAACACCGAACTTCGGCCCGAACACCACTTCGGCCCGAACATCCCACTTCGGCCAGAACATACCTCTTCGGCCCGAACACCACTTCGGCCCGAACACCACTTCGGCCCGAACATCCCACTTCGGCCCGAACACCACTTCGGCCCGAACATCCCTCTTCGGCCCGAACTCTTCAATATCCAAGATTATGTGACAAAAGGTGCTATACTAAAACATTCATAACTTTCAGCGCGGGTGTCCGTTTCACACCCACGAGTAACCAAACTAGTTGGTTCGTTCGTCACTGCCAAGAACAAGTTCGGCCCGAACTCTTCACTGTTCCTGGCCCGAACTTCATTTTCGGCCCGAACTTCAACCTCGGCCCGAACTCCGACCTCGGCCCGAACTTCAACCTCGGCCCTAACATCATCCTCAGCCCGAACACCGAACTTCGGCCCGAACACCACTTCGGCCCGAACACCACTTCAGCCCGAACATCCCACTTCGGCCCGAACACCACTTCGGCCCGAACATCCCTCTTCGGCCCGAACTCTTCAATATCCAAGATTGTGTGACAAAAGGTGCTATACTAAAACATTCATAACTTTCAGCTCGGGTGTCCGTTTCACACCCACGAGTAACTAAAATAGCTGGCTCGTTCGTCACTGTCTAGAAGTGGTTCGGCCCGAACTCTTCATTGTTCCCGGCCCGAACTTCATTTTCGGCCCGAACTTCAACCTCGGCCCGAACTCTGACCTCGGCCCGAACTTCAACCTCGGCCCGAACATCATCCTCGGCCCGAACACCGAACTTCGGCCCGAACACCACTTCGGCCCGAACATCCCACTTCGGCCAGAACATACCTCTTCGGCCCGAACACCACTTCGGCCCGAACATCCCACTTCGGCCCGAACACCACTTCGGCCCGATCATCCCTCTTCGGCCCGAACTCTTCAATATCCAAGATTATGTGACAAAAGGTGCTATACTAAAACATTCATAACTTTCAGCGCGGGTGTCCGTTTCACGCCCACGAGTAACCAAACTAGCTGGTTCGTTCGTCACTGCCAAGAACAAGTTCGGCCCGAACTCTTCACTGTTCCCGGCCCGAACTTCATTTTCGGCCCGAACTTCAACCTCGGCCCGAACTTCAACCTCGGCCCGAACTCCGACCTCGGCCCGAACTTCAACCTCGGCCCGAACATCATCCTCGGCCCGAACACCGAACTTCGGCCCGAACACCACTTCGGGCCGAACATCCCACTTCGGCCCGAACACCACTTCGGCCCGAACATCCCTCTTCGGCCCGAACTCTTCAATATCCAAGATTGTGTGACAAAAGGTGCTATACTAAAACATTCATAACTTTCAGCTCGGGTGTCCGTTTCACGCCCACGAGTAACCAAACTAGCTGGTTCGTTCGTCACTACCAAGTACAAGTTCGGCCCGAACTCTTCACTGTTCCTGGCCCGAACTTCATTTTCGGCTATGAACTTCAACCTCGGCACGAACTCCGACCTCGGCCCGAACTTCAACCTCGGCCCTAACATCATCCACAGCCCGAACACCGAACTTCGGCCCGAACACCACTTCGGCCCGAACACCACTTCAGCCCGAACATCCCACTTCGGCCCGAACACCACTTCGGCCCGAACATCCCTCTTCGGCCCGAACTCTTCAATATCCAAGATTGTGTGACAAAAGGTGCTATACTAAAATATTCATAACTTTCAGCTCGAGTGTCCGTTTCACGCCCACGAGTAACCAAAATAGCTGGTTCGTTCGTCACTGCCTAGAAGTGGTTCGGCCCGAACTCTTCACTGTTCCCGGCCCGAACTTCATTTTCGGCCCGAACTTCAACCTCGGCCCGAACTCTGACCTCGGCCCGAACTTCAACCTCGGCCCGAACATCATCCTCGGCCCGAACACCGAACTTCGGCCCGAACACCACTTCGGCCCGAACATCCCACTTCGGCCAGAACATACCTCTTCGGCCCGAACACCACTTCGGCCCGAACATCCCACTTCGGCCCGAACACCACTTCGGCCCGAACATCCCTCTTCGGCCCGAACTCTTCAATATCCAAGATTATGTGACAAAAGGTGCTATACTAAAACATTCATAACTTTCAGCTCGGGTGTCCGTTTCACGCCCACGAGTAACCAAACTAGCTGGTTCGTTCGTCACTGCCAAGAACAAGTTCGGCCCGAACTCTTCACTGTTCCCGGCCCGAACTTCATTTTCGGCCCGAACTTCAACCTCGGCCCGAACTTCAACCTCGGCCCGAACTCCGACCTCGGCCCGAACTTCAACCTCGGCCCGAACATCATCCTCGGCCCGAACACCGAACTTCGGCCCGAACACCACTTCGGCCCGAACACCACTTCGGCCCGAACATCCCACTTCGGCTCGAACACCACTTCGGCCCGAACATCCCTCTTCGGCCCGAACTCTTCAATATCCAAGATTGTGTGACAAAAGGTGCTATACTAAAACATTCATAACTTTCAGCTCGGGTGTCCGTTTCACGCCCACGAGTAACCAAACTAGCTGGTTCGTTCGTCACTACCAAGTACAAGTTCGGCCCAAACTCTTCACTGTTCCTGGCCCGAACTTCAACCTCGGCCCGAACTTCAACCTCGGCCCGAACTCCGACCTCGGCCCGAACTTCAACCTCGGCCCGAACATCATCCTCGGCCCGAACACCGAACTTCGGCCCGAACACCACTTCGGCCCGAACACCACTTCGGCCCGAACATCCCACTTCGGCTCGAACACCACTTCGGCCCGAACATCCCTCTTCGGCCCGAACTCTTCAATATCCAAGATTGTGTGACAAAAGGTGCTATACTAAAACATTCATAACTTTCAGCTCGGGTGTCCGTTTCACGCCCACGAGTAACCAAACTAGCTGGTTCGTTCGTCACTACCAAGTACAAGTTCGGCCTAAACTCTTCACTGTTCCTGGCCCGAACTTCATTTTCGGCCTGAACTTCAACCTCGGCACGAACTCCGACCTCGGCCCGAACTTCAACCTCGGCCCTAACATCATCCACAGCCCGAACACCGAACTTCGGCCCGAACACCACTTCGGCCCGAACACCACTTCAGCCCGAACATCCCACTTCGGCCCGAACACCACTTCGGCCCGAACATCCCTCTTCGGCCCGAACTCTTCAATATCCAAGATTGTGTGACAAAAGGTGTTATACTAAAATATTCATAACTTTCAGCTCGAGTGTCCGTTTCACGCCCACGAGTAACCAAAATAGCTGGTTCGTTCGTCACTGCCTAGAAGTGGTTCGGCCCGAACTCTTCACTGTTCCCGGCCCGAACTTCAACCTCGGCCCGAACTTCAACCTCGGCCCGAACTCCGACCTCGGCCCGAACTTCAACCTCGACCCGAACATAATCCTCGGGCCGAACACCGAACTTCGGCCCGAACACCACTTCGGCCCGAACATCCCACTTCGGCCCGAACACCACTTCGGCCCGAACATCCCTCTTCGGCCTGAACTCTTCAATATCAAAGATTGTGTGACAAAAGGTGTTATACTAAAACATTCATAACTTTCAGCTCGGGTGTCCGTTTCACGCCCACGAGTAACCTAAATAGCTGGTTCGTTCGTCACTGCCAAGAACAAGTTCGGCCCGAACTCTTCACTGTTCCCGGCCCGAACTTCATTTTCGGCCCGAACTTCAACCTCGGCCCGAACTTCATCCTCGGCCCGAACTTCAACCTCGGCCCGAAGTCCGACCTCGGCCCGAACATCATCCTCGGCCCGAACACCGAACTTCGGCCCGAACACCACTTCAGCCCAACATCCCACTTCGGCCCGAACACCACTTCGGCCCGAACATCCCTCTTCGGCCCGAACTCTTCAATATCCAAGATTGTGTGACAAAAGGTGCTATAGTAAAATATTCATAACTTTCAGCTCGAGTGTCCGTTTCACGCCCACGAGTAACCAAAATAGCTGGTTCGTTCGTCACTGCCTAGAAGTGGTTCGGCCCGAACTCTTCACTGTTCACGGCCCGAACTTCATTTTCGGCCCGAACTTCAACCTCGACCCGAACTTCAACCTCGGCCCGAACTTCAACCTCGGCCCTAAGTCCGACCTCGGCCCGAACATCATCCTCGGCCCGAACACCGAACTTCGGCCCGAACACCACTTCGGCCCGAACATCCCACTTCGGCCCGAACACCACTTCGGCCCGAACATCCCTCTTCGGCCCGAACTCTTAAATATCAAAGATTGTGTGACAAAAGGTGCTATACTAAAACATTCATAACTTTCAGCTCGGGTGTCCGTTTCACGCCCACGAGTAACCAAAATAGCTGGTTCGTTCGTCACTGCCTAGAAGTGGTTCGGCCCGAACTCTTCACTGTTCCCGGCCCGAACTTCATTTTCGGCCCGAACTTCAACCTCGGCCCGAACTCCGACCTCGACCCGAACTTCAACCTCGGCCCGAACATCATCCTCGGCCCGAAAACCGAACTTCGGCCCGAACACCACTTCGGCCAGAACATCCCTCTTCGGCCCGAACTCTTCACTGTTCCCGGCCCGAACTTCATTTTCGGCCCGAACTTCAACCTCGGCCCGAACTTCAACCTCGGCCCGAACTCCGACCTCGGCCCGAACTTCAACCTCGGCCCGAACATCATCCTCGGCCCGAACACCGAACTTCGGCCCGAACACCACTTCGGCCCGAACATCCCACTTCGGCCCGAACACCACTTCGGCCCGAACATCCCTCTTCGGCCCGAACTCTTCAATATCCAAGATTGTGTGACAAAAGGTGCTATACTAAAACATTCATAACTTTCAGCTCGGGTGTCCGTTTCACGCCCACGAGTAACCAAACTAGTTGGTTCGTTCGTCACTGCCAAGAACAAGTTCGGCCCGAACTCTTCACTGTTCCTGGCCCGAACTTCATTTTCGGCCCGAACTTCAACCTCGGCCCGAACTCCGACCTCGGCCCGAACTTCAACCTCGGCCCTAACATCATCCTCAGCCCGAACACCGAACTTCGGCCCGAACACCACTTCGGCCCGAACACCACTTCAGCCCGAACATCCCACTTCGGCCCGAACACCACTTCGGCCCGAATATCCCTCTTCGGCCCGAACTCTTCAATATCCAAGATTGTGTGACAAAAGGTGCTATACTAAAACATTCATAACTTTCAGCTCGGGTGTCCGTTTCACGCCCACGAGTAACTAAAATAGCTGGCTCGTTCGTCACTGTCTAGAAGTGGTTCGGCCCGAACTCTTCACTGTTCCCGGCCCGAACTTCATTTTCGGCCCGAACTTCAACCTCGGCCCGAACTCTGACCTCGGCCCGAACTTCAACCTCGGCCCGAACATCATCCTCGGCCCGAACACCGAACTTCGGCCCGAACACCACTTCGGCCCGAACATCCCACTTCGGCCAGAACATACCTCTTCGGCCCGAACACCACTTCGGCCCGAACATCCCACTTCGGCCCGAACACCACTTCGGCCCGAACATCCCTCTTCGGCCCGAACTCTTCAATATCCAAGATTGTGTGACAAAAGGTGCTATACTAAAACATTCATAACTTTCAGCTCGGGTGGCCGTTTCACGCCCACGAGTAACCAAACTAGCTGGTTCGTTCGTCACTGCCAATAACAAGTTCGGCCCGAACTCTTCACTGTTCCCGGCCCGAACTTCATTTTCGGCCCGAACTTCAACCTCGGCCCGAACTTCAACCTCGGCCCGAACTCCGACCTCGGCCCGAACTTCAACCTCGGCCCTAACATCATCCTCAGCCCGAACACCGAACTTCGGCCCGAACACCACTTCGGCCCGAACACCACTTCAGCCCGAACAACCCACTTCGGCCCGAACACCACTCCGGCCCGGTCATCCCTCTTCGGCCCGAACTCTTCAATATCCAAGATTGTGTGACAAAAGGTGCTATACTAAAACATTCATAACTTTCAGCTCGGGTGTCCGTTTCACGCCCACAAGTAACTAAAATAGCCGGTTCTTTCGTCACTGCCAAGAACAAGTTCGGCCAGAACTCTTCACTGTTCGCGGCCCGAACTTCATTTTCGGCCCGAACTTCAACCTCGGCCCGAACTTCAACCTCGGCCCGAACTCCGACCTCGGCCCGAACTTCAACCACGGCCCGAACATCATCCTCGGCCCGAACACCGAAATTCGGCCCGAACACCACTTCGGCCCGAACATCCCACTTCGGCCCGAACACCACTTCGGCCCGAACATCCCTCTTCGGCGCGAACTCTTCAATATCCAAGATTGTGTGACAAAAGGTGCTATAGTAAAACATTCATAACTTTTAGCTTGGGTGTTCGTTTTACGCCCACGGGTAACCAAAATAGCTGGTTCGTTCGTCACTGCCAAGAACAAGTTCGACCCGAACTCTTCACTGTTCTCGGCTCGAACTTCATTTTCGGCCCGAACTTCAACCTCGGCCTGAACTCCGACCTCGGCCTGAACTTCAACCACGGCCCGAACATCATCCTCGGCCCGAACACCGAAATTCGGCCCGAACACCACTTCGGCCCGAACATCCCACTTCGGCCCAAACACCACTTCGGCCCGAACATCCCTCTTCGGCCCGAACTCTTCAATATCCAAGATTGTGTGACAAAAGGTGCTATACTAAAAAATTCATAACTTTCAGCTCGGGTGTCCGTTTCACGCCCACGAGTAACCAAAATAGCTGGTTCGTTCGTCACTGCCAAGAACAAGTTCGGTCCGGACTCTTCACTGTTCCCGGCCTGAACTTCATTTTCGACCCGAACTTCAACTTCGGCCCGAACTCCGACCTCGGCCCGAACTTCAACCTCGGCCCGAACATCATCCTCGGCCCGAACACCGAACTTCGGCCCGAACACCACTTCGGCGAGAACACCACTTCGGCCCGAACATCCCACTTCGGCCCGAACACCACTTCGGCCGAACATCCCTCTACGGCCCGAACCCTTCAATATCCAAGATTGTGTGACAAAAGGTGCTATACTAAAACATTCATCACTTTCAGCTCGGGTGTCCGTTTCACGCCCAGGAGTAACCAAAATAGCTGGTTTGTTCGTCACTGCCAAGAACAAGTTCGGCCCGAACTCTTCACTGTTCCCAGCCCAAACTTCATTTTCGGCCCGAACTCCAACCTCGGCCCGAACTCCGACCTCGGCCCGAACTTCAACCTCGGCCCAAACATCATTCTCGGCCCGAACACCGAACTTCAGCCCGAACACCACTTCGGCCCGAACACCACTTCGGACCGAACATCCCACTTCGGCCCGAACACCACTTCGGCCCGAACTTCCCTCTTCGGCCCGAACTCTTCAATATCCAAGATTGTGTGACAAAAGGTGATATACTAAAACATTCATAACTTTCAGCTCGGGTGTCCGTTTCACGCCCACGAGTAACCAAAATAGCTGGTTCGTTCGTCACTGCCAAGAACAAGTTCGGCCCGAACTCTTCACTGTTCCCGGCCCGAACTTCATTTTCGGCCCGAACTTCAACCTCGGCCCGAACTCCGACCTCGGCCCGAACTTCAACCTCGGCCCGAACATTATCCTCGGCTCGAACACCGAACTTCGCCACGAACACCACTTCAGCCCGAACACCACTTCGGCCCGAACATCCCTCTTCGGCCCGAACTCTTCAATATCCAAGATTGTGTGACAAAAGGTGCTATACTAAAACATTCATAACTTTCAGCTCGGGTGTCCGTTTCACGCCCACGAGTAACCAAAATAGCTGGTTCATTCGTCACTGCGAAGAACAAGTTCGGCCCGAACTCTTCACTGTTCCCGGCCCGAACTTCATTTTCGGCCCGAACTTCAACCTCGGCCCGAACTTCAACCTCGGCCCGAACTCCGACCTCGGTCCGAACTTCAACCTCGGCTCGAACATCATCCTCGACCCGAAAACCGAACTTCGGCCCGAACACCACTTCGGCCCGAACATCCCACTTCGGCCCGAACACCACTTCGGCCCGAACATCCCTCTTCGGCCCGGACTCTTCAATATCCAAGATTGTGTGACAAAAGGTGCTATACTAAAACATTCATAATTTTCAGCTCGGGTGTCCGTTTCATGCCCACGAGTAACCAAAATAGCTGGTTCTTCGTCACTGCCAAGAACAAGTTCGGCCCGAACTCTTCACTGTTCCCGGCCCGAACTTCATTTTCGGCCCGAACTTCAAACTCGGCCCGAACTCCGATCTCGGCCCGAACTTCAACCTCGGCCCGAACATCATCCTCGGCCCGAACACCAAACTTCGGCCCGAACACCACTTCGGCCCGAACACCACTTCGGCCCGAACATCCGACTTCGGCCCGAACACCACTTCGGCCCGAACGTCCCTCTTCGGCCCGAACTCTTCAATATCCAAGATTGTGTGACAAAAGGTGCTATACTAAAACATTCATAACTTTCAGCTCGGGTGTCCGTTTCACGCCCACGAGTAACCAAAATAGCTGGTTCATTCGTCACTGCCAAGAACAAGTTCGGCCCGAACTCTTCACTGTTCCCGGCCCGAACTTCATTTTCGGCCCGAACTCCAACCTCGGCCCGAACTCCGACCTCGGCCCGAACTTCAACCTCGGCCCAAACATCATTCTCGGCCCGAACACCGAACTTCAGCCCGAACACCACTTCGGCCCGAACACCACTTCGGCCCGAACATCCCACTTCGGCCCGAACACCACTTCGGCCCGAACTTCCCTCTTCGGCCCGAACTCTTCAATATCCAAGATTGTGTGACAAAAGGTGATATACTAAAACATTCATAACTTTCAGCTCGGGTGTCCGTTTCACGCCCACGAGTAACCAAAATAGTTGGTTCGTTCGTCACTGCCAAGAACAAGTTCGGCCCGAACTCTTCACTGTTCCCGGCCCGAACTTCATTTTCGGCCCGAACTTCAACCTCGGCCCGAACTCCGACCTCGGCCCGAACTTCAACCTCGGCCCGAACATTATCCTCGGCTCGAACACCGAACTTCTCCACGAACACCACTTCAGCCCGAACTCCACTTCGGCCCGAACATCCCTCTTCGGCCCTGTTAGGTCACAACAACCCTAGTTTATAATGTTAATTGATAGAATATTATACTTAGAGAAATATTAGAGTGATAACACAAGAATATAGTCAATGTATAAATCCACTAAGTGTGGCTTGTTGCGGAATAACAAGACCACTGATCAATTACAAAAGATGTGAATGTGTAAAGTAAATTGGTAAGTACTCCTTTGCAAGATGATCTCTATTTATAATGTTATAGAGATCTTACATAATGAGCAAAGGAGTAACCGAAGGACTAAGTAAGGAAAATGACTAAGAGCAAGGGATTTGATCTTAGTCCGTTACTATACTGAGTATCACTCAGTCCTTCTACTCAGTATCACTATCTGATACTGAGTACTGATACTGAGTTCCAATACTGATCACTCAGTATCAGACCTAAACTTAGCTATATTATTCTACATATTAATCAAAGCTAGTCTAGGTTGTTTTGTTATCTTAAGATCTAAAGGGCCAAGGCTTTTTGCCTTAACAATCTCCCCCTATCTAATGATAACAAAACAATTTACAAAGATATAAATAAAAATTACAACAGCATAGGTAACAATATCTTCTTCTTCATTTGCTGTTGATGGCTTCATTCTCATAGAAGACTTCTTGTTTGATGTGGACAAACTCTTCTCTGCTTTTGAGTTCATCCCTTCTGCTATTCAGTACTGCAACAATCTTCTTTCTGAACCAAGAGTCTTCTTTCTTGGTGATCATCCATTTCAGTCCAACAAGGTGACTGATTTGAGCTTTTGGTAGATCTTCTTCAGAAATGAAGCACTCTCTATCCTCTGAGTCAGTATACATATATCCAGAAGTTGGATATATGACACTCTTTTGATCCTGAAATACAAGGTTAGGAGAAAGAGGGTACTTTTTAAGATACTTGTATGTATGGAGGCATTCTGGTCTGTTGTTTGAGTAAGCCTCAGTCATCACACTGAGTGTTCTGTACTCTATTTCATGAAGTAAGTCCTTCTCATAACATACTGCAGCTACAACACAGATCTCATCCAAGACTATTTGATCATAGGTTGATTTCTTTGGAAGCTCTTTGATCAGTCTTGTGATCTTCACCCAGTCTTGAAGACCAATTCTTTGAATGTCATGAATAAATATCTTCATGGGGGGACTGTTAAGCCAGTACAAGTGATAGTAATTCTTCCTTCTTTGAGCTTCACTTTTACTTTATTAACATCCAGATTTAACCAATGTATTCCCCTTACATTTTGAAATGTTTTGGTCCTCAAGAACTCCTTTCTTTGTTCCTTATACTGAGTCCTAGCAGCAACCATATTCCAATAATGTTGAATATGGTCTGGACCCTTTCTTGAGATTCTATGTGAAGGACCAGGAGTATCAGTATCTGGGTCAGATTCTGGTTCAGTTTTGACTCCCAACTCTTGCTCATATAAAAATCTTTCTTGTTCTGCCCAGAGTTGTTGAGGAGTCAGTCTTGGAGCCTGCTCGGTATCACTGTCCCTTGTAAGAACAGGTCTTCTTTGTCTTGTTACCAGAGGAGCAGATTCCTCACTTGATTCAGAAGAAGTGAGAACAGCATTGATAGGTCTTCTTGATAAGGAACTCCTTCTTCTAATCACCAGATTTTCTAGTTCTTCATCATCCGAGGATGATGATGAAGAACTTTCTTGTTCTACCAGATTTAGTGCATAGTTAACTAAATCTGGTTCTTCATCTTCATCATCAGCAATAGGCCAGATGAAAGGCCTATAGACCACAATTTGTAAATTATTCTCTTCAAAAGTTTGCTGTGGTTGGTCAGTATGAGTCTCCCCCTGAGCAGATGGCTCAAGTGGGTCTTGAACTTGTAATTCTGACCTTGTTCTTTGTCTTCTTCTCTCATACTGAATGCGAAATGGCTCAGTATGAGGGCTTTGCTGATGTTGTTGTTGTGGAGGTTGATCTTCATTCAATCTTCTTCTTTTCTCCCCCTGAGCAGAAGGCTCAGTTTGATCAACCTCAGTATCTCTTTGTCTCTTCTCCCCCTTTTTGTTATCATTTGATGAGGAGGGAAGAGGATCAGTATCACCACCCATGTCCCCTTCAGGTTGTTCAAGAGTAGGGGAGGGCATGGGCTCAGTTGCAGCATCAGTATCACCAGCACCTCCTTCTCCTTCTCCTTCTTCATTGTGGTCACCATGTGAACCTGGTGGAGTTTGTGGAGGCTGCTGTGGTTGTTGAAGGAGTGATACTGACTGTTTTATTAGATCAATATCACCACTCATCTTGTCCATTCTGGCTAGTATTACATTTTGAGTTTGTTGGATGGCCAGAATGTGCTGCATGATTGCTTGCAGAGTCACTTGGTCTGCTGCAGCTTGAGATGCCTGAATACCCTGCACAGTTGGTGCTAAAGAAACAAAAATGTAAAACTGGTTAGAAAGAGAGGTTTATCAAATAGAATTGTGGTGTTGTTTAATTCTACAATCATATAAACAGAGTTTGTGAAGTCTGTATTTCATCTGGTATAGGATGAAATATTGTGGACTTGTGCATAGCATGTGTAAGAAGATTTTAGTAAAGGTGAGTGTGAAAATTTAAGTAGCTCAGTATAGGATAAGTCACATTTACTAAAAGGTTTGGGTGTGGGAATTCGAAGCCTGAGATGTGCTTCTTGTTATTTTCAATGTTTATCACTCGGTATAAGAGTGATAACAAAAATGTGGCTAAACCCCATTGAATATTTTTGGATTTTGTGGCTTAAGGGTTTGGGATCATTTCTTGAATGATGCTACCCAACTCAAAAATAAGTTGGACATTATTCAAGCAGCACCAGTGGGTGTCAGTATGACATCAACCACCATTGTCTCTTTAAATGTTGAGACAACTGTAGACTGACAATGATCAATTTAGTGTGCTCAGTATATGAATGTTGCATAGCAGCAGTGGGCTAGCTATGTTGGCCATAAGAGGATATATATTTGAAAGATCGTTTGAGACTTTGGTCAGTATTGAGTTGGTACTGGCCAATACTTAGTCTCTATTTGGGAATGAAATATATATATATAAGTTTAAGGCTTTATAGAAATTCATACCTGAGACTCTGTCAGATTCCCTTCGAGCATCTGCAGAGGTCGGTGCAGGATCATGTGATTGTTGATGTGCAGCACCAACATCTTCAATACCGACCCCTCTGTCATGCTGAGCACCTTCCAGTGCAGTTTGTGCATATTGAATCTCCACATCAAGAGGAACATGAGGTTCCTCAATTGGTTGAGCAGGAGGAGCTTGTTCTGGACCTGGAAGGTCAGCGGTGGCTGCAATAAAGCTTTGGGCTTGAATAGATGCAGTTAATGATGGAACATTTGCAGGCTGCACCTCCTCAGATGATAAGTTGCCCATAATGATAGGAGAAACATTCCTTCTTCTTCTGTGAAGGACCAGTGGTGTGTCTTCTGAGGACTCAGTTTCACGATCGGTTTCAATATGAGGAGCAGCAAGATCTTGTGCAGGTGGAGAGATAGTTGGTTCTTGAACTTGTGGGACATCCTGCATCTCAATATCTTGACCGGCTTGTGCTCCATTACCACTATTATCATCATTATCATCATCATCATCATTGTCTGACTCAGTATCAGACATGTCTTCTACATCATCAATGTGTTCTTGAACAATGGCCCACATAGGAGGACTTAGAAGAGGTTCTCCTTCTCTTGGTCTGTAAAAGAAAATCTTCTCACTGAGTGGAGGAAGATCAACTCTTGGACTGTGAAATTCATCATAAATGTGTGTGGGCATTGATTGTTGAAATATGAGTGATAGAAATCTGCAGAAAGGGACATTGCATTCCCTTGTATTTGCTCGAACCAGAGTAGCTAATTCATTGAAAATTAGGCGAGCATAATCAATATTTCTTCCATAGTACAGAGCATGTACTATTTGCATCCCAAATTCGTTTATTTGGTCCAAAGCTCCCGTCTTGTGGGTCATACATCGAATTATTGTTGTGATAAGAATACCCCACATAGGACCAAATTCATTTCTTTTGATTGTGCCCGTTGTTCCTCTTCGACCCAGAAAAGGCAGTACAGAGCGTGCCTCTGATCTATCAACAAATGGGTCATACTGAGCTTGGGCGGGAAGTCTCAGTGCTTCACGAATGATTGCAGTAGAAACAAATGCCCTTCTTTGATCTCTAATTACCCACCCAGCAATCATATCTGGAGAATCGAGTGTAGCAGAGTACCAAAACTCGCATAGCATTTCTGGGTAAATTGCTCGAGGAGACAAGGTCAGTGCACGAGCAATTGGGCAATTTTTCAGAAAAGTCATAATGTTTGTGAACTCTTGGCATGCCCAGGCTTGAGGAATATTGAAATTTGCTGTGATGTTGTTCCTCGCAAACCTGGGTACTTCATTATTTCGGAATTGGATTTCCGATTGAACTTCTGGAGCAACAAAAGTGTAATTCGCCATCTGTGATTTTGATTTGAAAAAATTTGCTTGCTAAGAGAAAATGAAATCGTTAATCGCAGAGAGAATTGAAGATGAGAGAAAGAAATAACAGTTAAAAAAAATTTGAAGTAAAAATAAACGGTTATTTATAGGAGATTTGAAAGATAATTAAGGTATTGGGAAGTAAAAACGGCTGATTTGACTACCTTATCCTCTGCCAACGGTAACTTTCTTATTAAGAAAGGTTACCGTTTGAGCAGTAGGAGGATTAAGCTCGGTGTAAGAGCCGTCATACCCCAATACCGAGTAAAAAAAAATTTAATTTTAAAAAAATTTTAAAAAATATAAAAACAATTAATTTACTCTTGAAATTAATAAAAAAATAAAAATTTTAAATTTTGATGATAACAGACTAGTGATACTGAGTGGTCAGTATCAACAGGAGTGATACTGATCGCTCAGTTTTAAAGAAATTTAATAAAGATTAAGGATTCAACATACCTAATTGCCCTAGTAAATACATAAACCTTTCCTCAGGAAGAGGTTTAGTAAATACATCAGCCAATTGTTCATTTGTTGGTACATAATCTACTTCAACCTTACCCTTTTCCACATTATCTCGAATAAAGTGGTGTCTGATATCAATGTGCTTGGTTTTGGAGTGATGGACTGGGTTCTCTGTGATAGCAATAGCACTCTTGTTATCACAATGAATAGGAGTCTTATGAAAGTTGAACCCATAGTCTAAGAGTTGATACTGCATCCATAATAATTGAGCACAACAACTTCCTGCAGCAACATATTCTGCTTCTGCTGTGGAAGTTGCTACCGAATTTTGTTTCTTGGATGACCAGCCAACTAGTCTTCCACTAGGAATTGACATCCTCCACTTGTGCTCTTTCTGTCCAATCTACAACCTGCAAAATCTGCATCTGTGTACCCTTCAAGGTCAAAGTTTGAGTCTTTGGGATACCAAAGACCCAGGTTAGGAGTACCTGTAAGATATCTAAAGATGCGCTTAACTGCTTTCATGTGTGATTCTTTAGGATCAACCTGATACCGAGCACACAAACATGTGGCAAACATGATATCAGGCCTACTAGCAGTTAAGTAAAGTAAGGAACCAATCATACCTCGGTATGTGGATTGACATACTGGTTTACCAGTTTCATCCTTACTTATCTTATCCTGAGTACCCATAGGAGTGTGCATGGAAGATAAATTTTCAAAGTTGTATTTCTTTAACATGTCATGCACATACTTACTTTGATTTATAAAAGTGCCATCAGGCTTTTGTTCAACTTGTAAACCAAGAAAGTAAGTAAGTTCTCCCATCATACTCATCTGATACTGAGTTGACATTATCTTAGCAAACCAGTCACACATTGACTTGTCAGTGGAACCAAAGATAATGTCATCTACATATATCTGAATGAGTAAGATGTCAGAACCTTTCCTTTTTGAAAATAATGTTTTATCAATTTTACCTCTTGTAAACTTATTTTCAATAAGATACTCAGACAAGGTGTCATACCAGGCTCTTAGAGCTTGTTTGAGCCCATATAGAGCTTTATCAAGCTTGAAAACATAATGAGGAAATTTGGGATCAACAAAACCTGGAGGTTGTTTAACATAAACTTCTTCTTGTAGTTTTCCATTTAGAAAAGCACTTTTGACATCCATCTGATAAACTTTGAAATTCTTAAAGGCTGCATATGCAAGATACAACCTAATAGCTTCAATTCTTGCAACTGGTGCAAAAGTTTCATCATAGTCAATGCCTTCTTCTTGCCTGTAACCTTGAGCAACTAACCTTGCTTTGTTTCTGATGACAACACCATCCTTGTCCATCCTGTTTCTGAACACCCACTTAGTACCAATAATAGTTTTGCCAGAAGGAGGTGGTACTAAGTTCCAAACTTTGTTTCTTTCAAACTCTGTGAGCTCTTCTTGCATAGCCTCTACCCAATCTTCATCTAATAAAGCTTCATCAGCTTTCTTTGGTTCAATGGTAGATAGAAAACTTGAGAAAAAACAAAAGTTTGCAGTTGCTTGGGTTGGAAATTCTAATTTTCTTCTTGTTTGGACACCTTCTTCAATAGGACCAATAATGTTTGAGTGTGGATGGTCTCTGTGTTCCCTTAAATTGTTTCCTAAGGGAGCATTTGAAATAGGATCAACCATATCTTGTTGATTTGGTGTGTTGTCTGTCTGATACTGAGTGGAATTCTGATCAGTATTAGACAATGCAGGTTGCTGTTCATCTTCATTTTGTAGAGTTTATGTGGATTCTTGTGAAGTGTTGGATGTTTCACCTTCTTCATAAATAGAATGGTTCAGATCATTAGTTGGAAACTCATTATGAAGGTCCTCTGATATGGGAACCTCAGTATTAGACGCATTTGAGTGATACTGAGTTTGAACTTGATCAGTTTCATTAAACTTATTAGGAATAAAGTGTGGATGAAACTTAGGCTGTTCAGCAATGGAGTGTTCTGGATTGCATAGAATATCTATGCCACTTATGTCTTCACTTGCTGAGGTAGAATGCTCATTCTGATCTTCATCGAATGTGACATGAATGGATTCTACAATCATCTTGGTTGAGATGATATACACTCTGAAAGCTTTGGAGTGTGGAGAGTAGCCCATGAACACACCTTCATTTGCTTTGGGAGCAAATTTATTGAGATTTTGTTTTGTACTGAGTACAAAACATTTACTCCCAAAGATGTGGAAATATTCCACATTAGGAATCTTGCCATTGTATAACTCATATGGAGTCTTCAGATGTCTTTGGACTATAGTGGCTCTATTCTGAGTGAAGTTTGCACAGTTTACAGCTTCAGCCCAGAAACTCAGTGCCAGTCCAGCATGGCATAATAAAGTTCTTGCAGCTTCAATCAGTGTTCTGTTCTTTCTTTCTACAACAGCATTTTGTTGGGGTGTGTAGGCTGCAGAGAAGTTTTGAATGATTCCTTTTTCTTCACAGAAATCTGCTAATACTGAGTTCTTAAACTCAGTACCATGGTCACTTCTAAGTTGCTTGACCTTGTTGCCTTTTTGAAGTTCCTCTCTTTTTATAAAGGCAATGATTTCTGTTGTTGCATCTGACTTAGTCTTGAGGAAGATGACCCAAGTATATCTTGAGAATTCATCAACTAAGACTAGAGTATAGATCTTTTTGGCCAAAGATGGTGTGCTGATGGGGCCAAAAAGATCCATATGTATCATAGTAAGAGGTTCATTGATGGAATGATTGACTTTATATTTGAATGAACTCTTCTTCTGCTTGCCCATTTCACATGCTGAGCATAACTTATCTTTTGAATAAGTAATTGTGGGCAGTCCTCTCACCAGTTTCTTCATACTGAGCTCGTTGATATTTCTAAAGTTGATGTGAGAGAGTTTCTTGTGCCATAGCCAATGTAATTCTGACTTGACTTTAGAAAGCAGGCATACTCGAATAGTTGGGTCTATTTCAGATAGGTTGACCACATATACATCTTTTTCTCTTCTAGCAATGAGTACAGGCTGCCCTTTATCATTGTAGATGATTCCTGCAACCTTTCTGAATCGAGCTTCATTGTCATCATCACACATCTGGCTAATACTGAGCAGATTGTGTTTAAGACCCTCTACATAGGCAACTCTTTTAAAAGTTATGTTGCCTGCCTTGATCACACCATAACCTCTTGTCTTTCCCACCGAGTCATCTCCAAACTTGACAGAAGGACCCTTCTCTGGAGTATAATTAAGAAGGTATTCCATACTGCCTGTCATGTGTCTTGAGCAGCCCCTATCTAAGTACCACTTTCTGTCACCCTGCACAAGACACAAAATAAGAGTTAGTTCCTTTTAGGAACCCATTTTTGAATGGGACCTTTGGTGGGATAAACACAATTTGACTTGATCTCTTTATGTGGAGAGGTCGGTATCACTTCAGGGGTAACTTTAGAAGTTTTCTTTGGTGATACTGACTTAGTTTCTCTCCTTTTCTTTGGTACTGAGTACCTAGGACTTGAGAGATCAGTCCAGCATTCATCTCCCTTATGACCAGTATGATGACATCTATAACATTTCCTAGGTCTATTTCTAAACATATTTTCATATGGTATTTTAGAAAAATGTTTCACTTTTGGTAGGTCAGTATGAACGAGTTTTGCAAATTATTTACTTAAAGATTTGACCTGATCACCGAGTGTTTTTAAAACATTAATTTTGTTCTTTCTAATAGATGTATTAACATTGTTTTTAACTGGTTTAGGAGATGGATGATCTGGTTGCTTATTTTTATTTGGCAGAGAAGTCTTTCTAATTTTATTAGAGGTAGACTTCTTGTCTTTGCCAACCAAAGACCTAGTTGAAGTTGTCTTTTGTTTATCATGTTTTGAAGGAACAACTTTAACAGGTTCTTTAGATGTCTCAGTATATAATGTTTCTGTTCCTGCAACTTCTGTATTTGATGAAACATGTGAGATAGAAGTTGTTTTATTATCATTATATAATTCAAAAGTTGTTGTATTAAATAATAATTCAAAAGGTGGAACAGCAGAAGTGTCATACTGAACTATTGGTAGCTCGGTATCAGAAATTGCTGTTATTTGAAATTCAATACTGAGTTCTTGTAGCTCAGTATAGCACTTTGAGCAGATGGAAGGACCAATAGGTTTTTCTAAAATTTCATTTTCTTCATCATCTGACTCAGTTTGACATCCAACTTCACATAAAGTTTTAGCTTTTACAAAATTAATAGGGTTCATAGTAGAAAACTCTTCAAATAAATCAGCAAAATTGTTCCTGTTTTTCAATTGAGGATCAACACCAAGTGCAGCCCTCACATTTTCTGGAAATTGTTCATTTAAACATTTATTTAATTTTATTGAAGCATTTCCCCAAGATTTACACTGTTTTTCAAATTTCTCTTTTTCAAGTTTGTGTAAATGAGCTTTATCAGCTAATCTTTGGTTAATGTCTTTTAAATCTGAAAAATTTAGTTCTAAATCTTTATATTTTGCTAATTTATCCAAGTTTTCATTATTTACCCTTTCAAGTTCTTTAATTGTTAATTTTAAAGCTTTTTCTTTTTGTACAGAAGTTTTAAGATCAACAAGCATATACTCAAAAATCTTGGTTTTTCATTCACTGAATAAGTTTGAAAGGAACTTACCTTGTACAACTGAGTGGAATCCCAATCAGTATGAACACTCATCCTCTCAGCCTCTTTGATATCCTTTTCAAAGGAACTCTTCAAATCATCTTCAGTGAAAGCCATAAAGGCTTTATTCTCAATCTCTTCTTCATCATCACTTAACTCTTCATCCATCCATGCTTCTGAGTAAAGTGCTTGATGAGGTGCTACATTTCCTTCTGCCCTCTTTCCCTTGCTCCAATTCTTCAGCTTGACATATTTGTCTCTATATCTTTTTGCTCGGTATGCAATTTTGTCATTTTGGTCAGTCTCAGAAGACTTGGTATGACAATTTGCAGCAATATGTCCAGGCTTTCCACACCTATAGCACAGACCTGATCTTGGGTCAGTATTAGAAGAGCTAACACCAAGCCTCTTCTTCTTCAACTGATCCAGCTTCATAGACATGAGAGCCATTTGAGTTTCAAGCTCTTCTGCCTCAGCATCAGCAAGATCAACTTCTGGTTCATCTGGCTCAGTCACAGTATAAGCCTGTTGCACAACTAGAGCCATACCAGTGGAAGACTTGTCAGTTTTCTTCCAGTTGATCAGTCTTGCAGCATTATTCTCCTCATGATTCAGCATTAGACCATACAAAGTTTGAAGAGTGTATGACTCAATGTTGTTTGCAGCATTGACAGAGTTTGTCATGTCAAGAAATTGTTGAGGAAGACTATCCAGGAACTTTTGAACAAGCTCTCCTTCCTCTTTCACAATGCCTACACTGATTAAATCATGGATAACAGTATTGAACCTGTTATAGAGAGTGGTGATGTCTTCATTTGGAGTTGAAAAGAAATTTTCATATTTCCTTCTCATGTTGCTTTTTCTTTGCAACTTCACCTTTGCTGTACCTTCATAGGTGACTGATAGGCTATCCAACATAGCCTTTGCTGTTGGCAATTTCATAATTGCGTTAAGTATCTCTTTTGTAACAGCCTTACCAATCACCCCTTTAGCTCTGGAGTCTAAAGCATACAACTGACGGTCAGTATCAGTCCAGTTGTGCTTTAGTTTAGGTACAGATCTTATGCCCTCAGGAGCATCATCAGTAGCAGCAACCGGTTCCACAGTTTGTGGAATAATGGGACCATCATTTAGCACAGTGAGCATCTCATGGTGAATAGATTCAAGATACCACTGAGCTTTGAGCTTCCATTGATGGAAGTCTTTTCCATCAAAGATGGGTACTCCCTTTCCAGACATAACTGGTGCAATAATTGTAGACATTTTGGATTTTTGAGTGTTGGAGGGATAGATGTAGGAAATGGCTGCCAGGGTTATAGATCGACTAAATAAAAGATTATTTAGCCTGCTCTGATACCAGGTGTTAGGTCACAACAACCCTGGTTTATAATGTTAATTGATAGAATATTATACTTAGAGAAATATTAGAGTGATAACACAAGAATATAGTCAATGTATAAATCCACTAAGTGTGGCTTGTTGCGGAATAACAAGACCACTGATCAATTACAAAAGATGTGAATGTGTAAAGTAAATTGGTAAGTACTCCTTTGCAAGATGATCTCTATTTATAATGTTATAGAGATCTTACATAATGAGCAAAGGAGTAACCGAAGGACTAAGTAAGGAAAATGACTAAGAGCAAGGGATTTGATCTTAGTCCGTTACTATACTGTGTATCACTCAGTCCTTCTACTCAGTATCACTATCTGATACTGAGTACTGATACTGAGTTCCAATACTGATCACTCAGTATCAGACCTAAACTTAGCTATATTATTCTATCAATTAACATTATAAACCAGGGTTGTTGTGACCTAAGATTGTGTGACAAAAGGTGCTATACTAAAACATTCATAACTTTCAGCTCGGGTGTCCGTTTCACGCCCACGAGTAACCAAAATAGCTGGTTCATTCGTCACTGCGAAGAACAAGTTCGGCCCGAACTCTTCACTGTTCCCGGCCCGAACTTCATTTTCGGCCCGAACTTCAACCTCGGCCCGAACTTCAACCTCGGCCCGAACTCCGACCTCGGTCCGAACTTCAACCTCGGCTCGAACATCATCCTCGACCCGAAAACCGAACTTCGGCCCGAACACCACTTCGGCCCGAACATCCCACTTCGGCCCGAACACCACTTCGGCCCGAACATCCCTCTTCGGCCCGAACTCTTCAATATCCAAGATTGTGTGACAAAAGGTGCTATACTAAAACATTCATAATTTTCAGCTCGGGTGTCCGTTTCATGCCCACGAGTAACCAAAATAGCTGGTTCTTCGTCACTGCCAAGAACAAGTTCGGCCCGAACTCTTCACTGTTCCCGGCCCGAACTTCATTTTCGGCCCGAACTTCAAACTCGGCCCGAACTCCGATCTCGGCCCGAACTTCAACCTCGGCCCGAACATCATCCTCGGCCCGAACACCAAACTTCGGCCCGAACACCACTTCGGCCCGAACACCACTTCGGCCTGAACATCCGGCTTCGGCCCGAACACCACTTCGGCCCGAACGTCCCTCTTCGGCCCGAACTCTTCAATATCCAAGATTGTGTGACAAAAGGTGCTATACTAAAACATTCATAACTTTCAGCTCGGGTGTCCGTTTTACGCCCACGAGTAACCAAAATAACTGGTTCGTTCGTCACTGCCAAGATCAAGTTCGGCCCGAACTCTTCACTGTTCCCGGCCCGAACTTCATTTTCGGCCCGAACTTCAACCTCGGCCCGAACTTCAACCTCGGCCCGAACTCCGACCTCGGCCCGAACTTCAACCTCGGCCTGAACATCATTCTCGGCCCGAACTTCAACCTCGGCCCGAACATCATTCTCAGCCCGAACACCGAACTTCAGCCCGAACACCACTTCGGCCCGAACACCACTTCGGCCCGAACATCCCACTTCGGCCCGAACACCACTTCGGCCCGAACATCCCTCTTCGGACCGAACTCTTCAATATCCAAGATTGTGTGACAAAAGGTGCTATACTAAAACATTCATAACTTTCAGCTCGGGTGTCCGTTTCACGCCCACGAGTAACCAAAATAGCTGGTTCGTTCGTCACTGCCAAGAACAAGTTCGACCCGAACTCTTCACTGTTCTCGGCCCGAACTTCATTTTCGGCCCGAACTTCAACCTCGGCCCGAACTTCAACCTCGGCCCGAACTCCGACCTCGGCCCGAACTTCAACCACGGTCCGAACATCATCCTCGGCCCGAACACCGAACTTCAGCCCGAACACCACTTCGGCCCGAACATCCCACTTCGGCCTGAACACCACTTCGGCCCGAACATCCCTCTTCGGCCCAAACTCTTCAATATCCAAGATTGTGTGACAAAAGGTGATATACTAAAACATTCATAACTTTTAGCTCGGGTGTCCGTTTCACGCCACGAGTAACCAAAATAGCTGGTTCGTTCGTCACTGCCAAGAACAAGTTCGGCCCGAACTCTTCACTGTTCCCGACCTGAACATCATTTTCGGCCCGAACTTCAACCTCGGCCCGAATTCCGACCTCGGCCCGAACTTCAACCTCGGCCCGAACATCATCCTCGACCCGAACACCGAACTTCGGCCCGAACACCACTTCGGCCCGAACACCACTTCGACCCGAACATCCCACTTCGGCCCGAACACCACTTCGGCCGAACATCCCTATTCGGCCCGAACTCTTCAATATCCGAGATTGTGTGACAAAAGGTGCTATACTAAAAAATTCATAACATTCAGCTCGGGTGTCCGTTTCACGCCCACGAGTAACCAAAATAGCTGGTTCGTTCGTCACTGCCAAGAACAAGTTCGGCCCGAACTCTTCACTGTTCCCGGCCCGAACTTCATTTTCGGCCCGAACTTCAACCTCGGCCCGAACTCCGACCTCGGCCCGAACTTCAACCTCAGCCCGAACATCATTCTCGGCCCGAACACCGAACTTCGGCCCGAACACCACTTCGGCCCGAACACCACTTCGGCCCGAACACCACTTCGGCCTGAACATCCCACTTCGGCCCGAACACCACTTCGGCCCGAACATCCCTCTTCGGCCCGAACTCTTCAATATCCAAAATTGTGTGACAAAAGGTGCTATACTAAAACATTCATAACTTTCAGCTCGGGTGTCCGTTTCACGCCCACGAGTAACCAAAATAGATGGTTCGTTCGTCGCTGCCAAGAATAAGTTCGGCCCAAATTCTTCACTGTTCCCGGCCCGAACTTCATTTTCGGCCCGAACTTCAACCTCGGCCCGAACTTCAACCTCGGCCCGAACTCCGACCTCGGCCCTAACTTCAACCTCATCACGAACATTATCCTCGGCCCGAACACCGAACTTCGGCCCGAACATCACTTCGGCCCGAACATCCGACTTCGGCCCGAACATCCCTCTTCGGCCCGAACATCCCTCTTCGGCCCGAACTCTTCAATATCCAAGATTGTGTGACAAAAGGTGCTATACTAAAACATTCATAACTTTCAGCTCGGGTGTCCGTCTCACGCCCACGAGTAACCAAAATAGCTGGTTCGTTCGTCACTGCCAAGAACACGTTCAGCCCGAACTCTTCACTGTTCCCGGCCCGAACTTTATTTTCGGCCCGAACTTCATTTTCGGCCCGAACTCCGACCTCGGCCCGAACTTCAACTTCGGCCCGAACATCATCCTCGGCCCGAACACCGAACTTCGGCCCGAACACCACTTCGGCGCGAACACCACTTCGGCCCGAACATCCCACTTCGGCCCGAACACCACTTCGGCCGAACATCCCTCTACGGCCCGAACCCTTCAATATCCAAGATTGTGTGACAAAAGGTGCTATACTAAAACATTCATAACTTTCAGCTCGGGTGTCCGTTTCACGCCACGAGTAACCAAAATAGCTGGTTCGTTCGTCACTGCCAAGATCAAGTTCGGCCCGAACTCTTCACTGTTCCCGACCTGAACATCATTTTCAGCCCGAACTTCAACCTCGGCCCGAATTCCGACCTCGGCCCGAACTTCAACCTCGGCCCGAACATCATCCTCGACCCGAACACCGAACTTCGGCCCGAACACCACTTCGGCCCGAACACCACTTCGACCCGAACATCCCACTTCGGCCCGAACACCACTTCGGCCGAACATCCCTATTCGGCCCGAACTCTTCAATATCCGAGATTGTGTGACAAAAGGTGCTATACTGAAAAATTCATAACATTCAGCTCGGGTGTCCGTTTCACGCCCACGAGTAACCAAAATAGCTGGTTCGTTCGTCACTGCCAAGAACAAGTTCGGCCCGAACTCTTCACTGTTCCCGGCCCGAACTTCATTTTCGGCCCGAACTTCAACCTCGGCCCGAACTCCGACCTCGGCCCGAACTTCAACCTCAGCCCGAACATCATTCTCGGCCCGAACACCGAACTTCAGCCCGAACACCACTTCGGCCCGAACACCACTTCGGCCCGAACACCACTTCGGCCCGAACATCCCACTTCGGCCCGAACACCACTTCGGCCCGAACATCCCTCTTCGGCCCGAACTCTTCAATATCCAAAATTGTGTGACAAAAGGTGCTATACTAAAACATTCATAACTTTCAGCTCGGGTGTCCGTTTCACGCCCACGAGTAACCAAAATAGATGGTTCGTTCGTCGCTGCCAAGAATAAGTTCGGCCCAAATTCTTCACTGTTCCCGGCCCGAACTTCATTTTCGGCCCGAACTTCAACCTCGGCCCGAACTTCAACCTCGGCCCGAACTCCGACCTCGGCCCTAACTTCAACCTCATCACGAACATCATCCTCGGCCCGAACACCGAACTTCGGCCCGAACATCACTTCGGCCCGAACATCCGACTTCGGCCCGAACATCCCTCTTCGGCCCGAACATCCCTCTTCGGCCCGAACTCTTCAATATCCAAGATTGTGTGACAAAAGGTGCTATACTAAAACATTCATAACTTTCAGCTCGGGTGTCCGTTTCACGCCCACGAGTAACCAAAATAGCTGGTTCGTTCGTCACTGCCAAGAACACGTTCAGCCCGAACTCTTCACTGTTCCCAGCCCGAACTTAATTTTCGGCCCGAACTTCATTTTCGGCCCGAACTCCGACCTCGGCCCGAACTTCAACTTCGGCCCGAACATCATCCTCGGCCCGAACACCGAACTTCGGCCCGAACACCACTTCGGCGCGAACACCACTTCGGCCCGAACATCCCACTTCGGCCCGAACACCACTTCGGCCGAACATCCCTCTACGGCCCGAACCCTTCAATATCCAAGATTGTGTGACAAAAGGTACTATACTAAAACATTCATAACTTTCAGCTCGGGTGTCCGTTTCACGCCCACGAGTAACCAAAATAGCTGGTTCGTTCGTCACTGCCAAGAACAAGTTCTGCCCGAACTCTTCACTGTTCCCGGCCCGAACTTCATTTTCGGCCCGAACTCCAACCTCGGCCCGAACTCCGACCTCGGCCCGAACTTCAACCTTGGTCCGAACATCATTCTCGGCCCGAACACCGAACTTCAGCCCGAACACCACTTCGGCCCGAACACCACTTCGGCCCGAACATCCCACTTCGGCCCGAACACCACTTCGGCCCGAACTTCCCTCTTCGGCCCGAACTCTTCAATATCCAAGATTGTGTGACAAAAGGTGATATACTAAAACATTCATAACTTTCAGCTCGGGTGTCCGTTTCACGCCCACGAGTAACCAAAATAGCTGGTTCGTTCGTCACTGCCAAGAACAAGTTCGGCCCGAACTCTTCACTGTTCCCGGCCCGAACTTCATTTTCGGCCCGAACTTCAACCTCGGCCCGAACTCCGACCTCGGCCCGAACTTCAACCTCGGCCCGAACATTATCCTCGGCTCGAACACTGAACTTCGCCACGAACACCACTTCAGCCCGAACACCACTTCGGCCCGAACATCCCTCTTCGGCCCGAACTCTTCAATATCCAAGATTGTGGGACAAAAGGTGCTATACTAAAACATTCATAACTTTCAGCTCGGGTGTCCATTTCACGCCCACGAGTAACCAAAATAGCTGGTTCATTCGTCACTGCGAAGAACAAGTTCGGCCCGAACTCTTCACTGTTCCCGGTCCGAACTTCATTTTCGGCCCGAACTTCAACCTCGGCCCGAACTTCAACCTCGGCCCGAACTCCGACCTCGGTCCGAACTTCAACCTCGGCTCGAACATCATCCTCGACCCGAAAACCGAACTTCGGCCCGAACACCACTTCGGCCCGAACATCCCACTTCGGCCCGAATACCACTTCGGCCCGAACATCCCTCTTCGGCCCGAACTCTTCAATATCCAAGATTGTGTGACAAAAGGTGCTATACTAAAACATTCATAATTTTCAGCTCGGGTGTCCGTTTCATGCCCACGAGTAACCAAAATAGCTGGTTCTTCGTCACTGCCAAGAACAAGTTCGGCCCGAACTCTTCACTGTTCCCGGCCCGAACTTCATTTTCGGCCCGAACTTCAAACTCGGCCCGAACTCCGATCTCGGCCCGAACTTCAACCTCGGCCCGAACATCATCCTCGGCCCGAACACCAAACTTCGGCCCGAACACCACTTCGGCCCGAACACCACTTCGGCCCGAACATCCGACTTCGGCCCGAACACCACTTCGGCCCGAACGTCCCTCTTCGGCCCGAACTCTTCAATATCCAAGATTGTGTGACAAAAGGTGCTATACTAAAACATTCATAACTTTCAGCTCGGGTGTCCGTTTTACGCCCATGAGTAACCAAAATAGCTGGTTCGTTCGTCACTGCCAAGATCAAGTTCGGCCCGAACACTTCACTGTTCCCGGCCCGAACTTCATTTTCGGCCCGAACTTCAACCTCGGCCCGAACTCCGACCTCGGCCCGAACTTCAACCTCGGCCCGAACATCATTCTCGGCCCGAACTTCAACCTCGGCCCGAACATCATTCTCAGCCCGAACACCGAACTTCGGCCCGAACACCACTTCGGCCCGAACACCACTTCGGCCCGAACATCCCACTTCGGCCCGAACACCACTTCGGCCCGAACATCCCTCTTCGGACCGAACTCTTCAATATCCAAGATTGTGTGACAAAAGGTGCTATACTAAAACATTCATAACTTTCAGCTCGGGTGTCCGTTTTGTAACACCTCAATTTTCAAAACAACATTTAATTCAAAAATACATAATATTGTATCAACATCAAATACCAGTTTTACAAAAACGAAAAGGTTTCTTGTTCGAGATTATCAGAGTTTACAAAAACGGTGTTACAAATTATATCTTAACCATAGGATAAGGACTCTAATCATCAACACCGAGCTAATCTCAACAAGGCCTCTTCTAAACGGGCCTCCTAGATCTTCGATCCCGAACCTGAGTACATAGCAAAAACACAAACATAGTACGTGAGACAAAATTGCCTCGTGAGATACATGGGTTTTAGACCCGATAAACAAATAGTCAAATAATATCATTAAATCTTAAAATAATATTACTAAGTTTGTTTTGGGTCACTTTATCACTTTCATCATTGGCCAATGTCAAGATAATCGGAATGCCTCCAATCTATCAAGACCATCATTTCCACGGTAATCGGAATGCCTCCAATCTACCGGGACTCATAGGTATTGGGTAATCGGAATGCCTCCAATCTACCACTAACCTTAAGGTACCGTAGTAACCGGAATGCCTCCAATCTACTACGGCCCTAGGGACATCATCATCGTCATCATTACTTATCTTTTATCGTTATGAGCTTATAGCTCCATCATTTCTCAATCATTCAATCATTTCATCATCATACAAGCAATTCATCATAAATCACATAAATGACTAGATTACTTAAAGACTCGACAAAATCATTTAATCATAAAACATTTACTAGCTATGTACCCAGTTTGAAAGTTCACATGTACTCACCTTAGCCAAGCTTATCCAATGTTGTGTTCCTTGAACACCAATATCACTTCTCAAGATTTGAATGCCTCAAATCCACCAATCGGTAACCTATTATCAAAACCAATACAATGGTTTGCATCATTTATCAATACTAACTACATAGTCCATGGCTAGCTAACTACTAGCACCATTTTCCCCAAAATCACCAAACCCTAAGTTCATAAATCACCACATTTTCGTGTATCCAAAACATGACCACATTTTCCTTGGCAAAATACCATAGATCTAAGTTATTTCACTTCCATTTAACCATTCATGAACAAATCCATAACTAGGGTTTATGATTCAAGCTTCCCTACTTGAATCTAAGACTTATAACACAAGAGAGATGAAGATTTACCTTAGATCTTCAACTAGGAACAAGAATCTCCAAGATTTGATGAAGAAATCAGCTCCAAATGATGGTTTGCACCCAAAATCGCCTATGAACTCGAGAGAAGAAAACTAGGGTTTATAAAATGCATTAAATGAGCTTCAACCCGTCTTTAATGCTGCCAGATAGGAGATCACGACGCGAACAAAGTTCGCGACGCGAACTTTGCGTTTCTCCAATACTTCGCGATCGTTATGCTGGCGGGAACTATTCGCGACGATAGGCCAAACTCTCTGGCCCATGTTCCCGATCGCGATCTCAACTTCGCGACGCGAAGTCCCTTAGGCAGCAGGGCTGCACTTTTTCATCTTTGGTTCGACCCGGTTTCGCTCATAACTTTCTCATACGGTGTCCAAACGACACGAAACCAATTCCTACGTTCTTTAAACGAATTATCCTTATTTAACATATTTTTGTACAATTTATTTATTTACAAAATTCGGGTCGTTACAACTATCCACCCCTTAAGGAGATTCCGTCCTCGGAATCTCATCATAATTCACAAAGTTCGGGTATCTTTTCCGAATCTCATCCTTGACTTCCCAAGTCAAGTTCGGCCCAAGTGAATGCTTCCACTTGACCAACACCAACTCAATCTCCTTATTTCTAAGTTTCTTGGTCTTTGTCTCTAATATGGCTTCGGGTTCTTCTATCAACCGGTTCGGGGCATCAACCCGCAATTCTTGCAATGGAATTATATTTTCAACTTCACCCACGAACTTTTTCAAATAACTTACATGAAATGTATCGTGAACACCTTGAAGTTCGGGTGGGAGTTCTAACTTGAAAGCTTGCAACCCGACCCGTTTCAAAATCTTAAACGGGCCAACATACCTTGGGCTCAATTTGCCTTTCTTACCAAACCGCATTACGCCTTTCCAAGGCGATACTTTCAACATCACCATGTCTCCAACATTCAAATCATACGGTCTCTTTTTCAAACCCGAGTAGCTTCTTTGTCGATCTTGGGCTATTTTCATATTTGTTTGGATTATCCCAATCTTTTCATTGGTCAACTTAACAATTTCGGGACCCGTGAGTTTCGTCTCACCGGCCTCGAGCCAGCACGATGGAGTCCTACATTTCCTACCATACAACGCCTCATAAGGCGGCATCTTAACGGTCGATTGGTAACTATTATTGTAGGAGAACTCAACTAACGGTAAATGTTCATCCCATTTACCTCCAAAATCTAACACACACGATCTTAGCATATCCTCAACCGTTTGAATGGTCCTTTCACTTTGACCATCGGTTTGCGGATGGTAAGCCGTACTCAACCGCAATTTCGTTCCCAACTCCTCTTGCAACGATCTCCAAAACCTCGAGGTAAACCTCGCGTCTCTATCGGACACAATCGACAACGGAACTCCATGAAGTCTTACTACCTCATCCACATACAACTTTGCCAACTTCTCAAGTGGCATGGTTTCCCGAATCGCCAAGAATAATGCACTTTTGGTCAACCGGTCAACAATGACCCAAATGGCATCGTGGTTCTTGCTCGTCTTTGGCAACCCAACAATAAAATCCATTGTTATATCATCCCATTTCCCGGCCGGGATTTGTAACGATTGAGCTACCCCGTAAGGTACTTGATGCTCGGCTTTTACTTGTGCACACGTGGCACACTTAGAAATATACTTTGCCACTCTTGCCTTCATCCCGGGCCACCAATACATCTTCTTCATATCTTGATACGTTTTTGTACTTCCCGGGTGGATCGAATACTTAGACTTATGAACATCATTTAGTAACTCCTTTCGGGTACCCCCGAACTTGGGAACCCAAATTCGACCACCGACGGTTTTCAACCCTTGCTTGTTTTCCACGAAGTGTTGGTTCCTTCCCAATCGTTCTTGCCTTAACTCATCTTTTTCCATCACCTCCCGTTGGGCATCCTTGATTCGTTCTACTATACTCGAGACTACTTCAATACGTGTTAGCTTTCCCTTTATCGGCTTTTCATAAACTTTTCGGCTTAGGGCGTCGGCTACCACATTGGCCTTCCCCGCATGGTAGACAATTTCACAATCATAATCTTGTATCAACTCGATCCATCTCCTTTGCCTCATATTTAGGTCTTTTTGAGTGAAAACGTATTGGAGACTTTTGTGATCCGTATACAACGTACACCTTGTACCATATAAGTAGTGCCTCCATAACTTTAAAGCAAACACTATCGCCGCCAACTCTAAATCGTGAGTCGTGTATCTTTCTTCCGCATTCTTTAGTTGTCTCGAGGCGTAGGCAATCACTTTCCCCCGTTGCATCAAAACACAACCCAAACCTTTATGTGAAGCATCACTATACACGACGAAGTCTTCCATCCCTTCGGGTAACGTGAGAATCGGGGCGTTACACAAATTTTCCTTTAATGTGGCAAATGCATTTTCTTGTTTTTCTCCCCACACGAACTCACTACTCTTTCGGGTCAACAATGTGAGCGGTGTCGCCACTCGGGAAAAGTCTTGAATGAATCGACGGTAGTATCCGGCAAGGCCAAGAAAACTTCTCACTTCGGTTGGAGTTCGTGGCGGTTCCCACCTCATAACCGCTTCAATCTTTGACGGGTCAACTTTGATTCCTTCTCGGGACACGACGTGACCAAGGAATTGGACTTCTCGAATCCAAAATTCACATTTTGAAAACTTAGCATACAATTTTTCTCGTTGTAACACTTCTAACGTTTGTCTTAGATGACTCTCGTGTTCTTCTTTGGTTTTTGAATAAATAAGAATATCGTCAATAAATACGATAAGAAACTTGTCGAGGAATGGTTTGCAAACCCGATTCATAAGATCCATAAAAATGGCCGGTGCATTAGTCAACCCAAATGGCATCACCAAAAACTCGTAATGCCCATATCGTGTACGAAACGCCGTCTTCTCGGTATCCCCTTCTTTCACTCGAACTTGATGGTAACCCGACCTCAAATCGATCTTCGAGAAATAGTCGGCCCCTTGAAGTTGATCAAACAAGTCGTCGATTCTAGGCAATGGGTACCGGTTCTTTATAGTCATCTTGTTCAACTCTCGGTAGTCGATGCACATTCTCATTGAACCGTCTTTCTTCTTAACAAACAACACGGGCGCACCCCATGGAGATGAACTTGGACGAATAAATCCTTTGTCGAGTAACTCTTGCAATTGGGACATCAATTCCCGCATTTCGGTGGGAGCCAAACGGTATGGAGCACGAGCTATCGGCGTCGCTCCCGGAACTAAATCAATACGGAATTCTACTTGCCTCTCCGGTGGCAATCCCGGTAAATCGTCGGGAAATACCTCGGGAAAATCCCGAATCACCTTTACATTTTCCACCGACTTCTTCTCTTTCCTTCCATCTAACACATATGCTAAAAAGGACGAACATCCTTTGGCTAAACATTTCCTAGCTTTAACCGCGGTCATAAGACATGGCAAATGGTGTCGTCTCTCACCATACACATAAACTTTTTCATTGTCGGGAGTCCTTATCGAGACTATCTTCTTCCCACATAAAATCTTTGCTTGATTCTCACCCAACCAATCCATACCTATAACTATATCAAAACCCGCAATTTCCATGGGTAATAAATTCACCTTAAACTTTCTCCCATCTATTTCCAATTCACAATTCCGACACATATGTTGAACTATGGAGGTTTTACCATCCGCAATTTCTATATCATAAATTTCATCAAGAAGTTCTAATGGCACATTCAACATCACAACAAAATCATGTGACACAAACGAATAAGTAGCACCCGAGTCAAATAAGATCCGGGCGGGAATAGAATTTACGAGTAGGGTACCTGAAACGACATCGTGGGCCTCCTTGGCTTCTTCTCGGGTAAGTTGGAAGGACCGTCCCTTGACCTTTGTCGGCTCCGCTTTCTTTTGAGCGGTCGACACCATGGTCTCACTTCCCTTCTTCGGGCATGCATTGCTATAGTGCCCTTTTTCATGGCACGAATAGCACTCAATTTCATCCAACGGTTTGACCCGGCAATCCCTTGCCAAATGTCCCGGCCTTCCACACTTGAAACACGACTTTGAGTCCACCAAACATTCTCCCTTGTGGTCTTTGCCACACTTCTTACAAGCACCAACACTCGATTGTTTAGAGAAGGTCGGAGTGAACTTTCCCTTCTTCACCGAACCCGAGCTCCCCTCAAACTTCCTCTTCTCAAACTTTTCAAACTTCGGCCTCTCGTTGATTCTTCTTTGGCCAACCTCTTCAACATTTCTCGCCGCACCGATAGCTTCATCGAGTGTGGCGGCCCTTTTAACCTCCAATTCATACTCCCACGGGAGTCCATTAGCATAACGAACAATCCGGGATCTCTCATCCGGATACAATTTGATCACAAACGGGATTAATCCCGTGAACTTTTTAGTGTACTCATCGACACTCAAACTTCCTTTCTTCAAATGCACAAACTCCTCTTGAAGTTTCTCCAAGTTCCTCTCGGGGCAAAACTTTGCCTTTAACCGCTTCACAAACTCTTCCCAAGTCATCTTGTACACCGCCCTTTTTCCCAACGTTTCATACATGGTGTCCCACCACACGAGGGCCTCATCCTTTAACAAACGAGAAGCATAGATTACCATATCACCTTCCTTGCATTTACTAGCTTCAAGGACTTGTTCAGTTTCACGGATCCAACGGATCGTGACTTTCGGTTCGGAGCTACCATAGTAGTTATCGGGCTTAAAGGCCATAAAGTTCTTATACGTGCACCCCTTCCTTTCCCTTGGCTCGGGCTCACTTTCATCTTCTTCCGTTGATGATTTCTCAGTTTGAGCAACACTACTTGACTTGCTCTTTGTGCCGGGTGGAGATTCCTCCCGCCTTTCACGTGCCCTATGCTCATTGAGAAGTCGGTTCACATCCTCGTTCACTATGTCCCTCATTTGATTGAACATAGTTTGGAGGTGTTCTACGGTGACCGGGGTGTGAGTATTCCTTTCAACACCCGAATTTTCCTCCCCTTCCCGAGGTGGAGGACCAAACACCGGTTCGACAATGTTGTTTGAATCTTGCCCTTGATCAAGTGGGCCTCTTGTACTTCTAGTTCTCACCATTTTGCTATAATAAGACATTAATCATTTAGAAGTCAATTTATCAAAGTAACGGTAACATTGACCGTCCCAAAACCAAACATGACCTAATCCTCCAAGGTCAACCCTATTGAACCTACACTTAAGGTCTCAATAGCCATTTCACAAGTATCCTATGGAACCTACGGTCCTACTAGCTCAGTTTAAGTCTAGGATGGTCAACTCAACCTAGTTCACTTAAACTATAGCTCTGATACCAAGTTGTAACACCTCAATTTTCAAAACAACATTTAAATACCATTTAATTCAAAAATACATAATATTGTATCAACATCAAATACCAGTTTTACAAAAACGAAAAGGTTTCTTGTTCGAGATTATCAGAGTTTACAAAAACGGTGTTACAAATTATATCTTAACCATAGGATAAGGACTCTAATCATCAACACCGAGCTAATCTCAACAAGGCCTCTTCTAAACGGGCCTCCTAGATCTTCGATCCCGAACCTGAGTACATAGCAAAAACACAAACATAGTACGTGAGACAAAATTGCCTCGTGAGATACATGGGTTTTAGACCCGATAAACAAATAGTCAAATAATATCATTAAATCTTAAAATAATATTACTAAGTTTGTTTTGGGTCACTTTATCACTTTCATCATTGGCCAATGTCAAGATAATCGGAATGCCTCCAATCTATCAAGACCATCATTTCCACGGTAATCGGAATGCCTCCAATCTACCGGGACTCATAGGTATTGGGTAATCGGAATGCCTCCAATCTACCACTAACCTTAAGGTACCGTAGTAACCGGAATGCCTCCAATCTACTACGGCCCTAGGGACATCATCATCGTCATCATTACTTATCTTTTATCGTTATGAGCTTATAGCTCCATCATTTCTCAATCATTCAATCATTTCATCATCATACAAGCAATTCATCATAAATCACATAAATGACTAGATTACTTAAAGACTCGACAAAATCATTTAATCATAAAACATTTACTAGCTATGTACCCAGTTTGAAAGTTCACATGTACTCACCTTAGCCAAGCTTATCCAATGTTGTGTTCCTTGAACACCAATATCACTTCTCAAGATTTGAATGCCTCAAATCCACCAATCGGTAACCTATTATCAAAACCAATACAATGGTTTGCATCATTTATCAATACTAACTACATAGTCCATGGCTAGCTAACTACTAGCACCATTTTCCCCAAAATCACCAAACCCTAAGTTCATAAATCACCACATTTTCGTGTATCCAAAACATGACCACATTTTCCTTGGCAAAATACCATAGATCTAAGTTATTTCACTTCCATTTAACCATTCATGAACAAATCCATAACTAGGGTTTATGATTCAAGCTTCCCTACTTGAATCTAAGACTTATAACACAAGAGAGATGAAGATTTACCTTAGATCTTCAACTAGGAACAAGAATCTCCAAGATTTGATGAAGAAATCAGCTCCAAATGATGGTTTGCACCCAAAATCGCCTATGAACTCGAGAGAAGAAAACTAGGGTTTATAAAATGCATTAAATGAGCTTCAACCCGTCTTTAATGCTGCCAGATAGGAGATCACGACGCGAACAAAGTTCGCGACGCGAACTTTGCGTTTCTCCAATACTTCGCGATCGTTATGCTGGCGGGAACTATTCGCGACGATAGGCCAAACTCTCTGGCCCATGTTCCCGATCGCGATCTCAACTTCGCGACGCGAAGTCCCTTAGGCAGCAGGGCTGCACTTTTTCATCTTTGGTTCGACCCGGTTTCGCTCATAACTTTCTCATACGGTGTCCAAACGACACGAAACCAATTCCTACGTTCTTTAAACGAATTATCCTTATTTAACATATTTTTGTACAATTTATTTATTTACAAAATTCGGGTCGTTACACGTTTCACGCCCACGAGTAACCAAAATAGCTGGTTCGTTCGTCACTGCCAAGAACAAGTTCGACCCGAACTCTTCACTGTTCTCGGCCCGAACTTCATTTTCGGCCCGAACTTCAACCTCGGCCCGAACTTCAACCTCGGCCCGAACTCCGACCTCGGCCCGAACTTCAACCACGGTCCGAACATCATCCTCGGCCCGAACACCGAACTTCGGCCCGAACACCACTTCGGCCCGAACATCCCACTTCGGCCCGAATACCACTTCGGCCCGAACATCGCTCTTCGGCCCGAACTCTTCAATATCCAAGATTGTGTGACAAAAGGTGCTATACTAAAACATTCATAATTTTCAGCTCGGGTGTCCGTTTCATGCCCACGAGTAACCAAAATAGCTGGTTCTTCGTCACTGCCAAGAACAAGTTCGGCCCGAACTCTTCACTGTTCCCGGCCCGAACTTCATTTTCGGCCCGAACTTCAAACTCGGCCCGAACTCCGATCTCGGCCCGAACTTCAACCTCGGCCCGAACATCATCCTCGGCCCGAACACCAAACTTCGGCCCGAACACCACTTCGGCCCGAACACCACTTCGGCCTGAACATCCGGCTTCGGCCCGAACACCACTTCGGCCCGAACGTCCCTCTTCGGCCCGAACTCTTCAATATCCAAGATTGTGTGACAAAAGGTGCTATACTAAAACATTCATAACTTTCAGCTCGGGTGTCCGTTTTACGCCCACGAGTAACCAAAATAACTGGTTCGTTCGTCACTGCCAAGATCAAGTTCGGCCCGAACTCTTCACTGTTCCCGGCCCGAACTTCATTTTCGGCCCGAACTTCAACCTCGGCCCGAACTTCAACCTCGGCCCGAACTCCGACCTCGGCCCGAACTTCAACCTCGGCCTGAACATCATTCTCGGCCCGAACTTCAACCTCGGCCCGAACATCATTCTCAGCCCGAACACCGAACTTCAGCCCGAACACCACTTCGGCCCGAACACCACTTCGGCCCGAACATCCCACTTCGGCCCGAACACCACTTCGGCCCGAACATCCCTCTTCGGACCGAACTCTTCAATATCCAAGATTGTGTGACAAAAGGTGCTATACTAAAACATTCATAACTTTCAGCTCGGGTGTCCGTTTCACGCCCACGAGTAACCAAAATAGCTGGTTCGTTCGTCACTGCCAAGAACAAGTTCGACCCGAACTCTTCACTGTTCTCGGCCCGAACTTCATTTTCGGCCCGAACTCCGACCTCGGCCCGAACTTCAACCACGGTCCGAACATCATCCTCGGCCCGAACACCGAACTTCAGCCCGAACACCACTTCGGCCCGAACATCCCACTTCGGCCTGAACACCACTTCGGCCCGAACATCCCTCTTCGGCCCAAACTCTTCAATATCCAAGATTGTGTGACAAAAGGTGATATACTAAAACATTCATAACTTTTAGCTCGGGTGTCCGTTTCACGCCACGAGTAACCAAAATAGCTGGTTCGTTCGTCACTGCCAAGAACAAGTTCGGCCCGAACTCTTCACTGTTCCCGACCTGAACATCATTTTCGGCCCGAACTTCAACCTCGGCCCGAATTCCGACCTCGGCCCGAACTTCAACCTCGGCCCGAACATCATCCTCGACCCGAACACCGAACTTCGGCCCGAACACCACTTCGGCCCGAACACCACTTCGACCCGAACATCCCACTTCGGCCCGAACACCACTTCGGCCGAACATCCCTATTCGGCCCGAACTCTTCAATATCCGAGATTGTGTGACAAAAGGTGCTATACTAAAAAATTCATAACATTCAGCTCGGGTGTCCGTTTCACGCCCACGAGTAACCAAAATATCTGGTTCGTTCGTCACTGCCAAGAACAAGTTCGGCCCGAACTCTTCACTGTTCCCGGCCCGAACTTCATTTTCGGACCGAACTTCAACCTCGGCCCGAACTCCGACCTCGGCCCGAACTTCAACCTCAGCCCGAACATCATTCTCGGCCCGAACACCGAACTTCGGCCCGAACACCACTTCGGCCTGAACATCCCACTTCGGCCCGAACACCACTTCGGCCCGAACATCCCTCTTCGGCCCGAACTCTTCAATATCCAAAATTGTGTGACAAAAGGTGCTATACTAAAACATTCATAACTTTCAGCTCGGGTGTCCGTTTCACGCCCACGAGTAACCAAAATAGATGGTTCGTTCGTCGCTGCCAAGAATAAGTTCGGCCCAAATTCTTCACTGTTCCCGGCCCGAACTTCATTTTCGGCCCGAACTTCAACCTCGGCCCGAACTTCAACCTCGGCCCGAACTCCGACCTCGGCCCTAACTTCAACCTCATCACGAACATCATCCTCGGCCCGAACACCGAACTTCGGCCCGAACATCACTTCGGCCCGAACATCCGACTTCGGCCCGAACATCCCTCTTCGGCCCGAACATCCCTCTTCGGCCCGAACTCTTCAATATCCAAGATTGTGTGACAAAAGGTGCTATACTAAAACATTCATAACTTTCAGCTCGGGTGTCCGTCTCACGCCCACGAGTAACCAAAATAGCTGGTTCGTTCGTCACTGCCAAGAACACGTTCAGCCCGAACTCTTCACTGTTCCCGGCCCGAACTTTATTTTCGGCCCGAACTTCATTTTCGGCCCGAACTCCGACCTCGGCCCGAACTTCAACTTCGGCCCGAACATCATCCTCGGCCCGAACACCGAACTTCGGCCCGAACACCACTTCGGCGCGAACACCACTTCGGCCCGAACATCCCACTTCGGCCCGAACACCACTTCGGCCGAACATCCCTCTACGGCCCGAACCCTTCAATATCCAAGATTGTGTGACAAAAGGTGCTATACTAAAACATTCATAACTTTCAGCTCGGGTGTCCGTTTCACGCCACGAGTAACCAAAATAGCTGGTTCGTTCGTCACTGCCAAGAACAAGTTCGGCCCGAACTCTTCACTGTTCCCGACCTGAACATCATTTTCAGCCCGAACTTCAACCTCGGCCCGAATTCCGACCTCGGCCCGAACTTCAACCTCGGCCCGAACATCATCCTCGACCCGAACACCGAACTTCGGCCCGAACACCACTTCGGCCCGAACACCACTTCGACCCGAACATCCCACTTCGGCCCGAACACCACTTCGGCCGAACATCCCTATTCGGCCCGAACTCTTCAATATCCGAGATTGTGTGACAAAAGGTGCTATACTGAAAAATTCATAACATTCAGCTCGGGTGTCCGTTTCACGCCCACGAGTAACCAAAATAGCTGGTTCGTTCGTCACTGCCAAGAACAAGTTCGGCCCGAACTCTTCACTGTTCCCGGCCCGAACTTCATTTTCGGCCCGAACTTCAACCTCGGCCCGAACTCCGACCTCGGCCCGAACTTCAACCTCAGCCCGAACATCATTCTCGGCCCGAACACCGAACTTCAGCCCGAACACCACTTCGGCCCGAACACCACTTCGGCCCGAACATCCCACTTCGGCCCGAACACCACTTCGGCCCGAACATCCCTCTTCGGCCCGAACTCTTCAATATCCAAAATTGTGTGACAAAAGGTGCTATACTAAAACATTCATAACTTTCAGCTCGGGTGTCCGTTTCACGCCCACGAGTAACCAAAATAGATGGTTCGTTCGTCGCTGCCAAGAATAAGTTCGGCCCAAATTCTTCACTGTTCCCGGCCCGAACTTCATTTTCGGCCCGAACTTCAACCTCGGCCCGAACTTCAACCTCGGCCCGAACTCCGACCTCGGCCCTAACTTCAACCTCATCACGAACATCATCCTCGGCCCGAACACCGAACTTCGGCCCGAACATCACTTCGGCCCGAACATCCGACTTCGGCCCGAACATCCCTCTTCGGCCCGAACATCCCTCTTCGGCCCGAACTCTTCAATATCCAAGATTGTGTGACAAAAGGTGCTATACTAAAACATTCATAACTTTCAGCTCGGGTGTCCGTTTCACGCCCACGAGTAACCAAAATAGCTGGTTCGTTCGTCACTGCCAAGAACACGTTCAGCCCGAACTCTTCACTGTTCCCAGCCCGAACTTTATTTTCGGCCCGAACTTCATTTTCGGCCCGAACTCCGACCTCGGCCCGAACTTCAACTTCGGCCCGAACATCATCCTCGGCCCGAACACCGAACTTCGGCCCGAACACCACTTCGGCGCGAACACCACTTCGGCCCGAACATCCCACTTCGGCCCGAACACCACTTCGGCCGAACATCCCTCTACGGCCCGAACCCTTCAATATCCAAGATTGTGTGACAAAAGGTACTATACTAAAACATTCATAACTTTCAGCTCGGGTGTCCGTTTCACGCCCACGAGTAACCAAAATAGCTGGTTCGTTCGTCACTGCCAAGAACAAGTTCTGCCCGAACTCTTCACTGTTCCCGGCCCGAACTTCATTTTCGGCCCGAACTCCAACCTCGGCCCGAACTCCGACCTCGGCCCGAACTTCAACCTTGGTCCGAACATCATTCTCGGCCCGAACACCGAACTTCAGCCCGAACACCACTTCGGCCCGAACACCACTTCGGCCCGAACATCCCACTTCGGCCCGAACACCACTTCGGCCCGAACTTCCCTCTTCGGCCCGAACTCTTCAATATCCAAGATTGTGTGACAAAAGGTGATATACTAAAACATTCATAACTTTCAGCTCGGGTGTCCGTTTCACGCCCACGAGTAACCAAAATAGCTGGTTCGTTCGTCACTGCCAAGAACAAGTTCGGCCCGAACTCTTCACTGTTCCCGGCCCGAACTTCATTTTCGGCCCGAACTTCAACCTCGGCCCGAACTCCGACCTCGGCCCGAACTTCAACCTCGGCCCGAACATTATCCTCGGCTCGAACACTGAACTTCGCCACGAACACCACTTCAGCCCGAACACCACTTCGGCCCGAACATCCCTCTTCGGCCCGAACTCTTCAATATCCAAGATTGTGGGACAAAAGGTGCTATACTAAAACATTCATAACTTTCAGCTCGGGTGTCCATTTCACGCCCACGAGTAACCAAAATAGCTGGTTCATTCGTCACTGCGAAGAACAAGTTCGGCCCGAACTCTTCACTGTTCCCGGTCCGAACTTCATTTTCGGCCCGAACTTCAACCTCGGCCCGAACTTCAACCTCGGCCCCAACTCCGACCTCGGTCCGAACTTCAACCTCGGCTCGAACATCATCCTCGACCCGAAAACCGAACTTCGGCCCGAACACCACTTCGGCCCGAACATCCCACTTCGGCCCGAATACCACTTCGGCCCGAACATCCCTCTTCGGCCCGAACTCTTCAATATCCAAGATTGTGTGACAAAAGGTGCTATACTAAAACATTCATAATTTTCAGCTCGGGTGTCCGTTTCATGCCCACGAGTAACCAAAATAGCTGGTTCTTCGTCACTGCCAAGAACAAGTTCGGCCCGAACTCTTCACTGTTCCCGGCCCGAACTTCATTTTCGGCCCGAACTTCAAACTCGGCCCGAACTCCGATCTCGGCCCGAACTTCAACCTCGGCCCGAACATCATCCTCGGCCCGAACACCAAACTTCGGCCCGAACACCACTTCGGCCCGAACACCACTTCGGCCCGAACATCCGACTTCGGCCCGAACACCACTTCGGCCCGAACGTCCCTCTTCGGCCCGAACTCTTCAATATCCAAGATTGTGTGACAAAAGGTGCTATACTAAAACATTCATAACTTTCAGCTCGGGTGTCCGTTTTACGCCCATGAGTAACCAAAATAGCTGGTTCGTTCGTCACTGCCAAGATCAAGTTCGGCCCGAACACTTCACTGTTCCCGGCCCGAACTTCATTTTCGGCCCGAACTTCAACCTCGGCCCGAACTCCGACCTCGGCCCGAACTTCAACCTCGGCCCGAACATCATTCTCGGCCCGAACTTCAACCTCGGCCCGAACATCATTCTCAGCCCGAACACCGAACTTCGGCCCGAACACCACTTCGGCCCGAACACCACTTCGGCCCGAACATCCAACTTCGGCCCGAACACCACTTCGGCCCGAACATCCCTCTTCGGACCGAACTCTTCAATATCCAAGATTGTGTGACAAAAGGTGCTATACTAAAACATTCATAACTTTCAGCTCGGGTGTCCGTTTCACGCCCACGAGTAACCAAAATAGCTGGTTCGTTCGTCACTGCCAAGAACAAGTTCGACCCGAACTCTTCACTGTTCTCGGCCCGAACTTCATTTTCGGCCCGAACTTCAACCTCGGCCCGAACTTCAACCTCGGCCCGAACTCCGACCTCGGCCCGAACTTCAACCACGGTCCGAACATCATCCTCGGCCCGAACACCGAACTTCGGCCCGAACACCACTTCGGCCCGAACATCCCACTTCGGCCCGAATACCACTTCGGCCCGAACATCCCTCTTCGGCCCGAACTCTTCAATATCCAAGATTGTGTGACAAAAGGTGCTATACTAAAACATTCATAATTTTCAGCTCGGGTGTCCGTTTCAAGCCCACGAGTAACCAAAATAGCTGGTTCTTCGTCACTGCCAAGAACAAGTTCGGCCCGAACTCTTCACTGTTCCCGGCCCGAACTTCATTTTCGGCCCGAACTTCAAACTCGGCCCGAACTCCGATCTCGGCCCGAACTTCAACCTCGGCCCGAACATCATCCTCGGCCCGAACACCAAACTTCGGCCCGAACACCACTTCGGCCCGAACACCACTTCGGCCCGAACATCCGACTTCGGCCCGAACACCACTTCGGCCCGAACGTCCCTCTTCGGCCCGAACTCTTCAATATCCAAGATTGTGTGACAAAAGGTGCTATACTAAAACATTCATAACTTTCAGCTCGGGTGTCCGTTTTACGCCCATGAGTAACCAAAATAGCTGGTTCGTTCGTCACTGCCAAGATCAAGTTCGGCCCGAACACTTCACTGTTCCCGGCCCGAACTTCATTTTCGGCCCGAACTTCAACCTCGGCCCGAACTCCGACCTCGGCCCGAACTTCAACCTCGGCCCGAACATCATTCTCGGCCCGAACTTCAACCTCGGCCCGAACATCATTCTCAGCCCGAACACCGAACTTCGGCCCGAACACCACTTCGGCCCGAACACCACTTCGGCCCGAACATCCCACTTCGGCCCGAACACCATTTCGGCCCGAACATCCCTCTTCGGACCGAACTCTTCAATATCCAAGATTGTGTGACAAAAGGTGCTATACTAAAACATTCATAACTTTCAGCTCGGGTGTCCGTTTCACGCCCACGAGTAACCAAAATAGCTGGTTCGTTCGTCACTGCCAAGAACAAGTTCGACCCGAACTCTTCACTGTTCTCGGCCCGAACTTCATTTTCGGCCCGAACTTCAACCTCGGCCCGAACTTCAACCTAGGCCCGAACTCCGACCTCGGCCCGAACTTCAACCACGGTCCGAACATCATCCTCGGCCCGAACACCGAACTTCGGCCCGAACACCACTTCGGCCCGAACATCCCACTTCGGCCCGAACACCACTTCGGCCCGAACATCCCTCTACGGCCCGAACTCTTCAATATCCAAGATTGTGTGACAAAAGGTGATATACTAAAAAATTCATAACATTCAGCTCGGGTGTCCGTTTCACGCCCACGAGTAACCAAAATAGCTGGTTCGTTCGTCACTGCCAAGAACAAGTTCGGCCCGAACTCTTCACTGTTCCCGGCCCGAACTTCATTTTCGGCCCGAACTTCAACCTCGGCCCGAAATCCGACCTCGGCCCGAACTTCAACCTCAGCCCGAACATCATTCTCGGCCCGAACACCGAACTTCGGCCCGAACACCACTTCGGCCCGAACACCACTTCGGCCCGAACACCACTTCGGCCCGAACACCACTTCGGCCCGAACACCACTTCGGCCTGAACATCCCACTTCGGCCCGAACACCACTTCGGCCCGAACATCCCTCTTCGGCCCGAACTCTTCAATATCCAAAATTGTGTGACAAAAGGTGCTATACTAAAACATTCATAACTTTCAGCTCGGGTGTCCGTTTCACGCCCACGAGTAACCAAAATAGCTGGTTCGTTCGTCGCTGCCAAGAATAAGTTCGGCCCGAATTCTTCACTGTTCCCGGCCCGAAATTCATTTTCGGCCCGAACTTCAACCTCGGCCCGAACTTCAACCTCGGCCCGAACTCCGACCTCGGCCCTAACTTCAACCTCGTCCCGAACATCATCCTCGGCCCGAACACCGAACTTCGGCCCGAACATCACTTCGGCCCGAACATCCGACTTCAGCCCGAACGTCCCTCTTCGGCCCGAACTCTTCAATATCCAAGATTGTGTGACAAAAGGTGCTATACTAAAACATTCATAACTTTCAGCTCGGGTGTCCGTTTCACGCCCACGAGTAACCAAAATAGCTGGTTCGTTCATCACTGCCAAGAACACGTTCAGCCCGAACTCTTCACTGTTCCCGGCCCGAACTTTATTTTCGGCCCGAACTTCATTTTCGGCCCGAACTTCGACCTCGGACCGAACTTCAACCTCGACCCGAACTCCGACCTCGACCCTAACTTCAACCTCGTCCCGAACATCATCCTCGGCCCGAACACCGAACTTCGGCCCGAACACCATTTCGGCCCGAGCATCCGACTTCGGCTCGAACATCCCTCTTCGGCCCGAACTCTTCAATATCCAAGATTGTGTGACAAAAGGTGCTATAGTAAAACATTCATAACTTTCAGCTCGGGTGTCCGTTTCACGCCCACGAGTAACCAAAATAGCTGGTTCGTTCGTCACTGCCAAGAACACGTTCGGCCCGAACTCTTCACTGTTCCCGGCCCGAACTTCATTTTCAGCCCGAACTTCAACCTCGGCCCGAACTCCGATCTCGGCCCGAACTTTAACCTCGGCCCGAACATCATCCTCGGCCCGAACACCGAACTTCAGCCCGAACACCACTTCGGCCCGAACACCACTTCGGCCCGAACATCCCACTTCGGCCCGAACACCACTTCGGCCCAAACATCCCTCTTCGGCCCGAACTCTTCAATATCCAAGATTGTGTGACAAAAGGTGCTATACTAAAACATTCATAACTTTCAGCTCGGGTGTCCGTTTCACGCCCACGAGTAACCAAAATAGTTTGTTCGTTCGTCACTTCCAAGAACAAGTTCGGCCCGAACTCTTCACTGTTCCCGACCTGAACATCATTTTCGGCCCGAACTTCAACCTCGGCCCGAACTCCGACCTCGGCCCGAACTTCAACCTCGGCCCGAACATCATCCTCGACCCGAACACCGAACTTCGGCCCGAACACCACTTCGCCCCGAACACCACTTCGGCCCGAACATCCCACTTCGGCTCGAACACCACTTCGGCCGAACATCCCTCTTCGGCCCGAACTCTTCAATATCCGAGATTGTGTGACAAAAGGTGCTATACTAAAACATTCATAACTTTCAGCTCGGGTGTCCGTTTCACGCCCACGAGTAACCAAAATAGCTGGTTCGTTCGTCACTGCCAAGAACAAGTTCCGCCCGAACTCTTCACTGTTCCCGGCCCGAACTTCATTTTCGGCCGGAACTTCAACCTCGGCCCGAACTCCGACCTCGGCCCGAACTTCAACCTCGGCCCGAACATCATTCTCGGCCCGAACACCGAACTTCGGCCCGAACACCACTTCGGCCCGAACACCACTTCGGCCTGAACATCCCACTTCGGCCCGAACACCACTTCGGCCCGAACATCCCTCTTCGGCCCGAACTCTTCAATATCCAAGATTGTGTGACAAAATGTGCTATACTAAAACATTCATAACTTTCAGCTCGGGTGTCCGTCTCACGCCCACGAGTAACCAAAATAGCTGGTTCGTTCGTCACTGCCAAGAACACGTTCAGCCCGAACTCTTCACTGTTCCCGGCCCGAACTTTATTTTCGGCCCGAACTTCATTTTCGGCCCGAACTCCGACCTCGGCCCGAACTTCAACTTCGGCCCGAACATCATCCTCGGCCCGAACACCGAACTTCGGCCCGAACACCACTTCGGCGCGAACACCACTTCGGCCCGAACATCCCACTTCGGCCCGAACACCACTTCGGCCGAACATCCCTCTACGGCCCGAACCCTTCAATATCCAAGATTGTGTGACAAAAGGTGCTATACTAAAACATTCATAACTTTCAGCTCGGGTGTCCGTTTCACGCCCACGAGTAACCAAAATAGCTGGTTCGTTCGTCACTGCCAAGAACAAGTTCGGCCCGAACTCTTCACTGTTCCCGGCCCGAACTTCATTTTCGGCCCGAACTCCAACCTCGGCCCGAACTCCGACCTCGGCCCGAACTTCAACCTTGGTCCGAACATCATTCTCGGCCCGAACACCGAACTTCAGCCCGAACACCACTTCGGCCCGAACACCACTTCGGCCCGAAAATCCCACTTCGGCCCGAACACCACTTCGGCCCGAACTTCCCTCTTCGGCCCGAACTCTTCAATATCCAAGATTGTGTGACAAAAGGTGATATACTAAAACATTCATAACTTTCAGCTCGGGTGTCCGTTTCACGCCCACGAGTAACCAAAATAGCTGGTTCGTTCTTCACTGCCAAGAACAAGTTCGGCCCGAACTCTTCACTGTTCCCGGCCCGAACTTCATTTTCGGCCCGAACTTCAACCTCGGCCCGAACATTATCCTCGGCTCGAACACTGAACTTCGCCACGAACACCACTTCAGCCCGAACACCACTTCGGCCCGAACATCCCTCTTCGGCCCGAACTCTTCAATATCCAAGATTGTGGGACAAAAGGTGCTATACTAAAACATTCATAACTTTCAGCTCGGGTGTCCATTTCACGCCCACGAGTAAACAAAATAGCTGGTTCATTCGTCACTGCGAAGAACAAGTTCGGCCCGAACTCTTCACTGTTCCCGGTCCGAACTTCATTTTCGGCCCGAACTTCAACCTCGGCCCGAACTTCAACCTCGGCCCGAACTCCGACCTCGGTCCGAACTTCAACCTCGGCTCGAACATCATCCTCGACCCGAAAACCGAACTTCGGCCCGAACACCACTTCGGCCCGAACATCCCACTTCGGCCCGAATACCACTTCGGCCCGAACATCCCTCTTCGGCCCGAACTCTTCAATATCCAAGATTGTGTGACAAAAGGTGCTATACTAAAACATTCATAATTTTCAGCTCGGGTGTCCGTTTCATGCCCACGAGTAACCAAAATAGCTGGTTCTTCGTCACTGCCAAGAACAAGTTCGGCCCGAACTCTTCACTGTTCCCGGCCCGAACTTCATTTTCGGCCCGAACTTCAAACTCGGCCCGAACTCCGATCTCGGCCCGAACTTCAACCTCGGCCCGAACATCATCCTCGGCCCGAACACCAAACTTCGGCCCGAACACCACTTCGGCCCGAACACCACTTCGGCCCGAACATCCGACTTCGGCCCGAACACCACTTCGGCCCGAACGTCCCTCTTCGGCCCGAACTCTTCAATATCCAAGATTGTGTGACAAAAGGTGCTATACTAAAACATTCATAACTTTCAGCTCGGGTGTCCGTTTTACGCCCATGAGTAACCAAAATAGCTGGTTCGTTCGTCACTGCCAAGATCAAGTTCGGCCCGAACTCTTCACTGTTCCCGGCCCGAACTTCATTTTCGGCCCGAACTTCAACCTCGGCCCGAACTTCAACCTCGGCCCGAACTCCGACCTCGGCCCGAACTTCAACCTCGGCCCGAACATTATTCTCGGCCCGACCTTCAACCTCGGCCCGAACATCATTCTCAGCCCGAACACCGAACTTCGGCCCGAACACCACTTCGGCCCGAACACCACTTCGGCCCGAACATCCCACTTCGGCCCGAACACCACTTCGGCCCGAACATCCCTCTTCGGACCGAACTCTTCAATATCCAAGATTGTGTGACAAAAGGTGCTATACTAAAACATTCATAACTTTCAGCTCGGGTGTCCGTTTCACGCCCACGAGTAACCAAAATAGCTGGTTCGTTCGTCACTGCCAAGAACAAGTTCGACCCGAACTCTTCACTGTTCTCGGCCCGAACTTCATTTTCGGCCCGAACTTCAACCTCGGCCCGAACTTCAACCTCGGCCCGAACTCCGACCTCGGCCCGAACTTCAACCACGGTCCGAACATCATCCTCGGCCCGAACACCGAACTTCGGCCCGAACACCACTTCGGCCCGAACATCCCACTTCGGCCCGAACACCACTTCGGCCCGAACATCCCTCTACGGCCCGAACTCTTCAATATCCAAGATTGTGTGACAAAAGGTGATATACTAAAACATTCATAACTTTTAGCTCGGGTGTCCGTTTCACGCCACGAGTAACCAAAATAGCTGGTTCGTTCGTCACTGCCAAGTACAAGTTCGGCCCGAACTCTTCACTGTTCCCGACCTGAACATCATTTTCGGCCCGAACTTCAACCTCGGCCCGAATTCCGACCTTGGCCCGAACTTCAACCTCGGCCCGAACATCATCCTCGACCCGAACACCGAACTTCGGCCCGAACACCACTTCGGCCCGAACACCACTTCGACCGGAACATCCCACTTCGGCCCGAACACCACTTCGGCCGAACATCCCTATTCGGCCCGAACTCTTCAATATCCGAGATTGTGTGACAAAAGGTGCTATACTAAAACATTCATAACTTTCAGCTCGGGTGTCCGTTTCACGCCCACGAGTAACCAAAATAGCTGGTTCGTTCGTCACTGCCAAGAACAAGTTCGGCCCGAACTCTTCACTGTTCCCGGCCCGAACTTCATTTTCGGCCCGAACTTCAACCTCGGCCCGAACTCCGACCTCGGCCCGAACTTCAACCTCAGCCCGAACATCATTCTCGGCCCGAACACCGAACTTCGGCCCGAACACCACTTCGGCCCGAACACCACTTCGGCCCGAACAACACTTCGGCCTGAACATCCCACTTCGGCCCGAACACCACTTCGGCCCGAACATCCCTCTTCGGCCCGAACTCTTCAATATCCAAAATTGTGTGACAAAAGGTGATATACTAAAACATTCATAACTTTCAGCTCGGGTGTCCGTTTCACGCCCACGAGTAACCAAAATAGCTGGTTCGTTCGTCGCTGCCAAGAATAAGTTCGGCCCGAATTCTTCACTGTTCCCGGCCCGAAATTCATTTTCGGCCCGAACTTCAACCTCGGCCCGAACTTCAACCTCGGCCCGAACTCCGACCTCGGCCCGAACTTCAACCACGGTCCGAACATCATCCTCGGCCCGAACACCGAACTTCGGCCCGAACACCACTTCGGCCCGAACATCCCACTTCGGCCCGAACACCACTTCGGCCCGAACATCCCTCTACGGCCCGAACTCTTCAATATCCAAGATTGTGTGACAAAAGGTGATATACTAAAACATTCATAACTTTTAGCTCGGGTGTCCGTTTCACGCCACGAGAAACCAAAATAGCTGGTTCGTTCGTCACTGCCAAGAACAAGTTCGGCCCGAACTCTTCACTGTTCCCGACCTGAACATCATTTTCGGCCCGAACTTCAACCTCGGCCCGAATTCCGACCTCGGCCCGAACTTCAACCTCGGCCCGAACATCATCCTTGACCCGAACACCGAACTTCGGCCCGAACACCACTTCGGCCCGAACACCACTTCGACCCGAACATCCCACTTCGGCCCGAACACCACTTCGGCCGAACATCCCTATTCGGCCCGAACTCTTCAATATCCGAGATTGTGTGACAAAAGGTGCTATACTAAAACATTCATAACTTTCAGCTCGGGTGTCCGTTTCACGCCCACGAGTAACCAAAATAGCTGATTCGTTCGTCACTGCCAAGAACAAGTTCGGCCCGAACTCTTCACTGTTCCCGGCCCGAACTTCATTTTCGGCCCGAACTTCAACCTCGGCCCGAACTCCGACCTCGGCCCGAACTTCAACCTCAGCCCGAACATCATTCTCGGCCCGAACACCGAACTTCGGCCCGAACACCACTTCGGCCCGAACACCACTTCGGCCCGAACACCACTTCGGCCCGAACAACACTTCGGCCTGAACATCCCACTTCGGCCCGAACACCACTTCGGCCCGAACATCCCTCTTCGGCCCGAACTCTTCAATATCCAAAATTGTGTGACAAAAGGTGCTATACTAAAACATTCATAACTTTCAGCTCGGTTGTCCGTTTCACGCCCACGAGTAACCAAAATAGCTGGTTCGTTCGTCGCTGCCAAGAATAAGTTCGGCCCGAATTCTTCACTGTTCCCGGCCCGAAATTCATTTTCGGCCCGAACTCCGACCTCGGCCCGAACTTCAACCTCGGCCCGAACATCATCCTCGACCCGAACACCGAACTTCGGCCCGAACACCACTTCGCCCCGAACACCGAACTTCGGCCCGAACATCACTTCGGCCCGAACATCCGACTTCGGCCCGAACATCCCTCTTCGGCCCGAACTCTTCAATATCCGAGATTGTGTGACAAAAGGTGCTACACTAAAACATTCATAACTTTCAGCTCGGGTGTCCGTTTCACGCCCACGAGTAACCAAAATAGCTGGTTCGTTCGTCACTGCCAAGAACAAGTTCCGCCCGAACTCTTCACTGTTCCCGGCCCGAACTTCATTTTCGGCCCACACTTCAACCTCGGCCCGAACTCCGACCTCGGCCCGAACTTCAACCTCGGCCCGAACATCATTCTCGGCCCGAACACCGAACTTCGGCCCGAACACCACTTCGGCCCGAACACCACTTCGGCCTGAACATCCCACTTCGGCCCGAACACCACTTCGGCCCGAACATCCCTCTTCGGCCCGAACTCTTCAATATCCAAAATTGTGTGACAAAAGGTGCTATACTAAAACATTCATAACTTTCAGCTCGGGTGTCCGTTTCACGCCCACGAGTAACCAAAATAGCTGGTTCGTTCGTCGCTGCCAAGAATAAGTTCGGCCCGAATTCTTCACTGTTCCCGGCCCGAACTTCATTTTCGGCCCGAACTTCAACCTCGGCCCGAACTTCAACCTCGGCCCGAACTTCAACCTCGGCCCGAACTCCGACCTCGACCCTAACTTCAACCTCGTCCCGAACATCATCCTCGGCCCGAACACCGAACTTCGGCCCGAACACCATTTCGGCCCGAGCATCCGACTTCGGCTCGAACATCCCTCTTCGGCCCGAACTCTTCAATATCCAAGATTGTGTGACAAAAGGTGCTATAGTAAAACATTCATAACTTTCAGCTCGGGTGTCCGTTTCACGCCCACGAGTAACCAAAATAGCTGGTTCGTTCGTCACTGCCAAGAACACGTTCGGCCCGAACTCTTCACTGTTCCCGGCCCGAACTTCATTTTCGGCCCGAACTTCAACCTCGGCCCGAACTCCGATCTCGGCCCGAACTTTAACCTCGGCCCGAACATCATCCTCGGCCCGAACACCGAACTTCAGCCCGAAAACCACTTCGGCCCGAACACCACTTCGGCCCGAACATCCCACTTCGGCCCGAACACCACTTCGGCCCAAACATTCCTCTTCGGCCCGAACTCTTCAATATCCAAGATTGTGTGACAAAAGGTGCTATACTAAAACATTCATAACTTTCAGCTCGGGTGTCCGTTTCACGCCCACGAGTAACCAAAATAGTTTGTTCGTTCGTCACTTCCAAGAACAAGTTCGGCCCGAACTCTTCACTGTTCCCGACCTGAACATCATTTTCGGCCCGAACTTCAACCTCGGCCCGAACTCCGACCTCGGCCCGAACTTCAACCTCGGCCCGAACATCATCCTCGACCCGAACACCGAACTTCGGCCCGAACACCACTTCGCCCCGAACACCACTTCGGCCCGAACATCCCACTTCGGCTCGAACACCACTTCGGCCGAACATCCCTCTTCGGCCCGAACTCTTCAATATCCGAGATTGTGTGACAAAAGGTGCTATACTAAAACATTCATAACTTTCAGCTCGGGTGTCCGTTTCACGCCCACGAGTAACCAAAATAGCTGGTTCGTTCGTCACTGCCAAGAACAAGTTCCGCCCGAACTCTTCACTGTTCCCGGCCCGAACTTCATTTTCGGCCCGAACTTCAACCTCGGCCCGAACTCCGACCTCGGCCCGAACTTCAACCTCGGCCCGAACATCATTCTCGGCCCGAACACCGAACTTCGGCCCGAACACCACTTCGGCCCGAACACCACTTCGGCCTGAACATCCCACTTCGGCCCGAACACCACTTCGGCCCGAACATCCCTCTTCGGCCCGAACTCTTCAATATCCAAAATTGTGTGACAAAAGGTGCTATACTAAAACATTCATAACTTTCAGCTCGGGTGTCCGTTTCACGCCCACGAGTAACCAAAATAGCTGGTTCGTTCGTCGCTGCCAAGAATAAGTTCGGCCCGAATTCTTCACTGTTCCCGGCCCGAACTTCATTTTCGGCCCGAACTTCAACCTCGGCCCGAACTTCAACCTCGGCCCGAACTCCGACCTCGGCCCTAACTTCAACCTCGTCTCGAACATCATCCTCGGCCCGAACACCGAACTTCGGCCCGAACACCACTTCGGCCCAAGCATCCGACTTCGGCCCGAACATCCCTCTTTGGCCCGAACTCTTCAATATCCAAGATTGTGTGACAAAAGGTGCTATAGTAAAACATTCATAACTTTCAGCTCGGGTGTCCGTTTCACGCCCACGAGTAACCAAAATAGCTGGTTCGTTCGTCACTGCCAAGAACACGTTCGGCCCGAACTCTTCACTGTTCCCGGCCCGAACTTCATTTTCGGCCCGAACTTCAACCTCGGCCCGAACTCCGATCTCGGCCCGAACTTCAACCTCGGCCCGAACATCATCCTCGGCCCGAACACCGAACTTCGGCCCGAACACCACTTCGGCCCGAACATCCCATTTCCGCCCGAACACCACTTCAGCCCGAACATCCCTCTTCGGCCCGAACTCTTCAATATCCAAGACTGTGTGACGAAAGGTGCTATACTAAAAATTCATAATTTTCAGCTCGGGTGTCCGTTTCACGCCCACGAGTAACCAAAATAGCTGGTTCGTTCGTCACTGCCAAGAACACGTTCGGCCCCAACTCTTCACTGTTCCCGGCCCGAACTTCATTTTCGGCCCGAACTTCAACCTCGGCCAGAACTCCGTTCTCGGCCCGAACTTCAACCTCGGCCCGAACATAATCCTCGGCCCGAACACCGAACTTCGGCCCGAACACCACTTCGCCCGAACACCACTTCGGCCCGAACATCCCACTTCGGCCCGAACATCCCTCTTCGGCCCGAACTCTTCAATATCCAAGATTGAGTGACAAAAGGTGCTATACTAGAACATTCATAACATTCAGCTCGGGTGTCCGTTTCACGCCCACGAGTAACCAAAATAGCTGGTTCGTTCATCACTGCCAAGAACAAGTTCGGCCCGAACTCTTCATTGTTCCCGACCCGAACTTCATTTTCGGCCAGAACTTCAACCTCGGCGCGAACTTCAACCTCGGCCCGAACTCCGAGCTCGGCCTGAACTTCAACCTCGGCCCGAACATCATCCTCGGCCCGAACACCGAACTTCGGCCCGAACACCACTTCAGCCCGAACATCCCACTTCGGCCCGAACATCCCTCTTCGGCCCGAACTCTTCAATATCCAAGATTGTGTGACAAAAGGTGCTATACTAAAACATTCATAACTTTCAGCTCGGGTGTCCGTTTCACGCCCACGAGTAACCAAAATAGCTGGTTCGTTCGTCACTCCCAAGAACACGTTCGGCCCGAACTCTTCACTGTTCCCGGGTCGAATTTCATTTTCGGCCCGAACTTCAACCTCGGCCCGAACTCCGATCTCGGCCCGAACTTCAACCTCCGCCCGAACATCATCCTCGGCCCGAACACCGAACTTCGGCCCGAACACCACTTCGGCCCGAACACCACTTCGGCCCGAACATCCCACTTCGGCCCGAACACTACTTCGGCCCGAACATCCCTCTTCGGCCCGAACTCTTCAATATCCAAGATTGAGTGACAAAAGGTGCTATACTAAAACATTCATAACTTTCAGCTCGGGTGTCCGTTTCACGCCCACGAGTAACCAAAATAGCTAGTTCGTTCGTCGCTGCCAAGAAGAAGTTCGGCCCGAACTCTTCACTGTTCCCAGCCCGAACTTCATTTTCGGCCCGAACTTCAACCTCGGCCCGAACTCCGACCTCGGCCCGAACTTCAACCTCGGCCCGAACATCATTCTCGGCCCGAACACCGAACTTCGGCCCGAACACCACTTCGGCCCGAACACCACTTCGGCCTGAACATCCCACTTCGGCCCGAACACCACTTCGGCCCGAACATCCCTCTTCGGCCCGAACTCTTCAATATCCAAAATTGTGTGACAAAAGGTGCTATACTAAAACATTCATAACTTTCAGCTCGGGTGTCCGTTTCACGCCCACGAGTAACCAAAATAGCTGGTTCGTTCGTCGCTGCCAAGAATAAGTTCGGCCCGAATTCTTCACTGTTCCCGGCCCGAACTTCATTTTCGGCCCGAACTTCAACCTCGGCCTGAACTTCAACCTCGGCCCGAACTTCAACCTCGGCCCGAACTCCAACCTCGGCCCTAACTTCAACCTCGTCCCGAACATCATCCTCGGCCCGGACACCGAACTTCGGCCCGAACACCACTTCGGCCCGAACATCCGACTTCGGCCCGAACATCCCTCTTCGGCCCGAACTCTTCAATATCCAAGATTGTGTGACAAAAGGTGCTATACTAAAACATTCATAACTTTCAGCTCGGGTGTCCGTTTCACGCCCACGAGTAACCAAAATAGTTGGTTCGTTCGTCACTGCCAAGAACACGTTCAGCCCGAACTCTTCACTGTTCCCGGCCCGAACTTTATTTTCGGCCCGAACTTCATTTTCGGCCCGAACTTCGACCTCGGCCCGAACTTCAACCTCGGCCCGAACTCCGACCTCGACCCTAACTTCAACCTCGTCTCGAACATCATCCTCGGCCCGAACACCGAACTTCGGCCCGAACACCACTTCGGCCCGAGCATCCGACTTCGGCTCGAACATCCCTCTTCGGCCCGAACTCTTCAATATCCAAGATTGTGTGACAAAAGGTGCTATAGTAAAACATTCATAACTTTCAGCTCGGGTGTCCGTTTCACGCCCACGAGTAACCAAAATAGCTGGTTCGTTCGTCACTGCCAAGAACACGTTCGGCCCGAACTCTTCACTGTTCCCGGCCCGAACTTCATTTTCGGCCCGAACTTCAACCTCGGCCCGAACTCCGATCTCGGCCCGAACTTCAACCTCGGCCCGAACATCATCCTCGGCCCGAACACCGAACTTCGGCCCGAACACCACTTCGGCCCGAACATCCCATTTCGGCCCGAACACCACTTCGGCCCGAACATCCCTCTTCGGCCCGAACTCTTCAATATCCAAGACTGTGTGACGAAAGGTGCTATACTAAAACATTCATAATTTTCAGCTCGGGTGTCCGTTTCACGCCCACGAGTAACCAAAATAGCTGGTTCGTTCGTCACTGCCAAGAACACGTTCGGCCCCAACTCTTCACTGTTCCCGGCCCGAACTTCATTTTCGGCCCGAACTTCAACCTCGGCCAGAACTCCGTTCTCGGCCCGAACTTCAACCTCGGCCCGAACATAATCCTCGGCCCGAACACCGAACTTCGGCCCGAACACCACTTCGCCCGAACACCACTTCGGCCCGAACATCCCACTTCGGCCCGAACACCACTTCGGCCCGAACATCCCTCTTCGGCCCGAACTCTTCAATATCCAAGATTGAGTGACAAAAGGTGCTATACTAGAACATTCATAACTTTCAGCTCGGGTGTCCGTTTCACGCCCACGAGTAATCAAAATAGCTGGTTCGTTCATCACTGCCAAGAACAAGTTCGGCCCGAACTCTTCACTGTTCCCGGCCCGAACTTCATTTTCGGCCAGAACTTCAACCTCGGCGCGAACTTCAACCTCGGCCCGAACTCCGACCTCGGCCTGAACTTCAACCTCGGCCCGAACATCATCCTCGGCCCGAACACCGAACTTCGGCCCGAACACCACTTCAGCCCGAACATCCCACTTCGGCCCGAACATCCCTCTTCGGCCCGAACTCTTCAATATCCAAGATTGTGTGACAAAAGGTGCTATACTAAAACATTCATAACTTTCAGCTCGGGTGTCCGTTTCACGCCCACGAGTAACCAAAATAGCTGGTTCGTTCGTCACTGCCAAGAACACGTTCGGCCCGAACTCTTCACTGTTCCCGGGTCGAACTTCATTTTCGGCCCGAACTTCAACCTCGGCCCGAACTCCGATCTCGGCCCGAACTTCAACCTCCGCCCGAACATCATCCTCGGCCCGAACACCGAACTTCGGCCCGAACACCACTTCGGCCCGAACACCACTTCGGCCCGAACATCCCACTTCGGCCCGAACACTACTTCGGCCCGAACATCCCTCTTCGGCCCGAACTCTTCAATATCCAAGATTGAGTGACAAAAGGTGCTATACTAAAACATTCATAACTTTCAGCTCGGGTGTCCGTTTCACGCCCACGAGTAACCAAAATAGCTGGTTCGTTCGTCGCTGCCAAGAAGAAGTTCGGCCCGAACTCTTCACTGTTCCCGGCCCGAACTTCAACCTCGGCCCGAATTTCAACCTCGTCCCGAACATCATCCTCGGCCCGAACACCGAACTTCGGCCCGAACACCACTTCGGCCCGAACACCACTTCGGCCCGAACATCCCACTTCGGCCCGAACACCACTTCGGCCCGAACATCCCTCTTCGGCCCGAACTCTTCAATATCCAAGATTGAGTGACAAAAGGTGCTATACTAAAACATTCATAACTTTCAGCTCGGGTGTCCGTTTCACGCCCACGAGTAACCAAAATAGCTGGTTCGTCGTCACTGCCAAGAACAAGTTCGGCCCGAACTCTTCACTGTTCCCGGCCCGAACTTCATTTTCGGCCAGAACTTCAACCTCGGCGCGAACTTCAACCTCGGCCCGAACTCCGACCTCGGCCTGAACTTCAACCTCGGCCAGAACATCATCCTCGGCCCGAACACCGAACTTCGGCCCGAACACCACTTCAGCCCGAACATCCCACTTCGGCCCGAACATCCCTCTTCGGCCCGAACTCTTCAATAACCAAGATTGTGTGACAAAAGGTGCTATACTAAAACATTCATAACTTTCAGCTCGGGTGTCCGTTTCACGCCCACGAGTAACCAAAATAGCTGGTTCGTTCGTCACTGCCAAGAACACGTTCGGCCCGAACTCTTCATTGTTCCCGGGCCGAACTTCATTTTCGGCCCGAACTTCAACCTCGGCCCGAACTCCGATCTCGGCCCGAACTTCAACCTCCGCCCGAACATCATCCTCGGCCCGAACACCGAACTTCGGCCCGAACACCACTTCGGCCCGAACACCACTTCGGCCCGAACACCACTTCGGCCCGAACATCCCTCTTCGGCCCGAACTCTTCAATATCCAAGATTGAGTGACAAAAGGTGCTATACTAAAACATTCATAACTTTCAGCTCGGGTGTCCGTTTCACGCCCACGAGTAACCAAAATAGCTGGTTCGTTCGTCGCTGCCAAGAAGAAGTTCGGCCCGAACTCTTCACTGTTCCCGGCCCGAACTTCAACCTCGGCCCGAATTTCAACCTCGTCCCGAACATCATCCTCGGCCCGAACACCGAACTTCGGCCCGAACACCACTTCGGCCCGAACACCACTTCGGCCCGAACATCCCACTTCGGCCCGAACACCACTTCGGCCCGAACATCCCTCTTCGGCCCGAAGTCTTCAATATCCAAGATTGAGTGACAAAAGGTGCTATACTAAAACATTCATAACTTTCAGCTCGGGTGTCCGTTTCACGCCCACAAGTAACCAAAATAGCTGGTTCGTTCGTCACTGCCAAGAACAAGTTCGGCCCGAACTCTTCACTGTTCCCGGCCCGAACTTCATTTTCGGCCAGAACTTCAACCTCGGCGCGAACTTCAACCTCGGCCCGAACTCCGACCTCGGCCTGAACTTCAACCTCGGCCAGAACATCATCCTCGGCCCGAACACCGAACTTCGGCCCGAACACCACTTCAGCCCGAACATCCCACTTCGGCCCGAACATCCCTCTTCGGCCCGAACTCTTCAATATCCAAGATTGTGTGACAAAAGGTGCTATACTAAAACATTCATAACTTTCAGCTCGGGTGTCCGTTTCACGCCCACGAGTAACCAAAATAGCTGGTTCGTTCGTCACTGCCAAGAACACGTTCGGCCCGAACTCTTCATTGTTCCCGGGCCGAACTTCATTTTCGGCCCGAACTTCAACCTCGTCCCGAACTCCGATCTCGGCCCGAACTTCAACCTCCGCCCGAACATCATCCTCGGCCCGAACACCGAACTTCGGCCCGAACACCACTTCGGCCCGAACACCACTTCGGCCCGAACATCCCACTTCGGCCCGAACACCACTTCGGCCCGAACATCCCTCTTCGGCCCGAACTCTTCAATATCCAAGATTGAGTGACAAAAGGTGCTATACTAAAACATTCATAACTTTCAGCTCGGGTGTCCGTTTCACGCCCACGAGTAACCAAAATAGCTGGTTCGTTCGTCGCTGCCAAGAAGAAGTTCGGCCCGAACTCTTCACTGTTCCCGGCCCGAACTTCAACCTCGGCCCGAATTTCAACCTCGTCCCGAACATCATCCTCGGCCCGAACACCGAACTTCGGCCCGAACACCACTTCGGCCCGAACATCCCACTTCGGCCCGAACACCACTTCGGCCCGAACATCCCTCTTCGGCCCGAACTCTTCAATATCCAAGATTGAGTGACAAAAGGTGCTATACTAAAACATTCATAACTTTCAGCTCGGGTGTCCGTTTCACGCCCACGAGTAACCAAAATAGTTGGTTCGTTCGTCACTGCCAAGAACAAGTTCGGCCCGAACTCTTCACTGTTCCCGGCCCGAACTTCATTTTCGGCCAGAACTTCAACCTCGGCGCGAATTTCAACCTCGGCCCGAACTCCGACCTCGGCCTGAACTTCAACCTCGGCCCGAACATCATCCTCGGCCCGAACACCGAACTTCGGCCCGAACACCACTTCGGCCCGAACATCCCTCTTCGGCCCGAACTCTTCAATATCCAAGATTGTGTGACAAAAGGTGCTATACTAAAACATTCATAACTTTCAGCTCGGGTGTCCGTTTCACGCCCACGAGTAACCAAAATAGCTGGTTCGTTCGTCACTGCCAAGAACACGTTCGGCCCGAACTCTTCACTGTTCCCGGGCCGAACTTCATTTTCGGCCCGAACTTTAACCTCGGCCCGAACTCTGATCTCGGCCCGAACTTCAACCTCAGCCCGAACATCATCCTCGGCCCGAACACCAAACTTCGGCCTGAACACCACTTCGGCCCGAACATCCCACTTCGCCCCGAACACAACTTCGGCCCGAACATCCCTCTTCGGCCCGAACTCTTCAATATCCAAGATTGAGTGACAAAAGGTGCTATACTAAAACATTCATAACTTTCAGCTCGGGTGTCCGTTTCACGCCCACGAGTAACCAAAATAGCTGGTTCGTTCGTCGCTGCCAAGAACAAGTTCGGCCTGAACTCTTCACTGTTCCCGGCCCGAACTTCAACCTCGGCCCGAACTTCAACCTCAGCCCGAACTTCAACCTCGTCCCGAACATCATCCTCGACCCGAACACCGAACTTCGGCCCGAACACCACTTCGGCCCGAACACCACTTCGGCCCGAACATCCCACTTCGGCCCGAACACCACTTCGGCCCGAACATCCCTCTTCGGCCCGAACTCTTCAATATCCAAGATTGAGTGACAAAAGGTGCTATACTAAAACATTCATAACTTTCAGCTCGGGTGTCCGTTTCACGCCCACGAGTAACCAAAATAGCTGGTTCGTTCGTCACTGCCAAGAACAAGTTCGGCCCGAACTCTTCACTGTTCCCGGCCCGAACTTCATTTTCGGCCAGAACTTCAACCTCGGCGCGAACTTCAACCTCGGCCCGAACTCCGACCTCGGCCTGAACTTCAACCTCGGCCCGAACATCATCCTCGGCCCGAACACCGAACTTCGGCCCGAACACCACTTCAGCCCGAACATCCCACTTCGGCCCGAACATCCCTCTTCGGCCCGAACTCTTCAATATCCAAGATTGTGTGACAAAAGGTGCTATACTAAAACATTCATAACTTTCAGCTCGGGTGTCCGTTTCACGCCCACGAGTAACCAAAATAGCTGGTTCGTTCGTCACTGCCAAGAACACGTTCGGCCCGAACTCTTCACTGTTCCCGGGCCGAACTTCATTTTCGGCCAAAACTTCAACCTCGGCGCGAACTTCAACCTCGGCCCGAACTCCGACCTCGGCCTGAACTTCAACCTCGGCCCGAACATCATCCTCGGCCCGAACACCGAACTTCGGCCCGAACACCACTTCAGCCTGAACATCCCACTTCGGCCCGAACATCCCTCTTCGGCCCGAACTCTTCAATATCCAAGATTGTGTGACAAAAGGTGCTATACTAAAACATTCATAACTTTCAGCTCGGGTGTCCGTTTCACGCCCACGAGTAACCAAAATAGCTGGTTCGTTCGTCACTGTCAAGAACACGTTCGGCCCGAACTCTTCACTGTTCCCGGGCCGAACTTCATTTTCGGCCCGAACTTCAACCTCGGCCCGAACTCCGATCTCGGCCCGAACTTCAACCTCCGCCCGAACATCATCCTCGGCCCGAACACCGAACTTCGGCCCGAACACCACTTCGGCCCGAACACCACTTCGGCCCGAACATCCCACTTCGCCCCGAACACCACTTCGGCCCGAACATCCCTCTTCGGCCCGAACTCTTCAATATCCAAGATCGAGTGACAAAAGGTGCTATATTAAAACATTCATAACTTTCAGCTCGGGTGTCCGTTTCACGCCCACGAGTAACCAAAATAGCTGGTTCGTTCGTCGCTGCCAAGAACAAGTTCGGCCCGAACTCTTCACTGTTCCCGGCCCGAACTTCAACCTCGGCCCGAACTTCAACCTCGTCCCGAACATCATCCTCGGCCCGAACACCGAACTTCGGCCCGAACACCACTTCGGCCCGAACATCCCACTTCGGCCCGAACACCACTTCGGCCCGAACATCCCTCTTCGGCCCGAACTCTTCAATATCCAAGATTGAGTGACAAAAGGTGCTATACTAAAACATTCATAACTTTCAGCTCGGGTGTCCGTTTCACGCCCACGAGTAACCAAAATAGCTGGTTCTTTCGTCACTGCCAAGAACAAGTTCGGCCCGAACTCTTCACTGTTCCCGGCCCGAACTTCATTTTCGGCCAGAACTTCAACCTCGGCGCGAACTTCAACCTCGGCCCGAACTCCGACCTCGGCCTGAACTTCAACCTCGGCCCGAACATCATCCTCGGCCCGAACACCGAACTTCGGCCCGAACACCACTTCAGCCCGAACATCCCACTTCGGCCCGAACATCCCTCTTCGGCCCGAACTCTTCAATATCCAAGATTGTGTGACAAAAGGTGCTATACTAAAACATTCATAACTTTCAGCTCGGGTGTCCGTTTCACGCCCACGAGTAACCAAAATAGCTGGTTCGTTCGTCACTGCCAAGAACACGTTCGGCCCGAACTCTTCACTGTTCCCGGGCCGAACTTCATTTTCGGCCCGAACTTCAACCTCGGCCCGAACTCCGATCTCGGCCCGAACTTCAACCTCCGCCCGAACATCATCCTCGGCCCGAACACCGAAGTTCGGCCCGAACACCACTTCGGCCCGAACACCACTTCGGCCCGAACATCCCACTTCGGCCCGAACACCACTTCGGCCCGAACATCCCTCTTCGGCCCGAACTCTTCAATATCCAAGATTGAGTGACAAAAGGTGCTATACTAAAACATTCATAACTTTCAGCTCGGGTGTCCGTTTCACGCCCACGAGTAACCAAAATAGCTGGTTCGTTCGTCGCTGCCAAGAAGAAGTTCGGCCCGAACTCTTCACTGTTCCCGGCCCGAACTTCAACCTCGGCCCGAATTTCAACCTCGTCCCGAACATCATCCTCGGCCCGAACACCGAACTTCGGCCCGAACACCACTTCGGCCCGAACACCACTTCGGCCCGAACATCCCACTTCGGCCCGAACACCACTTCGGCCCGAACATCCCTCTTCGGCCCGAACTCTTCAATATCCAAGATTGAGTGACAAAAGGTGCTATACTAAAACATTCATAACATTCAGCTCGGGTGTCCGTTTCACGCCCACGAGTAACCAAAATAGCTGGTTCGTTCGTCACTGCCAAGAACAAGTTCGGCCCGAACTCTTCACTGTTCCCGGCCCGAACTTCATTTTCGGCCAGAACTTCAACCTCGGCGCGAACTTAAACCTCGGCCCGAACTCCGACCTCGGCCTGAACTTCAACCTCGGCCCGAACATCATCCTCGGCCCGAACACCGAACTTCGGCCCGAACACCACTTCGGCCCGAACATCCCTCTTCGGCCCGAACTCTTCAATATCCAAGATTGTGTGACAAAAGGTGCTATACTAAAACATTCATAACTTTCAGCTCGGGTGTCCGTTTCACGCCCACGAGTAACCAAAATAGCTGGTTCGTTCGTCACTGCCAAGAACAAGTTCGGCCCGAACTCTTCACTATTCCCGGCCCGAACCTCATTTTCGGCCCGAACTTCAACCTCGGCCCGAACTCCGACCTCGGCCCGAACTTCATCCTCGGCCCGAACACCGAACTTCGGCCCGAACACCACTTCGGCCCGAACATCCCATTTCGGCCCGAACACCACTTCGGCCCGAACATCCCTCTTCGGCCCGAACTCTTCAATATCCAAGACTGTGTGACGAAAGGTGCTATACTAAAACATTCATAATTTTCAGCTCGGGTGTCCGTTTCACGCCCACGAGTAACCAAAATAGCTGGTTCGTTCGTCACTGCCAAGAACAAGTTCGGCCCGAACTCTTCACTGTTCCCGGCCCGAACTTCATTTTCGGCCCGAACTTCAACCTCGGCCCGAACTCCGACCTCGGCCCGAACTTCAACCTCGGCCCGAACATCATCCTCGGCCCGAACACCGAACTTCGGCCCGAACACCACTTCGGCCCGAACATCCCACTTCGGCCCGAACACCACTTCGGCCCGAACATCCCTCTTCGGCCCGAACTCTTCAATATCCAAGATTGTGTGACAAAAGGTGCTATACTAAAACATTCATAACTTTCAGCTCGGGTGTCCGTTTCACGCCCTCGAGTAACCAAAATAGGTGGTTCGTTCGTCACTGCCAAGAACAAGTTCGGCCCGAACTCTTCACTGTTCCTGGCCCGAACTTCATTTTCGGCCCGAACTTCAACCTCGGCCCGAACTCCGACCTCGGCCCGAACTTCAACCTCGGCCCGAACATCATCCTCGGCCCGAACACCGAACTTCGGCCCGAACACCACTTCGGCCCGAACATCCCACTTCGGCCCGAACACCACTTCGGCCCGAACACCACTTCGGCCCGAACATCCCTCTTCGGCCCGAACTCTTCAATATCCAAGATTGTGTGACAAAAGGTGCTATACTAAAACATTCATAATTTTCAGCTCGGGTGTCCGTTTCAAGCCCACGAGTAACCAAAATAGCAGGTTCGTTCGTCACTGCCAAGAAAAAGTTCGGCCCGAACTCTTCACTGTTTCCGGCCCGAACTTCATTTTCGGCCCGAACTTCACCCTCGGCCCGAACTTCGTCCTCGGCCCGAACTTCAATCTCGGCCAGAACATCATCCTCGGCCCGAACACCGAACTTCGGCCCGAACACCACTTCGGCCCGAACACCACTTCGGCCCGAACATCCCACTTCGGCCCGAACACCACTTTGGCCCGAACATCCCTCTTCGGCCTGAACTCTTCAATATCCAAGATTGTGTGACAAAAGGTGCTATACTAAAACATTCATAACTTTCAGCTCGGGTGTCCGTTTCACGCCCACGAGTAACCAATATAGCTGGTTTGTTCGTCACTGCCAAGAACAAGTTCGGCCCAAACTCTTCACTGTTCCTGGCCTGAACTTCATTTTCAGCCCGAACTTCAACCTCGGCCCGAACTCCGACCTCGGCCCGAAATTCAACCTCGGCCCGAACATCATCCTCGGCCCGAACACCGAACTTCGGCCCGAACACCACGTCGGCCCGAACACCACTTCGGCCAGAACATCCCACTTCGGCCCGAACACCACTTCGGCCCGAACATCCCTCTTCGGCCCGAACTCTTCAATATCCAAGATTGTGTGACAAAAGGTGCTATACTAAAACATTCATAACTTTCAGCTCGGGTGTCCGTTTCACGCCCTCGAGTAACCAAAATAGGTGGTTCGTTCGTCACTGCCAAGAACAAGTTCGGCCCGAACTCTTCACTGTTCCCGGCCCGAACTTCATTTTCGGCCCAAACTTCAACCTCGGCCCGAACTTCAACCTCGGCCCGAACTCCGACCTCAGCCCGAACTTCAACCTCGGCCCGAACATCATCCTCGGCCCGAACACCGAACTTCGGCCCGAACACCACTTCGGCCCGAACATCCCACTTCGGCCCGAACACCACTTCGGCCCGAACATCCCTCTTCGGCCCGAACTCTTCAATATCCAAGATTGTGTGACAAAAGGTGCTATACTAAAACATTCATAATTTTCAGCTCGGTTGTCCGTTTCACGCCCACGAGTAACCAAAATAGCTGGTTCGTTCGTCACTGCCAAGAACAAGTTCGGCCCGAATTCTTCACTGTTCCCGGCCCGAACTTCATTTTCGGCCCGAACTTCAACCTCGGCCCGAACTTCGACCTCGGCCCGAACTTCAACCTCGGCCCGAACATCATCCTCGGCACGAACACCGAACTTCGGCCCGAACACCACTTCGGCCCGAACACCACTTCGGCCCGAACATCCCACTTCGGCCCGAACACCACTTCTGCCCGAACATCCCTCTTCGGCCCGAACTCTTCAATATCCAAGATTGTGTGACAAAAGGTGCTATACTAAAACATTCATAACTTTCAGCTCGGGTGTCCGTTTCACGCCCACGAGTAACCAAAATAGCTGGTTTGTTCGTCACTGCCAAGAACAAGTTCGGCCCGAACTCTTCACTGTTCCCGACCCGAACTTCAACCTCGGCCCGAACTTCAACCTCGACCCGAACTCCGACCTCGGCCCGAACTTCAACCTCGGCCCGAACACCGAACTTCGGGCCGAACACCACTTCGGCCCGAACACCAATTCGGCCCGAACATCCCACTTCGGCCCGAATACCACTTCGGCCCGAACATCCCTCTTCGGCCCGAACTCTTCAATATCCAAGATTGTGTGACAAAAGGTGTTATACTAAAACATTCATAACTTTCAGCTCGGGTGTCCGTTTCACGCCCACGAGTAACCAAAATAGTTGGTTCGTTCGTCACTTCCAACAACAAGTTCGGCCCGAACTCTTCACTATTCCCGGCCCGAACTTCATTTTCGGCCCGAACTTCAACCTCCGCCCGAACTCCGACCTCGGCCCGAACTTCAACCTTGGCCCGAACATCATCCTCGGCCCGAACACCGAACTTCGGGCCGAACACCACTTCGGCCCGAACACCAATTCGGCCCGAACATCACACTTCGGCCCGAACACCACTTCGGCCCGAACATCCCTCTTCGGCCCGAACTCTTCAATATCCAAGATTGTGTGACAAAAGGTGCTATACTAAAACATTAATAACTTTCAGCTCGGGTGTCCATTTTACGCCCACGAGTAACCAAAATAGCTGGTTTGTTCGTCACTGCCAAGAACAAGTTCGGCCCGAACTCTTCACTATTCCCGGCCCGAACTTCATTTTCGGCCCGAACTTCATTTTCAGCCCGAACTTCAACCTCGGCCGGAACTGCAACCTCAGCCCGAACTCCGACCTCGGCCCGAACTTCAACCTCGGCCCGAACTGCAACCTCGGCCCGAACTCCGACCTCGGCCCGAACTTCAACCTCTGCCCGAACATCATCCTCGGCCCGAACACCGAACTTCGGCCCGAACACCACTTCGGCCTGAACACCACTTCGGCCCGAACATCCCATTTCGGCCCGAACACCACTTCGGCCGAACATCCCTCTTCGGCCCGAACTCTTCAATATCCAAGATTGTGTAGGTGCAATACTAAAACATTCATAACTTTCAGCTCGGGTGTCCGTTTCACGCCCACGAATAACCAAAATAGTTGGTTCGTTCGTCGCCGCCAAGAACAAGTTCGGCCCGAACTCTTCACTGTTCCCGGCCCGAACTTCATTTTCGGCCCGAACTTCAACCTCGGCCCGAACTCCGACCTCGGCCCGAACTTCAACCTCGTCCCGAACATCATCCTCGGCCCGAACACCGAACTTCGGTCCGAACACCACTTCGACCCGAACATCCCATTTCGGCCCGAACACCACTTCGGCCCGAACATCCCATTTCGGTCCGAACACCACTTCGGCCCGAACATCCCTCTTCGGCCCGAACTCTTCAATATCCAAGATTGTGTGACAAAAGGTGCTATACTAAAACATTCATAACTTTCAGCTCGGGTGTCCGTTTCATGCCCACGAGTAACCAAAATAGTTGGTTCGTTCGTCACTTTCAAGAACAAGTTCGGCCCGAACTCTTCACTATTCCCGGCCCGAACTTCATTTTCGGCCCGAACTTCAACCTCGGTCCGAACTCCGACCTCGGCCCGAACTTCATCCTCGGCCCGAACATCATCCTCGGCCCGAACACCGAACTTCGGGCCGAACACCACTTCGGCCCGAACACCAATTCGGCCCGAACATCCCACTTCGGCCCGAACACCACTTCGGCCCGAACATCCCTCTTCGGCCCGAACTCTTCAATATCCAAGATTGTGTGACAAAAGGTGTTATACTAAAACATTCATAACTTTCAGCTCGGGTGTCCGTTTCACGCCCACGAATAACCAAAATAGTTGGTTCGTTCGTCACTTCCAAGAACAAGTTCGGCCCGAACTCTTCACTGTTCCCGGCCCGAACTTCATTTTCGGCCCGAACTTCAACCTCGGCCCGAACTCCGACCTCGGCCCGAACTTCAACCTCGGCCCGAACATCAATCTCGGCCCGAACACCGAACTTCGGCCCAAACACCACTTCGGCCCGAACACCACTGCGGCCCGAACATCCCACTTCGGCCCGAACATCCCTCTTCGGCCCGAACTCTTCAATATCCAAGATTGTGTGACAAAAGGTGCTATACTAAAACATTAATAACTTTCAGCTCGGGTGTCCGTTTCACGCCCACGAGTAACCAAAATAGCTGGTTCGTTCGTCACTGCCAAGAACAAGTTCGGCCCGAACTCTTCACTATTCCCGGCCCGAACTTCATTTTCGGCCCGAACTTCATTTTCAGCCCGAACTTCAACCTCGGCCTGAACTGCAACCTCGGCCCGAACTCCGACCTCGGTCCGAACTTCCACCTCGGCCCGAACTGCAACCTCGGCCCGAACTCCGACCTCGGCCCGAAATTCAACCTCTGCCCGAACATCATCCTCGGCCCGAACACCGAACTTCGGCCCGAACACCACTTCGGTCTGAACACCACTTCGGCCCGAACATCCCATTTTGGCCCGAACACCACTTCGGCCGAACATCCCTCTTCGGCCCGAACTCTTCAATATCCAAGATTGTGTAGGTGCAATACTAAAACATTCATAACTTTCAGCTCGGGTGTCCGTTTCACGCCCACGAATAACCAAAATAGTTGGTTCGTTCGTCGCCGCCAAGAACAAGTTCGGCCCGAACTCTTAACTGTTCCCGGCCCGAATTTCATTTTCGGCCCGAACTTCAACCTCGGCCCGAACTCCGACCTCGGCCCGAACTTCAACCTCGTCCCGAACACCGAACTTCGGTCCGAACACCACTTCGGCCCGAACATCCCATTTCGGCCCGAACACCACTTCGGCCCGAACATCCCTCTTCGGCCCGAACTCTTCAATATCCAAGATTGTGTGACAAAAGGTGCTATACTAAAACATTCATAACTTTCAGCTCGGGTGTCCGTTTCACGCCCACGAGTAACCAAAATAGTTGGTTCGTTCGTCACTTCCAAGAACAAGTTCGGCCCGAACTCTTCACTATTCCCGGCCCGAACTTCATTTTCGGCCCGAACTTCAACCTCGGCCCGAACTCCGACCTCGGCCCGAACTTCAACCTAGGCCCGAACATCATCCTCGGCCCGAACTCCGAACTTCGGGCCGAACACCAATTCGGCCCGAACATCCCACTTCGGCCCGAACACCACTTCGGCCCGAACATCCCTCTTCGGCCCGAACTCTTCAATATCCAAGATTGTGTGACAAAAGGTGCTATACTAAAACATTCTTAACTTTCAGCTCGGGTGTCCGTTTCACGCCCTCGAGTAACCAAAATAGGTGGTTCGTTCGTTACTGCCAAGAACAAGTTCGGCCCGAACTCTTCACTGTTCCCGGCCCGAACTTCATTTTCGGCCCGAACTTCAACCTCGGCCCGTACTTCAACCTCGGCCCGAACTCCAACCTCGGGCCGAACATCATCCTCGGCCCGAACACCGAACTTCGGCCCGAACACCACTTCGGCCCGAACATCCCAATTCGGCCCGAACACCACTTCGGCCCGAACATCCCTCTTTGGCCCGAACTCTTCGATATCCAAGATTGTGTGACAAAAGGTGCTATACTAAAACATTCATAACTTTCAGCTCGGGTGTCCGTTTCACGCCCACGAGTAACCAAAATAGTTGGTTCGTTCGTCACTTCCAAGAACAAGTTCGGCCCGAATTCTTCACTGTTCCCGGCCCGAACTTCATTTTCGGCCCGAACTTCAACCTCGGCCCGAACTTCGAACTCGGCCCGAACTTCGACCTCGGCCCGAACATCATCCTCGGCCCGAACACCGAACTTCGGCCCGAACACCACTTCGGCCCGAACACCACTTCGGCCCGAACATCCCACTTCGGCCCGAACACCACTTCGGCCCGAACATCCCTCTTCGGCCTGAACTCTTCAATATCCAAGATTGTGTGACAAAAGGTGCTATACTAAAACATTCATAACTTTCAGCTCGGGTGTTCGTTTCACGCCCACGAATAACCAAAATAGCTAGTTTGTTCGTCACTTCCAAGAACAAGTTCGGCCCGAACTCTTCACTGTTCCCGGCCCGAACTTCAACCTCGGCCCGAACTTCAACCTCGACCCGAACTCCGACCTCGGCCCGAACTTCAACCTCGGCCCGAATACCGAACTTCGGGCCGAACACCACTTCGGCCCGAACACCAATTCGGCCCGAACATCCCACTTCGGCCCGAATACCACTTCGGCCCGAACATCCCTCTTCGGCCCGAACTCTTCAATATCCAAGATTGTGTGACAAAATGTGTTATACTAAAACATTCATAACTTTCAGCTCGGGTGTCCGTTTCACGCCCACGAGTAACAAAAATAGTTGGTTCGTTCATCACTTCCAAGAGCAAGTTCGGCCCGAACTCTTCACTATTCCCGGCCCGAACTTCATTTTCGGCCCGAACTTCAACCTCGGCCCGAACTCCGACCTCGGCCCGAACTTCAACCTCGGCCCGAACATCATCCTCGGCCCGAACACCGAACTTCGGGCCGAACACCACTTCGGCCCGAACACCAATTCGGCCCGAACATCCCACTTCGGCCCGAACACCACTTCGGCCCGAACATCCCTCTTCGGCCCGAACTCTTCAATATCCAAGATTGTGTGACAAAAGGTGTTATACTAAAACATTCATAACTTTCAGCTCGGGTGTCCGTTTCACGCCCACGAATAACCAAAATAGTGGGTTCGTTCGTCACTTCCAAGAACAAGTTCGGCCCGAACTCTTCACTGTTCCCGGCCCGAACTTCATTTTCGGCCCGAACTTCAACCTCGGCCCGAACTCCGACCTCGGCCCGAACTTCAACCTCGGCCCGAACATCAACCCCGGCCCGAACACCGAACTTCGGCCCAAACACCACTTCGGCCCGAACACCACTTCGGCCCGAACATCCCACTTCGGCCCGAACATCCCTCTTCGGCCCGAACTCTTCAATATCCAAGATTGTGTGACAAAAGGTGCTATACTAAAACATTAATAACTTTCAGCTCGGGTGTCCGTTTCACGCCCACGAGTAACCAAAATAGCTGGTTCGTTCGTCACTGCCAAGAACAAGTTCGGCCCGAACTCTTCACTATTCCCGGCCCGAACTTCATTTTCGGCCCGAACTTCAACCTCGGCCCGAACTTCAACCTCGGCCCGAACACCGAACTTCGGCCCGAACACCACTTCGGCCCGAACACCACTTCAGCCCGAACACCACTTCGGCCCGAACATCCCACTTCGGCCCGAACACCACTTCGGCCCAAACATCCCTCTTCGGCCAAAACTCTTCAATATCCAAGATTGTGTGACAAAAGGTGCTATACTAAAACATTCATAACTTTCAGCTCGGGTGTCCGTTTCACGCCCACGAGTAACTAAAATAGTTGGTTCGTTCGTCGCTGCCAAGAACAAGTTCGGCCCGAACTCTTCACTGTTCCCGGCCCGAACTTCATTTTCGGTCCGAACTTCAACCTCGGCCCGAACTCCGACCTCGGCCCGAACTTCAACCTCGGCCCGAACATCATCCTCGGCCCGAACACCGAACTTCGGGCCGAACACCACTTCGGCCCGAACACCAATTCGGCCCGAACATCCCACTTCGGCCCGAACACCACTTCGGCCCGAACATCCCTCTTCGGCCCGAACTCTTCAATATCCAAGATTGTGTGACAAAAGGTGTTATACTAAAACATTCATAACTTTCAGCTCGGGTGTCCGTTTCACGCCCACGAGTAACCAAAATAGTTGGTTCGTTCGTCACTTCCAAGAACAGGTTCGACCCGAACTCTTCACTGTTCCCGGCCCGAACTTCATTTTCGGCACGAACTTCAACCACGGCCCGAACTCCGACCTCGGCCCGAACTTCAACCTCGGCCCGAACATCATCCTCGGCCCGAACACCGAACTTCGGCCCGAACACCACTTCGGCCCGAACATCCCACTTCGGCCCGAACACCACTTCGGCCCGAACATCCCTCTTCGGCCCGAACTCTTCAATATCCAAGATTGTGTGACAAAAGGTGCTATACTAAAACATTCTTAACTTTCAGCTCGGGTGTCCGTTTCACGCCCTCGAGTAACCAAAATAGGTGGTTCGTTCGTTACTGCCAAGAACAAGTTCGGCCCGAACTCTTCACTGTTCCCGGCCCGAACTTCATTTTCGGCCCGAACTTCAACCTCGGCCCGTACTTCAACCTCGGCCCGAACTCCGACCTCGGGCCGAACATCATCCTCGGCCCGAACACCGAACTTCGGCCCGAACACCACTTCGGCCCGAACATCCCAATTCGGCCCGAACACCACTTCGGCCCGAACATCCCTCTTTGGCCCGAACTCTTCGATATCCAAGATTGTGTGACAAAAGGTGCTATACTAAAACATTCATAACTTTCAGCTCGGGTGTCCGTTTCACGCCCACGAGTAACTAAAATAGTTGGTTCGTTCGTCGCTGCCAAGAACAAGTTCGGCCCGAACTCTTCACTGTTCCCGGCCCGAACTTCATTTTCGGTCCGAACTTCAACCTCGGCCCGAACTCCGACCTCGGCCCGAACTTCAACCTCGGCCCGAACATCATCCTCGGCCCGAACACCGAACTTCGGGCCGAACACCACTTCGGCCCGAACACCAATTCGGCCCGAACATCCCACTTCGGCCCGAACACCACTTCGGCCCGAACATCCCTCTTCGGCCCGAACTCTTCAATATCCAAGATTGTGTGACAAAAGGTGTTATACTAAAACATTCATAACTTTCAGCTCGGGTGTCCGTTTCACGCCCACGAGTAACCAAAATAGTTGGTTCGTTCGTCACTTCCAAGAACAGGTTCGACCCGAACTCTTCACTGTTCCCGGCCCGAACTTCATTTTCGGCACGAACTTCAACCACGGCCCGAACTCCGACCTCGGCCCGAACTTCAACCTCGGCCCGAACATCATCCTCGGCCCGAACACCGAACTTCGGCCCGAACACCACTTCGGCCCGAACATCCCACTTCGGCCCGAACACCACTTCGGCCCGAACATCCCTCTTCGGCCCGAACTCTTCAATATCCAAGATTGTGTGACAAAAGGTGCTATACTAAAACATTCTTAACTTTCAGCTCGGGTGTCCGTTTCACGCCCTCGAGTAACCAAAATAGGTGGTTCGTTCGTTACTGCCAAGAACAAGTTCGGCCCGAACTCTTCACTGTTCCCGGCCCGAACTTCATTTTCGGCCCGAACTTCAACCTCGGCCCGTACTTCAACCTCGGCCCGAACTCCGACCTCGGGCCGAACATCATTCTCGGCCCGAACACCGAACTTCGGCCCGAACACCACTTCGGCCCGAACATCCCAATTCGGCCCGAACACCACTTCGGCCCGAACATCCCTCTTTGGCCCGAACTCTTCGATATCCAAGATTGTGTGACAAAAGGTGCTATACTAAAACATTCATAATTTTCAGCTCGGGTGTCCGTTTCACGCCCACGAGTAACCAAAATAGCTGGTTTGTTCGTTACTGCCAAGAAAAAGTTCGGCTTGAACTCTTCACTGTTCCCGGCCCGAACTTCATTTTCGGCCCGAACTTCAACCTCGGCCCGAACTCCGACCTCAGCCCGAACTTCAACCTCGGCCCGAACATCATCCTCGGCCCGAACACCGAACTTCGGCCCGAACACCACTTCGGCCCGAACACCACTTCGGCCCGAACACCACTTCGGCCAGAACATCCCACTTCGGCCCGAACTCTGCAATATCCAAGATTGTGTGACAAAAGGTGCTATACTAAAACATTCATAACTTTCAGCTCGGGTGTCCGTTTCACGCCCTCGAGTAACCAAAATAAGTGGATCGTTCGTCACTGCCAAGAACAAGTTCGGCCCGAACTCTTCACTGTTCCCGGCCCGAACTTCATTTTCGGCCCGAACTTCAACCTCGGCCCAAACTTCAACCTCGGCCCGAACTCCGACCTCGGCCCGAACTTCCACCTCGGCCCGAACATCATCCTCGGCCCGAACACCACTTCGGCCCGAACACCACTTCGGCCCGAACACCACTTCGGCCCGAACATCCCACTTCGGCCCGAACACCACTTCGGCCCGAACATCCCTCTTCGGCCCGAACTCTTCAATATCCAAGATTGTGTGACAAAAGGTGCTATACTAGAACATTCATAACTTTCAGCTCGGGTGTCCGTTTCACGCCCACGAGTAACTAAAATATCTGGTTCGTTCGTCACTGCCAAGAACAAGTTCGGCCCGAACTCTTCACTGTTCCCGGCCCGAACTTCATTTTCGGCCCGAACTTCAACCTCGGCCCAAACTTCAACCTCGGCCCGAACTCCGACCTCGGCCCGAACTTCCACCTCGGCCCGAACATCATCCTCGGCCCGAACACCACTTCGGCCCGAACACCACTTCGGCCCGAACACCACTTCGGCCCGAACATCCCACTTCGGCCCGAACACCACTTCGGCCCGAACATCCCTCTTCGGCCCGAACTCTTCAATATCCAAGATTGTGTGACAAAAGGTGCTATACTAGAACATTCATAACTTTCAGCTCGGGTGTCCGTTTCACGCCCACGAGTAACTAAAATATCTGGTTCGTTCGTCACTGCCAAGAACAAGTTCGGCCCGAACTCTTCACTGTTCCCTGCCCGAACTTCATTTTCGGCCTGAACTTCAACCTCGGCCCGAACTTCAACCTCGGCCCGAACTCCGGCCTCGGCCCGAACTTCAACCTCGGCCCGAAATCATCCTCGGCCCGAACACCGAACTTCGGCCCGAACACCACTTCGGCCCGAACACCACTTCGGCCCGAACATCCCACTTCGGCCCGAACGCCACTGCGGCCCGAACATCCCTCTTCGGCCCGAACTCTTCGATATCCAAGATTGAGTGACAAAAGGTGCTATACTAAAACATTAATAACTTTAAGCTCGGGTGTCCGTTTCACGCCCACGAGTAACCAAAATAGTTGGTTCGTTCGTCACTACCAAGAACAAGTTCGGCCCGAACTCTTCACTACTCCCGGCCCGAACTTCATTTTCGGCCCGAACTTCAACCTCGGCCCGAACTGCAACCTCGGCCCGAACTTCGACCTCGACCCGAACTTCAACCTCTGCCCGAACATCATCCTCGGCCCGAACACCGAACTTCAGCCCGAACACCACTTCGGCCTGAACACCACTTCGGCCCGAACATCCCATTCCGGCCCGAACACCACTTCGGCCGAACATCCCTCTTCGGCCCGAACTCTTCAATATCCAAGATTGTGTAGGTGCAATACTAAACATTCATAACTTTCAGCTCGGGTGTCCGTTTCACGCCCATGAATAACCAAAATAGTTGGTTCGTTCGTCGCCGCCAAGAACAAGTTCGGCCCGAACTCTTCACTGTTCCCGGCCCGAACTTCATTTTCGGCCCGAACTTCAACCTCGGCCCGAACTCCGACCTCGGCCCGAACTTCAACCTCGTCCCGAACATCATCCTCGGCCCGAACACCGAACTTCGGTCCGAACACCACTTCGGCCCGAACATCCCATTTCGGCCCGAACACCACTTCAGCCCGAACATCCCTCTTCGACCCGAACTCTTCAATATCCAAGATTGTGTGACAAAAGGTGCTATACTAAAACATTCATAACTTTCAGCTCGGGTGTCCGTTTCACGCCCAACAGTAACCAAAATAGCTGGTTCGTTCGTCACTCCCAAGAACAAGTTCGGCCCGAACTCTTCACTGTTCCCGGCCAGAACTTCATTTTCGGCCCGAACTTCAACCTCGGCCCGAACTTCAACGTCGGCCCGAACTCCGACCTCGGCCCGAACTTCAACCTCGGCCCGAACATCGAACTTCGGCCCGAACACCACTTCGGCCCGAACATCCCACTTCGGCCCGAACACCACTTCGGCCCGAACATCCCTCTTCGGCCCGAACTCTTCAATATCCAAGATTGTGTGACAAAAGGTGCTATACTAAAACATTAATAACTTTAAGCTCGGGTGTCCGTTTCACGCCCACGAGTAACCAAAATAGCTGGTTCGTTCGTCACTGCCAAGAACAAGTTCGGCCCGAACTCTTCACTATTCCCGGCCCGAACTTCATTTTCAGCCCGAACTTCAACCTCGGCCCGAACTGCAACCTCAGCCCGAACTCCGACCTCGGCCCGAACTTCAACCTCTGCCCGAACATCATCCTCGGCCCGAACACCGAACTTCGGCCCGAACACCACTTCGGCCTGAACACCACTTCGGCCCGAACATCCCATTTCGGCCCGAACACCACTTCGGCCGAACATCCCTCTTCGGCCCGAACTCTTCAATATCCAAGATTGTGTAGGTGCAATACTAAAACATTCATAATTTTCAGCTCGGGTGTCCGTTTCACGCCCACGAATAACCAAAATAGTTGGTTCGTTCGTCGCCGCCAAGAACAAGTTCGGCCCGAACTCTTCACTGTTCCCGGCCCGAACTTCATTTTAGGCCGGAACTTCAACCTCGGCCCGAACTCCGGCCTCGGCCCGAACTTCAACCTCGTCCCGAACATCATCCTCGGCCCGAACACCGAACTTCGGTCCGAACACCACTCCGGCCCGAACATCCCATTTCGGCCCGAACACCACTTCGGCCCGAACATCCCTCTTCGGCCCGAACTCTTCAATATCCAAGATTGTGTGACAAAAGGTGCTATACTAAAACATTCATAACTTTCAGCTCGGGTGTCCGTTTCACGCCCTCGAGTAACCAAAATAGGTGGATCGTTCGTCACTGCCAAGAACAAGTTCGGCCCGAACTCTTCACTTTTCCCGGCCCGAACTTCATTTTCGGCCCGAACTTCAACCTCGGCCCGAACTTCAACCTCGGCCCGAACTCCGACCTCGGCCCGAACTTCAACCTCGGTCCGAACATCATCCTCGACCCGAACACCGAACTTCGGCCCGAACACCACTTCGGCCCGAACACCACTTCGACCCGAACATCCCACTTCGGCCCGAACACCACTTCGGCCCGAACATCCCTCTTCGGCCCGAACTCTTCAATATCCAAGATTGTGTGACAAAAGGTGCTATACTAGAACATTCATAACTTTCAGCTCGGGTGTCCGTTTCACGCCCACGAGTAACTAAAATAGCTGGTTCGTTCGTCGCTGCCAAGAACAAGTTCGGCCCGAACTCTTCACTGTTCCCGGCCCGAACTTCATTTTCGGCCCGAACATCAACCTCGGCCCGAACTTCAACCTCCGCCCGAACTCCAACCTCGGCCCGAACTTCAACCTCGGCCCGAACATCATCCTCGGCCCGAACACCGAACTTCGGGCCGAACTCCACTTCGGCCCGAACATCCCACTTCGGCCCTAACATCCCTCTTCGGCCCGAACTCTTCAATATCCAAGATTGTGTGACAAAAGGCGCTATACTAATACATTCATAACTTTCAGCTCGGTGGTCCGTTTCACGCCCACGAGTAACCAAAATAGCTGGTTCGTTCGTCACTGCCAAGAACAAGTTCGGCCCGAACCCTTCATTGTTCCCGGCCCGAACTTCATTTTCGGCCCGAACTTCAACCTCGGCCCGAACATCAACCTCGACCCGAACTCCGACCTCGGCCCGAACTTCAACCTCGGCCCGAACATCATCCTCGGCCTGAACACCGAACTTCGGGCCGAACACCACTTCGGCCCGAACACCAATTCGGCCCGAACATCCCACTTCGGCCTGAACACCACTTCGGCCCGAACATCCCTCTTCGGCCCGACCTCTTCAATATCCAAGATTGTGTGACAAAAGGTGTTATACTAAAACATTCATAACTTTCAGCTCGGGTGTCCGTTTCACGCCCACGAGTAACCAAAATAGTTGGTTCGTTCGTCACTTCCAAGAACAAGTTCGGCCCGAACTCTTCACTGTTCCCGGCCCGAACTTCATTTTCAGCCCGAACTTCAACCTCGGCCCGAACTCCGACCTCGGCCCGAACTTCAACCTCGGCCCGAACATCATCCTCGGCCTGAACACCGAACTTCGGCCCGAACACCACTTCGGCCCGAACACCACTTCGGCCCGAACATCCCACTTCGGCCCGAACACCACTTTGGCCCGAACATCCCTCTTCGGCCCGAACTCTTCAATATCCAAGATTGTGTGACAAAAGGTGCTATACTAAAACATTCATAACTTTCAGCTCGGGTGTCCGTTTCACGCCCACGAGTAACCAAAATAGCTGGTTCGTTCATCACTTCCAAGAACAAGTTCGGCCCGAACTCTTCACTGTTCCCGGCCCGAACTTCATTTTCGGCCCGAACTTCAACCTCGGCCCGAACTCCGACCTCGGCTTAAACTTCAACCTCGGCCCGAACATCATCCTCGGCCCGAACACCGAACTTCGGCCCGAACACCACGTCGGCCCGAACATCCCACTTCGGCCCGAACACCACTTCGGCCCGAACACCACTTCGGCCCGAACACCACTTCAACCCGAACATCCCTCTTCGGCCCGAACTCTTCAATGTCCTAGATTGTGTGACAAAAGGTGCTATACTAAAACATTCATAACATTCAGCTCGGGTGTCCGTTTCACGCCCACGAGTAACCAAAATAGCTGGTTCGTTTGTCACTGCCAAGAACAAGTTCGGCCCGAACTCTTCACTGTTCCCGGCCCGAACTTCATTTTCGGCCCGAACTTCAACCTCGGCCCGAACTCCGACCTCGGCCCGAACTTCAACCTCGACCCGAACACCGAACTTCGGCCCGAACACCACTTCGGCCCGAACATCACTCTTCGGCCCGAACTCTTCAATATCCAAGATTGTGTGACAAAAGGTGCTATACTAAAACATTCATAACTTTCAGTTCGGGTGTGCGTTTCACGTCCACGAGTAAGCAAAACAGCTGGTTCGTTCGTCACTGCCAAGAACAAGTTCGGCCCGAACTCTTCACTGTTCCCGGCCCGAACTTCATTTTCGGCCCGAACTTCAACCTCGGCCCGAACTCCGACCTCGGCCCGAACTTCAACCTCGGCCCGAACATCATCCTCGGCCCGAACACCGAACTTCGGCCCGAACACCACTTTGGCCCGAACATCCCACTTCGGCCCGAACACCACTTCGGCCCGAACATCCCTCTTCGGCCCGAACTCTTCAATATCCAAGATTGTGTGACAAAAGGTGCTATACTAAAACATTCATAACTTTCAGCTCGGGTGTCCGTTTCACGCCCACGAGTAACTAAAATAGCTGGTTCGTTCGTCACTGCCAAGAACAAGTTCGGCCCGAACTCTTCACTGTTCCCGGCCCGAACTTCATTTACGTCCTGAACTTCAACCTCAGACCGAACTTCAACCTCGGCCCGAACTTCGACCTCGGCCCGAACTTCAACCTCGGCCCGAACATCATCCTCGGCCCGAACACCGAACTTCGGGCCGAACTCCACTTCGGCCCGAACATCCCACTTCGGCCCTAACATCCCTCTTCGGACCGAACTTCATTTTCGGCCCGAGCTCTTCAATATCCAAGGTTGTGTGACAAAAGGTGCTATACTAAAACATTCATAACTTTCAGCTCGGGTGTCCGTTTCACGCCCACGAGTAACCAAAATAGCTGGTTCATTCGTCACTGCCAAGAACAAGTTCGGCCCGAACTCTTCATTGTTCCCGGCCAGAACTTCATTTTGGCCCGAACTGCAACCTCGGCCCGAACTCCAACCTCGGCCCAAACATCATTCTCGGCCCGAACACCGAACTTCGGCCCGAACATCCCACTTCGGCCCGAACACCACGTCGGCCCGAACATCCCTCTTCGGCTCGAACTCTTCAATATCCAAGATTGTGTGACAAAAGGTGCTATACTAAAACATTCATAACTTTCAGCTCGGGTGTCCGTTTCACGCCCACGAGTAACCAAAATAGCGGGTTCGTTCGTCACTGCCAAGAACAAGTTCGGCCCGAACTCTTCACTGTTCACGGCCCGAACTTCATTTTCGTCCCGAACATCAACCTCGGCCCGAACTCCGACCTTGGCCCGAACTTCAACCTCGGCCCGAACATCATCCTCGGCCCGAACACCGAACTTCGGCCCGAACACCACTTCGGCGCGAACATCCCACTTCGGCCCGAACACCACTTCGGCCCGAACATCCCACTTCGGCCCGAACTCTCCAATATCCAAGATTGTGTGACAAAAGGTGCTATACTAAAACATTCATAACTTTCAGTTTGGGTGTTCGTTTCACGCCCACGAGTAACCAAAATAGCTGGTTCGTTCGTCAATGCCAAGAACAAGTTCGACCCGAACTCTTCACTGTTCCCGGCCCGAACTTCATTTTCGGCCCGAACATCAACCTCGGCCCGAACTTCAACCTCGGCCCGAACTCCGACCTCGGCCCGAACTTCAACCTCGGTCCGAACATCATCCTCGGCCCGAACACCGAACTTCGGCCCGAACACCACTTCGGCCCGAACATCCCACTTCGGCCGGAACATCACTTCGGCCCGAACATCCCTCTTCGGCCCGAACTCTTCAATATCCAAGATTGTGTGACAAAAGGTGCTATACTAAAACATTCATAACTTTCAGCTCGGGTGTCCGTTTCACGCCCACGAGTAACCAAAATAGCTGGTTCGTTCGTCACTGCCAAGAACAAGTTCGGCACGAACTCTTCACTGTTCCCGGCCCGAACTTCATTTTCGGCCCGAACTTCAACCTCGGCCCGAACTCCGATCTCGGCCCGAACTTCAACCTCGGCCCGAACATCATCCTCGGCCCAAAAACCACTTCGGCCTGAACACCACTTAGGCCCGAACACCACTCCGGCCCGAACATCCCACTTAGGCCCGAACACCACTTCAGCCCGAACATCCCACTTAGGCCCGAACACCACTTCGGCCCGAACATCCAACTTCGGCCCGAACTCTTCAATATCCAAGATTTTGTGACAAAAGGTGCTATACTAAAACATTCATAACTTTCAGCTCGGGTGTCCGTTTCACGCCCACGAGTAACCAAAATAGCTGGTTCGTTCGGCACTGCCAAGAACAAGTTCGACCCGAACTCTTCACTGTTCCCGGCCCGAACTTCATTTTCGGCCCGAACATCAACCTCGGCCCGAACTTCAACCTCGGCCCGAACTCCGACCTCGGCCCGAACTTCAACCTCGGTCCGAACATCATCCTCGGCCCGAACACCGAACTTCGGCCCGAACACCACTTCGGCCCGAACATCCCACTTCGGCCGGAACATCACTTCGGCCCGAACATCCCTCTTCGGCCCGAACTCTTCAATATCCAAGATTGTGTGACAAAAGGTGCTATACTAAAACATTCATAACTTTCAGCTCGGGTGTCCGTTTCACGCCCACGAGTAACCAAAATAGCTGGTTCGTTCGTCACTGCCAAGAACAAGTTCGGCACGAACTCTTCACTGTTCCCGGCCCGAACTTCATTTTCGGCCCGAACTTCAACCTCGGCCCGAACTCCGATCTCGGCCCGAACTTCAACCTCGGCCCGAACATCATCCTCGGCCCAAAAACCACTTCGGCCTGAACACCACTTAGGCCCGAACACCACTCCGGCCCGAACATCCCACTTAGGCCCGAACACCACTTCAGCCCGAACATCCCACTTAGGCCCGAACACCACTTCGGCCCGAACATCCCACTTCGGCCCGAACTCTTCAATATCCAAGATTTTGTGACAAAAGGTGCTATACTAAAACATTCATAACTTTCAGCTCGGGTGTCCGTTTCACGCCCACGAGTAACCAAAATAGCTGGTTCGTTCGGCACTGCCAAGAACAAGTTCGGCCCGAACTCTTCACTGTTCCTGGCCCGAACTTCATTTTCAGCCCGAACTTCAACCTCGGCCCGATCTTCAACCTCGGCCCGAACTCCGACCTTGGCCCGAACTTCAACCTCGGCCCGAACATCATCCTCGGCCCGAACACCGAACTTCGGCCCGAAAACCACTTCGGCCCGAACATCCCACTTCGGCCCGAACACCACTTCGGCCCGAACATCCCACTTAGGCCCGAACACCACTTCGGCCCGAACATCCCTCTTCGGCCCGAACTCTTCAATATCCAAGATTGTGTGACAAAAGGTGCTATACTAAAACATTCATAACTTTCAGCTCGGGTGTCCGTTTCACGCCCACGAGTAACAAAAATAGCTGGTTCGTTCGGCACTGCCAAGAACAAGTTTGGCCCGAACTCTTCACTGTTCCCAGCCCGAACTTCATTTTCGGCCCGAACTTCAACCTCGGCCCGAACTCCGACCTTGGCCCGAACTTCAACCTCGGCCCGAACATCATCCTCGGCCCGAACACCGAACTTCGGACCGAAAACCACTTCGGCCCGAACATCCCACTTCGGCCCGAACACCACTTCGGCCCGAACATCCCTCTTCGGCCCGAACTCTTCAATATCCAAGATTGTGTGACAAAAGGTGCTATACTAAAAATTCATAACTTTCAGCTCGGGTGTCCGTTTCACGCCCACGAGTAACCAAAATAGCTGGTTCGTTCGTCACTGCCAAGAACAAGTTCGGCCCGAACTCATAACTGTTCCCGGCCCGAACTTCATTTTCGGCCCGAACTTCAACCTCGGCCCGAACTTCCACCTCGGCCCGAACTCCGACCTCGGCCCGAACTTCAACCTCGGCCCGAACATCATCCTCGGCCCGAACACCGAACTTCGGCCCGAACACCGAAGTACGGCCCGAACACCACTTCGGCCCGAACACCACTTCGGCCCGAACATCCCACTTCGGGCCGAACATCCCTCTTCGGCCCGAACTCTTCAATATCCAAGATTGTGTGACAAAAGGTGCTATACTAAAACATTCATAACTTTCAGCTCGGGTGACCGTTTCACGCCCACGAGTAACCAAAATAGCTGGTTCGTTCGTCACCGCCAAGAACAAGTTCGGCCCGAACTCTTCACTGTTCCCGGCCCGAACTCTTCACTGTTCCCGGCCCGAACTTCATTTTCGGCCCGAACTTCATTTTCAGCCCGAACTTCAACCTCGGCCCGAACTCCGACCTTGGCCCGAACTCCGACGTCGGCCCGAACATCATCCTCGGCCCGAACACCGAACTTCGGCCCGAACACCACTTCGGCCCGAACATCCCACTTCGGCCCGAACACCACTTCGCCCCAACATCCCTCTTCGGCCCGAACTCTTCAATATCCAAAATTGTGTGTCAAAATGTGCTATACTAAAACATTCATAACTTTCAGCTCAGGTGTCCGTTTCACGCCCACGAGTAACCAAAATAGCTGGTTCGTTCGTCACTGCCAAGAACAAGTTCGGCTCGAACTCTTCACTGTTCCTGGCCCGAACTTCATTTTCGGCCCGAACTTCAACCTCGGACCGAACTTCAACCTCGGCCCGAACTCCGACCTCGGCCCGAACATCATCCTTGGCCCGAACACCGAACTTCGGCCCGAACACCACTTCGCCCCGAACATCCCACTTCGGCCCGAACACCACTTCGGCCCGAACATCCCTCTTCGGCCCGACCTCTTCAATATCCAAGATAGTGTGACAAAAGGGGCTATACTAAAACATTCATAACTTTCAGCTCGGGTGTCCGTTTCACGCCCACGAGTAACCAAAATAGCTGGTTCGTTCATCACTGCTAAGAACAAGTTCGGCCCGAACTCTTCACTGTTCCCGGCCCGAACTTCATTTTCGGCCCGAACTTCAACCTCGGCCTGAACTTCAACCTCGGCCCGAACTCCGACCTCGGCCCGAACTTCAACCTCGGTCCGAACATCATCCTCGGCCCGAACACCGAACTTCGGCCCGAACACCACTTCGGCCCGAACATCCCACTTCGGCCCGAACACCACTTCGGCCCGAACATACCTCTTCGGCCCGAACTCTTCAATATCCAAGATTGTGTGACAAAAGGTGCTATACTAAAACATTCATAACTTTCAGCTCGGGTGTCCGTATCATGCCCACGAGTAACCAAAATAGCTGGTTCGTTCGTCACTGCCAAGAATAAGTTCGGCCCGAACTCTTCATTGTTCCCGGCCCGAACTTCATTTTCAGCCCGAATTTCAACCTCGGCCCGAACTTCAACCTCGGCCCGAACTTCAACCTCGGCCCGAACTCCGACCTCAGCCCGAACTCCGACCTCGGCCCGAACGTCATCCTCGGCCCGAACACCGAACTTCGGCCCGAACACCACTTCGGCCCGAACATCCCACTTAGGCCCGAACACCACTTCGCCCCAACATCCCTCTTCGGCCCGAACTGTTCAATATCCAAGATTGTGTGACAAAAGGTGCTATACTAAAACATTCATAACTTTCAGCTCGGGTGTCCGTTTCACGCCCACGAGTAACCAAAATAGCTGGTTCGTTCGTCACTGCCAAGAACAAGTTCGGCCCGAACTCTTCATTGTTCCTGGCCCGAACTTCATTTTCGGCCCGAACTTCAACCTCGGCCCGAACTTCAACCTCGGCCCGAACTCCTACCTCGGCCCGAACATCATCCTTGGCCCGAACACCGAACTTCGGCCCGAACACCACTTCGGCCCGAACACCTCTTTGGCCCGAACATCCCACTTCGGCCCGAACACCACTTCGGCCCGAACATCCCTCTTCGGCCCGAACTCTTCAATATCCAAGATTGTGTGACAAAAGGTGTTATACTAAAACATTCATAACTTTCAGCCCGGGTGTCCGTTTCATGCCCACGAGTAACCAAAATAGCTGTTCATTTGTCACTGCCAAGAACAAGTTCCGCCCGAACTCTTCACTGTTCCCGGCCCGAACTTCATTTTCGGCCCGAACTTAAACCTCGGCCCGAACTCCGACCTCGGCCCGAACTTCAACCTCGGTCCGAACATCATCCTCGACCCGAACACCGAACTTCGGCCCGAACACCACTTCGGCCCGAACATCCCACTTCGGCCCGAACACCATTTCGGCCCGAACATCCATCTACGCCCCGAACTCTTCAATATCCAAGATTGTGTGACAAAAGGTGCTATACTAAAACATTCATAACTTTCAGCTCACGTGTCCGTTTCACGCCCACGAGTAACCAAAATAGCTGGTTCGTTCGTCACTGCCAAGAACAAGTTCGACCCGAACTCTTCACTGTTCCCGGCCCGAACTTCATTTTCGGCCCGAACATCAACCTCGGCCCGAACTTCAACCTCGGCCCGAACTCCGACCTCGGCCCGAACTTCAACCTCGGCCCGAACATCATCGTCGGCCCGAACACCGAACTTCGGCCCGAACACCACTTCAGCCCGAACATCCCACTTCGGCCCGAACACCACTTCGGCCCGAACATCCCTCTTCGGCCCGAACTCTTCAATATCCAAGATTGTGTGACAAAAGGTGCTATACTAAAACATTCATAACTTTCAGCTCGGGTGTCCGTTTCACGCCCACGAGTAACCAAAATAGCTAGTTCGTTCGTCACTGCCAAGAACAAGTTCGGCCCGAACTCTTCACTGTTCCCGGCCCGAACTTCATTTTCGGCTCGAACTTCAACCTCGGCCCGAACTGCAACCTCGGTCCAAACTCCGACCTCGGCCCGAACTTCAACCTCGGCCCGAACTCCGACCTCAGCCCGAACTCCGACCTCGGCCCGAACGTCATCCT